>JBAMAV010000999.1:600000-782771 GCA_037043315.1 Amiota communis | reverse complement strand
AGATCCTGGACTCTCTACTCGGAAGCGGTCTAACGCCTTAGGTATGTCCAGAACATCTTTGCTTCGTATTCTTCACAAAGAATTACATTTACATCCGTACAAAATCCAAATGGTACAGGAATTATAGCCTCAAGATCACGCTCACAGGCTCCAATTTGCAAACGAAATGTTACAGAGGTTCACCTGCTTTAAGAACATTTTTTTCTTAGACGAAGCATACTTTCATTTAAATGGAAAATAGACAAAATTGCCGGCATTGGAGTTACACCAATCCTAAATTGAAGCATCAAAAACCTCTGCATTCACCCAAAGTTACTGTATGGGCAGCTTTGTCTGCAAGAGGCATTATTGGTCCATACTTTTTTGAAGATCGCAGAGGTAATGCTGTTACAGTGAATACAGAGCGGTATGTTGCCATGCTACAGAATTTTTTTTCACCAGTGCTACAGGATTTCGATGGTTTTAATCGACGATCGTGGGGTCAGCAAGATGGGGCAACATGTCACACTTCCAACGACTCATTAAGTGCTGTTCGCGAAATTTTTGGACAAAAAGTAATATCCAAAAGATGTGCCATTAACTGGCCACCCCAATGGACTTTTTTCTTTGGGGATACCTTAAAAGTAAAGTTTTCAACAGCAACCCAGTGGGTCTAGAGGAATTAAAGGAAAATATTCGAGAGAAAATGCAAAACATTTCACGAAACACCGTCATTGAAAATTTCCGCTCCAGATTGCAGCATTGTCAAAATAGTCAAGGATCACATATGGATGATGTAATTTTTAAAAAATAAAATCCCTATTTATGGACTTTTATAATAAACAAACAGTTTTTATCTCACATAACTAGTTTCTTTTAAATTATCGTTTGAAATGTAAACGAACTTTTGGTCCACCCTGTACTATGTATTTTATTAATCTAACGTTTAGTATAGTTATGTATAACATACAGAAATTGTATACAATATTGGCTTAGCTACAATCATACCATGTAAAGAAATATAATTTGAATTTAAAATTTTTATATGAAAAACTTTTAATGATTTTTACTATGTTAGTACAACAAATAAAATCGTTTTCTCTTCGTTTACAACTTATGTACTTTTTGATTTTCTTTTCCCTGTATGTTTGTTTTATTTGTCCTGTTTGACTGCCAACCTCCTTACATCCCTTCTGCCATGCATGAAAAGCTTGACATGTTACACCCTGATAATGACGGTGAAAACTGCGATGACGTCATAGTTGCACTCATTTGAACTCATTTCGCTGTGCGCAAATTGAGGTTGTCATTATGCATATTGCATAAAGTATCTACAATATGTATCTAGCAGTATATGTACATAAGTGTGTAAATGATAGCGGCAGTAGTAGTAGTAGTAGTCGTAGACTAGGCTAGTCTTTGACATTCATTTTGTCAACTTTGGCGTAAAATTTATACTTTTGCGTGTCCAAAAAGCGCGTTTTTAATAAAAAGTAAATTTTCCCCTTCCCTTAACGTTTCGTTTAGTTTTTCATGACGTTCAACTATTAAAGTTACAATACTTTTGAAAGCAATCAGCATGTAATAAAAAATAAACGAAAGAAAAAAAGTGAAAGGAAAAAAAATTGAAAGAGAGAAAGTGAGTTTATTTATTTGTTCATTCGTATTCCCATTTGGCCTGAACCTTTGCATGCCAAAGGAACATTGTAGTAGATGACAAGAACACAAGGAGGCGAAACCAAGTCGAGCCGAGCCGGGTTGGGCCACTTGCCTTAATTTAGCGCAAAGCTCAGGGACAATTTACTATATAAATTCATTTCCCATTTACCCCTCAAAATGTACCACTTTTTCACTTTCACTCAACCACCCTTCACTTTACTTTATCATAGTTTCACTCACTTTTCACTAAACTTAGTCTTCCTTTTGTTGTTGTTGATTTTGTATGCAGAGAACTCACTACTTTTGTTACCTTTGAACACTAAAAATGCATGCCCATTTGTCCGCTGTGTCGTTTTTATTATCCCTTTCCAGGGCTCTTGCAATATCCAGCAGCAATATTAAGTCAAAGAGGGCCTGACTCTGCTAAGCTTTTGGGTTTCGTGTTTGTATTTTGTGGTAAAATCCTTTGCCGCCACACTTAAACGCCATTTTCATGTTGAAAACAAACGAAGGGCAAATGCAATGCATGCTATTTGAAGAAAGAAACTGGAGAAAGGCCTTCGCCACAAACACCACCACCACCAGAGAATGTTTGCTGACATAAGTATATGGTATAGCAGGAGGTTATGGTAAAATTTGATGCTACTCTTGCTCCTGCTTTGTACTAAGTATGGCCACATTAACATGCAATGACACTTGTTTCATGTTACAAGTTGCAGTTGCTGTTGTTGCTACTCCTTTTTCATTTTCATTTCCATTTTTTTTATTGCCTTGTTTATTTGTTATTTTTATACACTTTCTATGCTGCTTTCCCTTGCTTGCTTTGCTTTTCTTTTCTTTACTGCCGCCTGCTTGCTAAGGACTATTTGGAATTTGTATTTCGTATTGTCTTTTATTGTATTTTGTTAAGTTTGACTTCATTTTTCATTTCTTTTATACTAAGTTTATTTCTTTATTTTATTTCATGTTACTTTGTTTTGTTCTTTTCTTTATTTTTAGTGAGTACAACAAAGAAACAAACAAACAAAGCCAAACTGATTACAATTTGAGAGATACTCTACACAACGGTACACTTATACCAACCATGTCAAACCTCAATCAATTTTTATTTCGTTTATTTGCTTTTATACAGCACAAACACACACTCAAAAGTGCGTACATAGATACTCATAAGTAAAGTCACCTCAATTCAAATGTATTTCCTTTGTTTTGTTTTGTTTTGTTTCGTTTATTTGTTTGTTTGCTTTCCCCTTTTTTAAATTTTTTCTCTTTTTTTTAAGATATTCAAAACACATGCTTTCATTTCTTGAGAATGCAAATGCGAGGAAGAGATGATAAGAAAAGAAAAAGACATTTTTCATTGCGTATACGACATGAAGGGCCATTGACAAGTGTAGTATGTATGTAGAGTGTGAAGTGTAGAGTAAAGTGTTCCTCTTTAACATGAACGAGAACAAGAAAAAGGAACACTAGTATATGACAATTGCCAATAAATGCATTTTATTTTATTTTACACTAATTTTATTGTCTCTCCAATAAAGTGAAGTGAAAACTTCTTCTCTTTGTTTCACATCCCGAGATTAAACAACAACAAATTGTGTGTATGAAAATTGTATAGACTCGACAAACCACAACAACAAGACGCATATGAATATATATACAATTGTAATAAAAGGAATAATGGAAATATAGAATTGATTTTCAGAAACTGATGGCATTTTCAATGCTTATATAGCATGTGCATCATCTGAAAAGGCTACTATAGCTATAGATGCTTCAACTATTCGTAGAACATTAAGCTTAACTTTATCCAGGCTAATGCTACTTAATCTCCAAAAAGCTAATCACTATAGATCTTTTTGTTGAAGTGTTTATTATTGATGAAGTAAGCATGGTTTCCGCTGCATTATTTAAACAGATTGATACTCGTCTGAAACAAATAACTGGTTTATTTACGAAAGATTTTGGTGAATTAGATGATGTATTCATCGGAGATTTGCGACAATTACCTCCAGTAAAGGCCACGGCAATCTTCAGGCAAATTAAAAAAAGAATGACTGGTGAAACATCTCGTCGAAAATTTAAAAAATTTCAATTGACACAAGTAATGAGGCAAAAGGATAATCAGTTTGTTGATTGGAAATGAAAAGAAAAGAAATAGAAATCTTTACTGACCTTGTATGATAACTAATAACATAGATGTTGCAGATGACTAATCAAATGGTATTGTAGAAAAATTGTATTTTGTGAAGAGAGATGAGAATCGTGGTATAATAAGAATTCGAATGATGTTACCCCAATATTGTGAACGAAATCGATGTTGCTGTACCAATCACTAGAGAATAAGTATACGTGGCTTTAACAAGAGTAACAAGGATTCATGGTTTATTTATGGTTACTCAAGAAAATACTGTGGACAGCTGGAAATTTTTGGATTGGTAGAACAGAAATCAACAAGTCATCTAGAGAATGTCTTTCTTATGGCCGGGATTTTTTATTCATGGTCCTGAGAAATGCAAATGATTGTGGACTATTAATCCAATGTCAATTGTGAATGTATAATTTTAAAGTTGTTCTACCACTGGACACACTTAAGTTTCATATGTCTAGTACTTAGCATTAATACTCTGGCTGAACACACCCTGAATCAGACAAAATGTTTTTCTTTGTCTGATGTAAGCACCACACATCAAAGCAGATAAGTTAAAGATAGTTAGAAGATATTTCCCATAGTCGATAGCTACCCTGCTTTCGTATTTGTCAATGACATTATGTTTCATCCGGTGAGTATTCAATCTAAGAATTGATAATAGTCGAGAAAATTTTCGTGATTGTAAGTTAAGCATTGGTAATGAAATTCAAAGCAGATATTCTGACTCTCAAATAATTTACTATAAGGTTCAGAGTCCAATAAAAGAAATCAAGTTTATTGCATGCAAAATCATTTACTCAAAGAACCAGGATTTTCAGTTATTTGGCAATGATTTCTGATCCCGAACAAACCGGATAATTGAGATTCAACTGTAATATACATATTCGTATTATATGTTAAGTAAATGTTATTGTTGTTGGGTGAAAATGAGCTAAAAGTAAATATCCAAAAACAAGTTGACAAGAAACATGCGAATGACAATGAAAGTGAGACTGAAAGAAAGCATTTTAATACTAAAAATGCAAATAAATGCACACAGATATTGTATATGTTACATACAGGCACATGTATCTGTGTCTATGTGTTTTCTTTTTAAGTTGAGTTGTGTTGAATTGAGTTGAAACTGAATTGTATGTCATTTCTCCACCTCTCCAAGGACCAATCTGAATTTTCTTTTGCTGCCGCATTTAATTAAAGTTGCGTAAATAACGAAACACAGAAAAACAAATAACATACAAACTAAGAATAATGAAAGAAAAAAGAGAAATAAAAGGAAATAAAAATTATACAAATAAAATTAAAGGCAAACAAAAATAAAAATAAATAAACTCATTTAAATAAGCGTAAAGAAGAAACAAACTTACACTTACACCTATAGAAAAATGTCAATGAGGCACGAAACCATCAACAAATAAATGAACAAATAAAGAAAACAAATAAATACACACACATATATGGAATAACACAAAGCAGATGTTAAAACAAGAGAAATGAGGAGAAAATAACAACCTTGAGAGAGAAAATAAAATTTTATATACAATTGCTTTTTGTTTTGTTTTTAAAATTGCAAATGCAAATTAAACAAGTGGAAATTCGAAAAGTGGCTCCACATGCATGCCAACACTTAATTATCATACTCAGCTCAGGCCCCCCCATCGTCACCACCAACAGTGACTAATGGTACGGAAATAGGCCAAAATAATTTATGTTATGCACATCCAGGATATTTAATATTTCTCTTTCTCTCCATTCCCAACCATTCATTTTGAAGCTGATTTAGTAAAGTGAAATAAATTTAAATCGTCCTTGGCAAACGAACATACGAAAGCATTTTTTATTTACAATATGTAAAGTCTCTTCTGTTGTAGATCGTAAGCAATGCATATCTTACAGAATATGAAATCTTCTTTGACTTAAGAACAAAATAGACATTTTAGAAAACAGGGTACCCTTAATCTGATTAAAAACAATTGGAAAAAAAAAATACAAAACTAACTGATAAAATATTGTAGTCTGAAATTAGATTAAGATTAATGATGAATATCAAGCAAAAAAGTCACTACTTGTACAATGCTGTAGTAAGTGCATCAAATAATAAAAATATAATAATGAAGGAAAGAAAAATGCATACATTGATAAATAGATTAATGGATAGATTATCTATAGATATATAAATAGTTAGACACATAGATAGATAGATAGATAGATGATGAATGAAGGCAATACGTACACATACCTGCACGACTTCTGCATGACTTCGGCCCGATTATAACCGCTAATCTTACAGAAGGACTCATTGCAATAAACAATCGGAAAATCAACAATTTGTGCATTCGCCAATAAAAAGGAGCTGTCAGCTGAAAGTATACAAAACACAGTTATTAATAACAATAAAAATGAATATAGATAAGATATATTTACTAGTAACATACATGTGCTTATCAATATATTGTAATCAAAAATTTCACTAATTATTCAAGTATTTGATACAAATGCTTATCACTTACGTTATCCTAAACATTAGAATTCAGCATTTCTAACATAAAATCATAATAATAAAACGGGGGATAATTAATATATTATATGATCTGATATTACCATATATTAGTACCTTTAGAATTAAAATTTATGTTGGGACTAATTCGTTACTATTCCATTCAATTCTCATATTAAAATCAATCAAAACAAAGTAATCAACGCAGAAACAACAATTCCGTTCATAAATTAAACATTTTAATTCCTTTGTTAAAATACAGTAAAAGAAAAAAATATTATTTGTAGTTAAAATTCAACATACATAAGTAAATATTTTATTAAGACAACATTGGGAGTACCAGTTTTGGCATTAATCAATTAATTTTTAAATCCATTGATTAATTTGATTAATTTACTTAAAGTCATACAACCCTCAATGTTGTTAACTCAGCATAAAAGAAATAATGAAAAATAATGACACAGAGTAAATGAAGTACGGATCCTCCATGCCTCGAAAAGCAGTCTTTGAATTAACGAAATAATGTACTAATTTACGATCAAAATTTTCTTGAGTTACTGGTTTTATTGGAGTTTGCCTTGAAGTCTGAACTGTATTATTGCTTTCCTTCTTTCGCTTATTGTTTTTCATATGTTGTTTTAATTCTTGTACTCTGTCAGTGCCATGTTTTCGTATAAGCTTCTGTACTTTTCTGGTCCGAACATTTCTTACAAACTGCTACCGTACTCTTCTCTGTACATTTGTCTAGAAGAAGCTTGTACCATTAAAAGTAGAAGAAGAAAGATCGGATTCCGATTTTCTCAATGATTTTGTGAAATATATAATGGAAAATCATTGCAAAATGTTACTAAAAATCATTGGAATTAGAAAAAAAAAACATTTTTTGACGGGTGAGCCACATCACATTTTATGCATATGCAACTTCGCACCCGCAAATAAACACCCAAAATGAAGTTAATCAAAATTTTTGATGAATGACGAACCATTAATCGTTAATCAGATTAATTTTTAGACAACACTGAGGAGTACATGCACATAAGATTTGAGGTATTTACAAAACATTGCGTTATTACCATTAAATCGCTTCAGACCATATGGCAACTCTATTCTTGCTGTGCAAGCCACTTTTGCTTAAACAGTAAAGATCAAGGAAATGATAAATTTGTGTCTTGTAGTGCTGTAATATGTGATAATATAAAGCAACGTTTCTCGTAACTGTGTTATATCGCATATTCTTAGGTTAAGTTTATTAATCTTTGAGTTTGTTAAATGCTATGCAGCTTAGGTTTCTACTTAAATTGTCTTCACTTGCTTAACAAATTCCGACAAAATCGGTCTCAAGCCTATAAAAATTTCTTACACACAAATTGATTAAAAAGTCATCTTTCCTTTTCTTACCTGTCTATTTCTTATTGACTCTAGATGATGACTTGACTTACAAATATTTTCTGTCTTACTGAATTTGCTGTTCTGACTTTTTTCCCTTTTAATTCTTATTTAAGAATATTGTCCATTTATGGTACATATTATTAAAGAATATTGTTCCGGTGAGCTCTTGCAAATCTATACACATATTAAGAAGTCTTTATTTCCCTTTTAAAAATCAATATTTGTCATATCGGTGAAGTGTAAACAACAAACATTCTATAAGCTATAATCAAGTCAACCTTTGTGCCAACAACGGTGCCGGCATTTTAAAACATTAAAGTTTTTAAAACATTTAGTTGGAGGTGGTATTGGACCAAAATTCATGCGAAACTCTATAAGCACTCTGCACATAGAAGCCAAAAATTTGGTTGATTTTTGGATTATCTCAAAATCCGAGTCATTTTTCCAACGAAGAATCCATATCAGAGATGTTCAGTGAACATCATAATGATGTTTATGAAGGCTTGGGAGAAAAATAAGCCCAAGCAAGCCAAGCATTAACGCAGAGAACACCAAGCCTGCTTGAGCTTGTGTATTGTTTTGCTTGGCTTACTTTGGCTTGGCTTGGCTTGATGTCGTTAGGCTTGGAAGGCTTGGTGTATCTTTGTAGTACGTCACATTTTTGTTTCTATTGTTTGTTTTGTTTTTTTAATAGCAACAGTAACACATACCAATGCAGCTATAACATTTATACTTTAATTTTGAAATCTTGTGTCAAAACAGTCATTTACAGTAAAAACATTATTATCCAGACGTAAAAACTCATCAATGTTTTGCTTTTCATACCGACCGAACGCTTTTGGTATGTTTACAAAACCAGATTATTATAAGTTCTCCAAACAGTCATATGAGATACTTTTCTACTGCAAGGAGCACAACACTGTGGAATTGCTCGCTTTATTTACTATATACCTTTTATCCCGTGCAGAAAGAATTTGTTTTCTTCCCGAACTTCTTAGTTATCCGTAATTTTATTTTGTCTCTCAAAAAATTCGCAATTACTATGCGACTACGACCAATTTTCCTTAAAATTTGGCTTACATTTAAGTTTGAACTTGAATAAGCCTTAATTAAGCCATCTTCTTCTTCCGTTAAACGCATTTTTGTGGCATATTAATTAAAATCGATTAAAACAATGTTTTCTGCTACCAGCTTTTAAAAATTCAATTGATTCTTTTACTTTCTTATAATTCTGATAAGGCTGCAGCTACGAAAAAATGCGAACATTCCAACGAAAACTAAAGGTTCTTTTCCCATGTTGTTCTAAAACTAGAAATTGTACTGTTTTTTTGCGGCTAATTACAAAATATAAACCACGCAGATTTGACGATGGTTAGAAGTACAATTTTCAAAGTGTCTTATAATTGTGGTAAGCACCTTAGTTCATTCTTTTCAAAACTATTGGTAATTACCAATAATTCATAATTATTTGACCGCATTTGCTATATAATGCTACATATAATAAACCGTTTCTCGCCTCTTCAATAACAATTATCTTTGCGAAAGGCAGCGTCCCACATACGAGTAGTATGATATAGCACTAAGTATATTGAATTCACTTGTGACTTTACTCACGAAATGAATATCGAGTTGATCGAATGCACTCTAATGAGCGATCAATTTCTTTTGACTACCTTACTCGACTGCTTACAAATTGATTGCCAATGCTATTGGAAGCTACTTTCTGATTTTATTATCTTGATTTACTGACTATCATTCAAGTAATTATTCTTCTTCTCCTTCTGTTCTTATAACATCACCAATCTGTATGATGACATTGTAAAGAATGTTGCTCAGGGTTAACCCTAGCAAATCTTCAGAAGGTCAATTGCTAAAATCGATACGATATTATATTTCTATAAATAGTATGTATCTTTACATTGTATTTCTGTTAAGATTTCTCGTTTGCAATACTTTATGTTAATCCTGATGTTTCTTATTTGATTTTGATAACGATTGAGTGAGTATCTTTGTTGAATTCAATTCAATTCAATTCAATTCGAATTTTCAAATCTAAATCTAACGTCTTAACATAGTACATTTTTTCATTACTTTTCCTGTTTTTCATTTCCAATGATTTTCTTATTACAAATTCCTTCTTTGCTGTATGTATTTTTCTTTATCTTTCTTTTCTTCGTTTGGTTTATTTGTTTACTTTTGCTGTGTGTTCTGCTTTCTTTTTTCCCATTTTTATTGCGTTCACATTTGTTCGGTTCACCGCATTCGCATTCAAAGATTTTCAGATACATTTCAGTGGCTCATGTTGCTTATACGCAGTGTCAATAAACAAATCCTTAGATACGGAGGATATCTTTGGCATTTGTTCATGTGAGCGTATCTATGTATCTATGAATATCTATGCATGTATGGATGTGAAGTGTGTTTATATATTTAAAATAAATGCCATTTTCACTTTACTTTAAACAATATTGCAAGAAATTGAACATGTCAATTGCTCTCAGTCAGTCACTCGTTCATTCATTCAATTCTTTATTTTTAGTTTTTCTCGCAGTCTCCTCTTGCTCTCTTCCTTTGGTTCTTGCTGTCTTTATTCCTCTTTGATATCATTCGTTCTTCCCTTCTCTCATCTTTATTTTTTTGCATTTTTTAAATTAATGTTTAGTTATTTTTTCTATACTTCTTTATTTTCCCCCTTTATCCTCGGAATTGTTCCGTTGCCTTTTTTTTATTGACATTATAAATAACTAATGCATGCCTGACACTGTGTACACTGAGTGGGAGTATCTGTACGAATGTGCATGTGACAATGTAGGTGTAGGTGTGCGCAGTGATGTATATTATATGATAACCCATGCATACTATAATATAATATAGTAAGATACAAACATGAGAGAACATGCACGTGCATCTGCATATGCATATTTATATGCTTTCAGATTCAGTCAGATACACAAAAACTTATATTTCTATGCACGCTTTTGACGGCAGCATTAATAATAACAACAACAACAACAACAGCAGCATCAGCATTAGTATGGGTGACAGTTATAATAAGTTAGTTTGGTTATCACCTGAGTTGGAGTCTCTTTCATTTAACACGGGTTATTGTTATTTAGGATACCATGAATGTTAGAGTATCTCAGGATTAAAGTTACTTTGAATTTTAAGTTTATAAGTTCCTTCATCACTTTTCATATATTGCAGCCCGTCATACCTTGTAACCCTGTATAGAATAAGGACTAAAGCACTACCAGTTGAAATATCTTATTGACTTCACTCACGATTTCGGTATTGAGTATAGAAGATATTCTAAGGTCTCTTCATCACCTTCCATACATTTCCTGAATTCCTTGTTGCAGTGACAATAAGCCAACAGTATGACTTCCTTTATTATTTTGCATTACTTTGTGTCAATAGTTGGTTGCCACATTCCATTAAACTGTTTTTCATACCACTTTTATATGTAAAAACACACACACATCCTACGTAAATATATGGTAAAAATCACATATGCTATGCCAAACTATGTCATGCCAATGTCAACTTCAATGCAACTAAGCCAATTTTTCTTCATATTTTTTTTTTATTTTTTTACTTCCTTCCTAACTTTCTTGCTTCATTCTTAAATAACAACAACTAACCAAGTAATCGTTTGATACTTTCTTCACGTTTCTTTTCTCTTCATCAATCCCATCAATTTCTACATGTTCTAACTGAATCGATTCACATTTTGTCTTAACTTTGTCTATAAAATTTTGTAGTAAAAAGCAAAATAATATATGTATCTATATAAAGTAAAATAAAGAAAGATTTCGCGTGCTTTTTCTGTCGTCTTCTACTATTGGAGGTCAGCAGTTATCGAAGGAATTTATTACAATATAAAAGAAACGAAAAAAATGTTTCATATAGATACATGTACATACATATTGTAGCATATCTAGGATTCAAATCTTTTGAACCATGAATAAATGAATGAATAAATAAATGGAATGAAAAATTGAACAAATGAAAAATGAAACAAATGCAAATGGAAATGGAAAACTTTTTTAAGTCTTAAACCGAACATTGGGAAAATATTTTAGTATACCATACAATGCAATTTCTTGATTTCAGGAAGCGTATTATTGAAGTACAATAAGTGGAACATGTCGAACTAAACTTAGAAAGCTTTATTAGCTTCTCAACATCAGAATGCTGCGCAATAAGTGAACAGTGTACCAGCAAATCGTAACATTCTTCTGGTTATATGGTATACAATTCTGGAGTAAAGTTACAAAGTCCAAGCCCTGTAAAAAAATAAACCAGCTGCGATTGTTTTGTTCGCAACTCAACTCTACATCAAGTCCTTAACCTGGATACAGATCGGCTTTTTTCAAGCAAGTACAATGACACACATAAAGAGATTAGCCAGACCTTTGGCCAATGTGTTGCTAATAAGAAGGCTGAAGCGATGACGATGGGATAATATAATACTCATTATAAAATTCACAGAACTTTTTTGATATACTCAAAAACTGGCGATCATTCAGTTAGATACCAGGTATCTTATAAGTATTTTGAGTGTGAACTGATAATACTTGTATCACATTGATCAGCGTGACGCAAGAGAATAGATTATGCTAGATGCTTAATAGTGTGTTCAGACAGCGAGTTCTGATTGTGCGATTTCTGTTTACCCGTTTTTTGTTGCCAAGTTCTGAGCAGCTGTTTTTTGTTTTGTTTTTGTTTTCATTTCACACACAAATGCACAAATTTAACGTTGAGGCAATTGTGAGAAATAAAAATTGAAATTTTGTGAAAAACACATGATTTAGAACATTTTGCAGTGCATGCACACAGTTCTGGTATTTCCCTTTTTCATTCCTGCAACATATTTTGTTAATAGATTACAAAAAAAAATTACAATTAAAATTTTTCTTAAATATATTGTCTGCCATCATCAGCTGTTTATTGCCGCGCAACAAAAAGAAAGAACAAAACTATCGACAATCACCTAAAAGAGTCCAAACACTATTTAGACTGACCATGTCAGAATAGCGTGTTCTCGATTTCTGAGCTACAACAGCAACTACAAATTTCGTTAATTTTCCCTGAGTTTGTTGCAACTTGAACTTGAGTTCTGCTCTGTTTGAATACACTATAACTCTACGTAAAACACCTCGTACAGTGTCAACACTTGCTTTTAGTTTTAAATTTAAACAAATTTTGATAGCAGAACTGTGTAAGTTTGAAGCGTCTCGAACTATTCGTGGCTCGGCAGTAGCCAAGAGTTTTTTTTTTTTTTTTAGTACACCCTTTCATATATATAAATAGTATGAAGTTTTTTTAAAAAAAATTGTATGCTACACTCTTGCTTTTTAAAAGGTAAGGTAAGGTTACACTCCTTATAAGCAATTACTTTGCTTTTTTCTTGACCCTAATTATTTTTTTATAATATTTTACAAGCATATTTAATTACATAACTCAATTTTTAGCACATGGGTTTTTACTCAGAATGAAGAAATCACATGTTCCCTATTCAAATGCATGCAAAAAACACTAATTTTTTGAAGAGGTTCAACAAAAAAATTGTTGAATCGTTGATTTAACAATGTATTCTTTTTTGTACAATACTTAATGGACTTAATAAATATTAGAAAAAATGTATCTTCATAGAAGCCGGTCTTCCATCCCTCCACCAACGGATCGAAGTTGCGAAGCTACGCCTAATTCCAAAACTTCTTTCAAACTACAACAAAAAGCTGTACGATACAGTTAAGATATCTAATAATTATGTGAGTAATTTCCGGTGCACCTCAACAATGATTCAATGTATCTACTTCGCCAAGAAGTTTGGATTTACTTAAGGTCCCAGCTACATTCAAACTGAACAATTTCCTCGATGGACACTTGAGCGGTCTTCGTTCATTGAAAATCTTAAAACATTCTCAAAAAAGAACACTTCTTCAGAAGTATATAGAGCCCTTTTCAATGAAGAAGTCATAACTCAACGGCTGATGGTTCAAAAACTTTAGAAGCAACCTCTTATGCTGTTCTAGACGTGTCAAATAGCACAATATCAACTGGTTTATTGCAAAATTTCTGCTCAATCTTTGCGGTCCTTCAAGCAGTACATTTTACTGCTAAATTAGCTTCCAAGGTCATTATTTGCACGGATAGCAAATCAACTGACTCCATAAGACTCTATAAGAAATGCCAACAACAACAGCATATTTGCTTCTTCTATCCGCGAGCAACTTATTCAGCACAAACACATTAATAACATGTGGGTCCCTGGCTGTGCCAATATATTTGGCAATGAACTAGCTGACTCCCGTGCCAAACTCGCCTTAACAGAACTACTGCATATAGTCAACATCTTCGAAAAGGCCGACATCCTTCATTTAGTCAAATCGCACATTGAGATGAAAGACAGAATTTCTTGCGATCACGAAAGTCATCACTACAAGCATATTAACCTAGGTGCCATTACACCAATTTACCATACTCAATGCCATCGAAATGCAATTGAACTATTTGTCCGACTCGGACACACCGCGCTTACTCATCAACACCTACTTTGTGGCCTCAATTATGACGTTTGCCCTCTTTGCAACTATGCAGCACCTGCTCTTAGGGGGCGTTCTATTACAACGCTTTCAAAATCAAGCTTAACTGAACAACACAAATCTTAGTAAAAAATCTTCGGAAAATCTTATTTAAATACAATGGTATGTATGTATTATTTGTATTTCTTTTTTAACCTTAGAGATGAAAGCCATGGCAGCTAGTGCTTTTATTTTTTCTAAGTAGTTTAAGATTTTATTTGTTAAACTGCTTCTTATAATAATAATAATAATATCTTTAGATTTGGTTTTTTGTTTTTGGTTTATAATTTATTTCAAGATTCTTGTCCCTATTCAAGTGCTTGCCAGTGTAGGTGAAATAATAATTTACTTAAATAAAAATTACCAAGCAATAACATAACAAATAATTGGGCTGTAGGTAGTATTTGTTCTAAAATTTTTGTAAAACCTCGCGATTGACTAATAAGGGAATACAGAATATACAATGTATATGAGTATTATTATCAGTACCCTTGTAAAATAAACATATAAATACTTATTTTATGCTCAAAATTCTGTATATCTCAAATATCACTAATTTCTTGTATAAAAATAGTTTCTAAAATTTTGTTAATTAATCTGTTGTTATTTATTTAACTTCCAATCAATGTTACCAATGAAAAGAAGACACTACAGATACTGCAAAAGTATATATTGTAGTTACCAAAAATAACAAAGAAGATACAATGGAAATTAAAACTTGATAGTCTTGGTAGGAGAAGTCTTGCTTTAGAATATCTTCTGGCCTCTTGCCAATTTACCATTTACCTCTACCTCAATGTCTACCTTTACCATTACAATTACCTTTCTATGTTATTGTATTGCCTTGTCTTCTTGTCTTTTTCAAAGTTTCTGAAGCATAAACAAAGTACTAATTGGATCTAATTGATGAACGTTGACAATCTTTCGGGGTTTCATTTTCGTTTGTTGTTCATCGTCGTGGTGGTGGCGTGTCAACAATTTGGCGTTGCTTCTTGCAAATTATGATTGGCATCGCAGCACAGCTTAGTTCACCCTCCTTAGTGTGTAGTGCGGTGTTGAAACTTTATTGAGTAACTTAAAGTTTTTCGGGATTTTTGGTTAATACTACCACAATAAAACAAGAGGTAACAAAAAAACACAAAAAACAAAAACTTTCAAAGAGTTTCTTTTCCTATTCATTCTCGTATTTCTTAAGACAGAGTTTTTTAAACTGCACCAGGTGCTGTGACAACAACTATTTTCAGTGTTTCGTGGACACACGTCAAATAAAAAATATTAAATGCGAGACTTCAGAGTTCCATATTGAATTTGATAATATCAACAGAGAAAAAGTTTGGGAAACGCTGTTTTAAGCTGTTACATTTTTTCTTTAAATTTTTTATCAATCAGTTTCAGTTTCCAGTTTTTCCTTCGAAATTAATTTTCTTCCTTTGTTTTTTTTTGGCTTTCATTTCGTTTCCTATCTTTTCATTCTTTTACAATATATTTTGTCTCAATAAAGCGAATCCTTTGGGTATGCAACACATTTTTGCACTTTTCCTTTACTGTTGCGTATTTTTTTTGCCTTTACTTTTTTCGCTCATTTCATTTTGTTCATTTTATTTTTCTTGTTTGGAAAATATGCCATGGTAGCAAAAATGACAAAGCAATTTAGTTAAAAACTTTGTAAAGCTGCTGAAGTATTTTAAAAATATGTACAACAATGAAGCATAAGTAAATGGAGAATGTAAAATAGCAAAATAATGATACTCTTTATAATAAGAGAAAAAAGGGAAAGAGACTACCAAAAATGTTTCAGCTTATTTACAACGTATTGCATTAATTTGAATTTATTATTTATGGCTATGTAATCTTTGACGGTTATAAGATTTTCTGATAGAACTATGTATTAATTAAGGTATCGCAATACATTTTTAAGATGAAATTTTAGCAGCTGCTTTATTTGTATATTCAAAGTTTTTGTATAGCCTTTATGTGTGGGATAATTAACTTGGATTCTATTCTGAAAAGCAATTTGTTGTACAATACTTCGGTAAAGAAATCATACCATGAAAGTTCAGGACCAGTGGCTGTGGTTGTTACCCTGATGCAGGTCTTATTATGACATAACATAAAAGAACTATGGTTTCGTCAGTAATAAAGGAACAATATGACTGAATAATATTATGAATGTCCCTTTATAAGAAATTTAAGATGGATGCCCCAAAACATTCAAAATAACAGAGCGACCGCCTTTGGGATATCTGATGAAAGATTTACAAATCGATATTGAAATCATTCACAGTTTGTCATTAATTGTTTAATTATAATGAACTTAAGGATTGATTTCTTCTACTTTTCTAAGTGTTTCTTTTCTAATTTTTAAAATATTAAAATACTTTAAATTTTTTTTAAAAGTAAACCGAACCAATTGAATAGCACACAAATTTTTTTTTTTTTTTCTCATTGTCATTACTTACAGTACTATAAGAGCTAACGAGCAATTTGCAGTGGATTTGCATAATACAAATAAAAAAATGCTGTTCCTAGTATTGGTTCTAATGGATAATATCTTCTCGTTTTTTGCGTTTAAGCCACTGAGTCGATTTCGTGAGGGTAGAAGGTTCATAATTTATACGAGTATGGTTGATTAGTCTCAACCGATTCGTTTGCGAGATCGCGTTCAAGATCAGAACTGCGAATGTACCAAGGGGCACTAACAGCACATAAGCACTTTGTTTTGGAACCTTTGGATTTGCTGCGCATTGCTAAAGCTGCAACAACCCCATATCTAAGCACCGTAGATCCACACAGGTTTTAAAATCTGCTTATATAGGAGTTTCATATTGTGAATGGTTAAAGATGACTTTTTACCCATAAGCCAATACATATTTCTATATTTTAATTCAATTCTTCTCTCTTTTTATAAATAGCACACTCATAAATAATTTTTTGTATAATCTCAATTTTCCGATAAAGAGATGTGAGATGTTTTTTGTAGTGAAACTTCTTTAGCGGGGTTGGGCAAAAATTTATTGTAAAATTTTGAGTGAAAAAATAAAAATTGTAGCGTTTTTCGGATTTTGTATCTCATGAATATTCTTTTCTATATCTCCAATAAATAATACAATTTTTGGAAAATCCACCGGAAAAGTCTCAATAAAATATTACAATTACACAACAACAACATGTGGCTTGCGTGTTATAAAATGTTTATTACAAAAACATGCAAGCAACCAGCTTGTGTGTTGTACAAACACAAGCGAATGAATGAAGAAAAGAGATCAAGAAATACACAGAAGATCGTAGTTGATCAAATTTTTGGTCAAGAGGGGACAGACGGTAAACGTAAACACAACAACAACAATTACACACGTCAATGAAAACAAAAGCAACATACATACATAGTTAAATTACTGGACAGAATATTTTGTATGCAAATGTTGTATTGATGTATATCTCTCTGTCTGTTTTTAAGAAGTTTCACTTCTATCACGTGTACGATGGCACACGATTTTTTTTTATATTCATGCATATATCAAAAGCAGCAAATAGAAACTTAATAGATACTTCGGTTGAATTTGTATAAATATTCGCAACACTTACAAAAAATAGCACACTCCCGTAAAAAATACTGTTTTGTAAACTTTTGTTTGGTCAAGTGCTTTACAGATTCTTCTTTGGATTGATTCATACAATTTGTATGTATATTTCAATGGAAGTGAGCTACAAGCTAGCTTAATGGTGGGAATGAGATCTAGTTTGCTTAAATATTGTTATCCAGCTTTTCTTGCCAACCAGCCCAGTATGCCAACATATGCCTCCGCCGTCTACAAATATTGCGGCTCACAACCATAATACGAGATCGCTCCCCACATTATGATATCCCATTCCTTGCTTGTTAAAGGTCTAAGTGATAGCAAGACTTCATGAAAAATAATAGCTGCAGCCATTGGGTTGCAAATTAAGGTTTTTCTTCGTCTGAGACAACGCGATGCCACAGTAAATGAGAAAAATTATAGGGTTGTGCTTTGTTTGTGTGAAGTGGAAGTTTTTCTAAATTTTTAATCTCCTTCTATTTTTAGCTATCAAAAAGAGACTTCTAATAATGGTTAGGCATGCATTTTTCCTAATCACAGTTTTAGAATTATCTCAAAATAAGTCGTCTGTTCGGGCTACGTAGCACTCATGTTTTTTCCATACTGTATTTCGCAAAGGGCACACCACCATCGGCTTGTGAACCGCATAACTTCTGAAATTCAAACAGCATTTGAGTATTGTGGAAAATGCTCTGCAAGTTGGCTCAATGTAGCTCAAGTAATCAATAAACTTTAATTGGATGGTGTAAAATATAAAATAAATAAGTTGCTTCCACAAAATACTCACTAAGTTCAAGAATGTTATGTCAACAACAAAATGTTTGTAGTGGGACCAAACGAGTTCACAACAAGCAACTATGAAATTAGAGTTGGAGTACCACAAGGAAGCGTTCCTATATATGCTCTACACATCCGACATACCAATGGATCTCCAAATCACATTTTATACATTTGCAGACTGAGTAGATTTCGTTGTTCGTCGCGTGCAACATCAGTCTTGGCAAGCTATTTAAAACACGCAGAAGAGCGATTAGTCAACCAGCGCATAAAAGTGAATAGACCAAAAAGCAAACACATCTCCTTCAAACTTAACAGAAGCTCTTGCCCACCAATAACTCTAAACAATATTGTGATTCCACAAGTAAATGAAGTTGTGTACCATCTTGACAGACGACCTACTTGGGGTAAACACATAAAACCCAAGAAAACTCAAGTGAATCTAAAAGCCAATAGGCTTTACTGGCTTATCAATTCACACTTTCCACAAAACATTGAGTATAGAGTTCTCCTTTATAACAGCATTACAAAGCCTTTCTTGACCAAAGGCTCACAACTATGGGAAAATGCAAGTGTCTCATATGTAGACATAATCACAAAGAGCGCAATCAAAAGTATTGTGAATCATAACTGGGGCTCCACAGTATAATTAAAAGGAGAGACAACATCATACGATTACAATATATCAACATTAATAAATTAAATAAACAAAATGAAACTAATACTCGTATATGTTGAGAAACTAAACACTCACTTGAAGCCATTAGGAAAATCACTCACTGGACAAAAATCACAGACATGACTTACGTGAAATGACCTACCAGCCCATCTTCAATTATAAGGGCACTTTATAAATATATACCCTCCAATTGGAAATACAGTAAAATTAATTAGGAAAAATTAGATTAAGATTCTTAAACTTGATTGAAGAAATATCGCAATTTTACTTTTTAAAAATGTTGAAAAAAATTAATTAAAATCTTATAATTTTCAATTTGAAATTTTGCACGCGCCAAATGAAATTACTTGAAAACTGTCAAATCAACTTATCAAAAACTATTATACAAAAAAGATTAGAATATTATTTATGCTTTCAAATAGATTAACAGAAAACTGAAACACTTTATAAGAAGAGTGAAGTACTAGTTGGAGGGTAGTCGAGAAGTGCAACTACTTACAATACAATAGTTCAAAATGAACAAATTTACTCTACTTGCTGCTTTAAGTATATTCAGTAATTTTGCTGAAACTACTACCGCTAAGAGAATGTTGAACTCTTCTACGGATAAGCCATTGTCAGTGGATTACATGAACGGTCGCATTATGAATGGATATATGAATCAACCGGGTGAAATACCGTACATTGTTAGTCTCGGTAACAATTTCGTAATTAATTCTTGTGCAGGATCAATTATTGATCATGAATGGATACTAACGTCAGCCAGTTGCCTTCAAAAAGTGAAAGCTATGCCTATTACTTATGGCACCATAAATTGGGAGAAATCACTTGTTCGAATATATGTCGAAAGCGAGAATTTCTTTATACACGAAGGCTATTCAGTAAATGAAGATGGTGTAATAAATGACATTGCATTGATCAAGACACCTTATATCGAATTCTCCGACTTGATAGATAAAATTAAGTTGCCCGCTATAAAGGACGAAAGCTATGTTGGTAAATGGGCACGAGCATCTGGTTGGGGGAAATCTAACTATCATACAAATCGTCTATTCAGCATTGATATGCCAGTTATCAGTAACTATCAATGTTCACAATTTTTCAAATTACATTATACACACATATGTACTGGCCTACACTCTACAAAATCTATTTGTGACGGTGATAATGGAGGACCATTGGTCTTGCTTCCAAATGAAGGTCGGAACGAGGCACCAATACTTATTGGAATCACATCATTTGGTCACCCAGATTGTTTTCCTGGATATCCAAATGTTTTTACAAACGTTGCAAAATATTTGGAATGGATTCAGAGTAAAATGACAACATTCGATATAAAATAAATTTAATCATTATATTTCCACTTACAACAATAAAGAAATAAAGATTTTTGTTAATTTAAGTAGTGTGTCTTGACATAATACATAAAGTTTGACAAGATTAATTTCACATCACACGATTGGCAAGGCTCTAGCGAGTAAGACCAACCAGCAAATCATACTTTAACATTAAGGGATATGATATTTTCAGTGAGCACAAGGTGTTGATCTGGTAACTATTACAAACTATAAGAAAGTCTTAGATTAACAACATTCAAGCTGCTACTTATTATACAAATTAAATGCATGCACCTTGATGTCTCAGTGGCCGACATTTATTTGCTGAAACTAGTTGAATATAAAATGTTTTTTCAAATTCTTTGTAGTCACGTGTCGTAGCTATGTACGGGATTGGCGGGGCAGTGCCCCGGGGCCACCATGAAAGAAAAAATAAATAAAATAGTTGAATATAATTGACTTTTTGACCCTTGACCAACAAACATCGAACTGTGCGAACTAACACTGCCGATGCCGTACCTTAAATTAAATTTATTTTATTTATTTTACACACAGATTTTCTTGACATTGCCTTTTTATTTCTTTATTTACAAACGAAAAGTCTGGGCAGGTAATATCGTTACACTACCGTAATTGTTTTTGCGTGAAAACGTCTTTCATGAACCAATATTATTACATAGTATAAAGCAAAGTCGATATTCAAAATTGTTTGGATACGGAGAACTTCTAAACCACGCAACGATCGTTTTCCTGTGAATCTTAATATGATATTACAGTTATGTATTGTTAATGAATATTAACTTAACTTTATTTGTTAATTTTTTTTTTTTTCTTACATTTAACACAGGGCAATGATGGGAAACATAAGTTATGTAGGGTTCGCATATCGCGTAGGTTAGATCTAGACAGGTCCCGATCAGATTTTAATATAAAAAGTCCAAATTTCCCACTTTTCAAGTGGATTTTCAAATATTTTCTTTCACATTCTTTTAATTGGCATATAACGAACACAACAAAAGAAAAAAATCTGCCAAATAGAGCAAGCTGTTCTCAAGCAATACGCTTACAAAAGAAAAAATAATTTTCAATTTTTGTCTTGCGATAGCAGAGTATACCTAGATTCATTTACAACAGATTTTGATTGCAGCCTGTGGAAAGCAATCAGATAGTTAAAGCGACCCATCAGAAGAAGTATTGTAATTGAACAACAACAACAGAGACCAATGCAAAAGTAATAAGGAGAAGGTAGAGAAAGACTTTTGCTCAGGATTCGCATTCAGTCTTTTTATTAATTCTTATATCAAAACTTAAAAGTGTAACTTTTTAATTTCGCCTTGCAAAATGATGCTGCCAATTGAACAAAAACTTATCTTAGAATATAAATAAAAAATATAATTACCAAAGTATTTGCTTTTAAAATTTTACAGTACTGATAACATATAATTAAGGTCATAACCTTGACAGTAACAAATTTTGAAAATAAATATTGTATTATGTAAGAATTGGGAAAATTATTTTACATATTATCATTTACAGGCAATAAGTTTTTCTGTGCATTGCACAACTCGAACGTGGCAAGTGAAGTTATTTTTTTTTTTTTTTTTTTGGGAAAGTCCCAATGTGTTCTTATCGTTTCGTTTTTGACGTAAGCATCAGTACCAATCTGTGTTGTTGTCTTATTCAAACTCAGAGAACTGATTTATTTTTAAGTTTATTATATGTGGAAGTTCCTTTATTTATTCTTTTCGATGTTGAGTAAATTGAATTCGCGCGTGCCTGTTAGTTCATGCATCTACGGCATCTACATGCATCACAAAATATGTGCAATACTTTAAAATGTTTGTCATTTATATAGGCATAGAAGTGAATTAAAGAAAAAACATACAGGCAAGTGTGAGTCCGACTCGCACATA
Organism: Amiota communis; assembly: GCA_037043315.1. NCBI lineage: Eukaryota > Metazoa > Arthropoda > Insecta > Diptera > Drosophilidae > Amiota > Amiota communis. Next base: position 760,227 of record JBAMAV010000999.1, on the reverse strand, counting down.
AAGGGTTCCGTACCATAGTGCAAGGTGGCCTTCGATGCTGGTCAACCAAAAAAAAAAAAAACAAATAACAACGAAAGCCACCCTACATTTCTCAAATACAACAAAAACTAACATACATCCGCCTTCTTATGAAAATTTTAACTATCTACCTATTACGGTTCTTGTGATAGTGCTCACAGACGAGACGATTTATTTGAATCTGGTACCTGGTTTTAAACTCATCAAAAGAATAAACGGTCAACAAAGCAGTAATAGACTAGTTAGATTATTGTAAATTAGATTTGACCTTAAGATCAGCACTGCTTGGCTTTATAAATGGAAGCAAAAGTACTTGACTACTAATGAAATCTTCAACCACAATGCATCATACAATGTTTAATTTTAGGCATAGTGTGCATGCTTAAAAGCCAAAAGGCATAATAAATTAGTCTACAATGTATATATTGTAACTCGAAGTCTCCAACCTTTTTTTTGTGCATTCGAGTTATGAAAGTTCGACATGGTTTCATAGTTTAGATAAGAAATGGAAAAAAATATTATGATGTGAAATCTTATATAATCGTGTGCATTTGCCTTTTAACAAAAACTAATTTACATGGTAGCAGTCAATAGAATATTAAATGAAGTTTAACAAAGTTTCAATACTCATAACTTAAGTGATAAAAGATAGGTCGGACTGTAAGGTATTTAGATAACAAAAATTGAATCACATCCAGTGATGGGGGTTCGCATACGGCACTATATATGACTATTGTGTATAATATATAGCAAACTAAAAAAATTTTCCATGAGGGTTACCTCTTTCAGTAAATGGGGCTTACATGAGGAACTATTATATGTACTAGATCGAACCACAATAATATTTCATCGTGTGAGACAAACTCAATTTTTTTTTCTCTATAAAGAGAATTTGATATGAAAAACAATTATTGAGTATCATTTATTGAGTATGATTAAATTAAGTTAATTTTTTGTGGCTGAATTATCGTTTATTCTTCTTTCTTTTATTTCCTCCGTGCTAAATTTGCCCATGAACATTACTTTATTTGCATAAGGGAGAGAGAGAGTGAAAGATAGAGAGAGAGAAAGATGAAGATCATGTGTTTGTGTAGAGTGTAGGTGTGTATGGCTTTCTTAAAGTTGTATTTGTGAAAACTTTTAATTGTTTAACGCCAAAAATATCTAACAGATTTTAATAAAAAAAAAAAATATTGGGCCCATCTACAAATGAAAACCTATCGAATGGTATATTTTTTATCAAAATTGATTAGATACTTTAGACGTAAAAATTATCATAAAAAACCTGTTGCCGTATTTATATTATGATGTATATAGCAAATGGGTCTTATTGCATGTGTCATGTCATCATTGGAATAATTTTTGTCTCATTCGGCATCTAAGTAAAGAAATTATTGTGCTTCAAAGATGTTTAAATTTTCCAGTAATCGAGGTTTCTAAGTATGAAGAACTATGGCATTGTAATGGATTTAACCATTTATGTTATGACAATCATTATTTAAATATTTCAATGTAATCGAGAAACTTTTATCGAAATATATTATTGTATCAATGTATCTGTTGAGTACAAGAGGTTTTTCTAGAATGAAGAATCGATAAAATTCTATACTTGAGAAAAAAAAAACTACATTCAACTTGAGCGAGGTTCGAATCTGCATTGTACGTGCCGCGAGACTGGCACTCTAACAAGCACACCATCATTGAACTATGAAACGAGTCCGCTAAAACCAAACAGTAAAAAAATGATCAAAAACTTGAAAACAAATTCATATAATAATGTATGGACTTGGATAAATTGGATTTTGTTGTTGAAAATTTCAAATATATTATTCATTTAAATTACAACGCCACAAAACAAAATACACTTGAAAACTGACAAAAGAACTTATCTTAAAATACATAAATATGACAATTTTATGACCTAGAAATATTTAACTGAAACTCTTTATAAGCAAAGTAAAATGCAAGTTGAAAAGTAGTCGAAAAGTTCAACTACTGAGATCATAATGAAAACATTAATTGTGCTCGCTTTAAGTGTATCCAGTATTTTTGGAGAAATCTCTAAGATGATGCCTTATACTCTTATGGATGCACATTTATCAGAGGACAGTATGGACGGTCGCATCATTAATGGTTATCCAAACAATCTTGGTGACATACCCTACATTGTAGGACTCGTTAGCGTTTCTGGTAGTTTTATTTGTGGAGGATCTATAATTGATAATAAATGGATATTAACAGCAGCACATTGCCTTGAAAATAGAAAGTCCTTAAACATCACTTACGGTACCACAGATTGGACGAAACCATACATTCAACATCATGTCAAAAAAGAGAATTTCTTTATACACGAAAGCTATCATAATTATAAAAGAAATGATATTGCATTGATCAAGACTCCTCCTGTTGAATTCAACGATTGGATAAAAAAAATTGACTTGCCTAAGAGTTCGGGCCAAAATTATGCTGGCAGCTGGGCTCTAACTTCTGGTTGGGGGCGATCTTACTTTAAACCAAATAGGTTGCTCAGTACAGATATGAAAGTTCTAAATAACTTTATATGCTCAATATTTCATTTATTTCAAATACATGATTCACATATATGTACGGGCATATTTCCATTTAGTTCTGTTTGTGAAGGTGATTCTGGAGGACCATTAGTCATAAATTCTAAACAAAATCTGAAGAAGAGGCCTATTCTTATAGGAATCACATCATTTGGTAAACGATATTGTATCCCAGGATATCCAGATGTTTTTACACGTATTACATCATATTTAGATTGGATTATGGAAACAATGGAAGAATAAAGATTTCATCAATTGGTCATCCAAAATTTTAGAGGCTTTTTATTGTTACGCACATGCAATTACTAATTGTCAATACTGTTTTTCCACTTTCTATTAATACTATTGTAATAGATTTGGAAATTTTTAAATTCCCAACTGATTATCAATTTCTGATTATTTTTATTAATTTTTATAACATTGGTGGCGATATTATCCATATATTCTAATTCAATAGCCACATTATTAAGGGAATTTACAATGCAATGTACATTGTCGAACAATCTAAAAAAAAAATAGATTAGCCGGCCAAGCAGCCGTCATTTAAAAATCGTAATTAGCAAGGTGTGTCAGTAAGATGAAACATGACAAAGATGACCATGAAGAGAATTTGGTCATGTATTAAGCGGTAGGCTCAAAACCAGGACAACGGCATTTACTTAATTATGGTCGCGACAGAAGAAAACGAGGAAGAAGAAGGTGAAAATAATATGGAGTGATATAACAAAAAATGGCCACAAGCGAATTTTAACGAATAAAGAAGTACATTTGACGAGAAATGATTACATAAAAAAATGTCACAGCTAACCAATTAGTATCCAATAAATGTTTGGGAACAAGAGGTAGAGCAACGTCTGCACGGGCATCTAACTTTTTTTTAAAGAAAATAACATATTAAAGTCACAGCTGATTACTCTGGCCAACAATGAAAAAATTTCCTGGGATTTTATTTATGTTCTAGCTAATATCCGAGGCACTGACTACAGGAAAAATAACAGTTTTGTTGTAACAGAACATTTTTTTTATTTAACATGAAATGTTGTTTGCATGTTTTTCGTGAATGAGGTAGATCTCTCTGAAAGCTCCAACAATAGTCAGCCATCATATGGGCGTCCCACCTTTCCTGATAACGCTCTTCCATCGTTTTGGTGAAATCTTTTTCTCAGTTCTTTGCTGAATTTTCCAAGATTTTCTGGAAATGTATATAGGTGAGAGTGCAAGTGATGTACTTTGATACTCATGTTGCATCCAAGTTGCTAGAAGTGAGACAACATCTCTTCAACGAGCTTAACGTAATGAATACCCTTTCTATTGCCTATGAAATTTTGAATTACGAAAAAGAAACGAATCCCATGAGTCTCTTTCAATTTCTGACATTGAACAGCAAAAATTTGGGTCGTTCACCAATTTCCGAATTTGTGGGCCGTAAAATATGCATGATTTGAACTTTTCTGAACTCCGGTTTGGAATCATCCTTGAAATATGCTTATACTCAAACGATTTTTCTGAAAAACATATTCACCACATATATAACAAAAACAATTGGATCGTTTTTGTAAGCCCTTCTTGAAGAAGATATAATAGACAAAGAAAGAATTATGTAAAATGCGAGCGTAATACAATAGTGTGTAGTGCATTCAGCTTACTTAAGGAATGACTAGGTTCATGTCTTGTAAATCTTCCTTGACTGTTTTATCTTTAAAGTACCATTCATTAAGCTATTTTTAGAAAAAACAATAACACAGTAGCGATTACCGTTATATTTTCTTTGTGGTTTCTTTTCAACTTCCGCTAATAGTCGATTTACACTTTTTAAAATTTCATTATTTTCAAGCAGGTGTTTACACTGTTTTTTTTTTCCTTGTTTTTTATTGAAATTTTTATTAAATTTTATATAATTGTCTTCGGAACAGCTGTTTTTTGTTTTGGTTTTACATACACGTGGAACTTTTCGAGCACGTTGGCGAAATTAAAACTAAAAATTTGAGAAAAATACATGATTAAGAACATTTTGCAATGTATATAAATAGTTCTTGAAGCATCCTTTTTCATTATTGATACTTATATTATTAAAATCTTTTAAGAAAGTCAACAATTTATGGTTTACTTAAAAATATTATTTACCATCATCAGATGTTTAATGTTTGGTGGGGAAAGAAAAAGGAGAAAAAATACCAAAATGAGCTAAAGAAAAGCAGCAACACTGCTAAGACCAGTCGACGGTAGTTTATAAATCAGTTAATTTTATTTAACAGTTTAAAAACTACTTTGGTTTCCAGAACAACAACCTTCAATTACGTCACTTTTACCTGTGGTTGTTGTAAAAATAAACAGTTTATCCAATTGTTTAAAAAAAACCAAACTGTTTTTTCGTTCAGTGTAAATCGTCTATAAAATTTTGTTAAAGGTAATAACAAAGGAAGTAGCTGTATCTCAAAAACTAGAAAAAACTCATGGCAGATTCGAAATCAGTGAACTCGAATTTGTGAAGAACCACTAAAATAGTTCAAAAAAAAAAAGTTGATTGATGGTCAACAAGTGTCATCAGTCCCTGATCATGTCATATTATTTTATATTAATTAAATAGCCGTATTCTTAGAAATACTCAGTGCATAATTTTGAAATGTTTATTTGTTTTTAAATCCTCACAGACATTTCTACGTCGTATATCTAATAAGGATGAAACTTTGTTGAGCTATGAGTATTAAGGGTCACAGTTGAGTACCGACTGATTATATGGATAGCAAAATTTAATAAAATCAAAAGCCAAATTTATTAAAATTTGCATTATTTTACGTGACTTTTGCCATAAAAGAATTAAAACTTAAATTAAGAGTAAACAATATTTGTGTTTTCAAATCTTATAGTGGCTTTAGAGTGGCTCTTATCACGAAGATTCGATTTTGTGCTTTACAATGCTATTTTAGCATCACGAACAGCTGTGGCGCTCAACAAAAATGAAAGAAGAAAACACCTGACAATCGCAAAAAACGACGAAATTATCGAAATGCTGCCAACTTACACGGAAAAATTGCCCAACACTGCTTAGACAACACCGAATCTAAGCATATCAATTTAAGATTAGAATCTTTAAATCGAATCACCTCTACAACAACAATCACTCAATTTTGTCATTTTCCCTGTTGTTGTTGTCAAATGGAACTCGAATCAATAGTCGCATATTCATAGATTCGAATCTTAGCTCACTGTAAAGCTACTATTACAAAAAAAATAATTGCTAGTCATGTGTGCGCTCTTCAAATGCACTTCACACTGGTGTTTATGCTATGGATCAATTGCGATTCAAGCGTAGAGCCCACGTTCCTGTGATGTTTTCGTTGGCTTAGTTATAAGAAACTTTCGGTTAATACAGAAATTGGCTGAAAAGCAGTTAAGATAGCGTTCGATCCAGAGCACCGTCCTCGATTAGAGTTTTTTTTTAACGCAGTTGCATGCAGAGGGACAATGGTAGTTAAATTGTAAGAAAATCTTGTGGCATTAGACATGGATGTAGAAGGATCCGTGGATGTAACGACATCTTCCACAGTTACTTTTAAACACATATAACTTATGTTATATATGATATATGCCTTGATATGTTTTTTTTTTTCATATTTTGCTATGAAAATTGACTTGAAGTGACAAAAACTTCCTTTAAGAATTTTAAAACATTGTGCACACAGAAATCAAAATGACACTCATAGTTTACACTCTCAATAACTTTCCCCTATAAATGTTTATTTTTTTAATTATCTGCACATATATTTATATTTATTAGTCATCAGTCTATGTTCATACAGCTGCCAGAGGCACAATCGCAACCACCTTCATCAGTTATTACTACTGATGTCTTAGGATTTCTAATTTAGGTTTTCTTTACATGCTAGATTCTAGATAAACTTTTAGACTTTTGTTCTAGTAGTACCCACCACATGTAAACATATGCATTGATTTTGTTATTTTGAAAAGTAAGTAAGTAAGTATCTGTTGTATTTCTTCGTTTTACATTAGCTTCATTAATTGAATAACACACCCGCATTCATACTGGTAAAGCAATAAGAGCCATTAAATATGTGATAATTTTTTCCAAAAAAAATCAACAGAATAACACAACTTTTTTTTTAAAATGATTCAACTTCATCAATTTATAAGAAATAAACGAGAGAAAAGGCGCCTTACTTTGCTGACAACTTATTCAGGCTTTTCAAATATGGTATATCCTTAATATGGCTAATATGTGAATATTGTGTTGTCATACAAATTGATGATGCGTTGCGCTCTCTACCACACACACACACGCACACACAGATATATCAATGTATTCGTACATATGTATGTATCCACTTAAATTTAGTTACAATTCGTTGGTCGTCGACGCTCATTGAGTGATGGTTTAGGTTGCTTGCTCATTCATGCTGTTTCAATTTGATTGATGATATTTTGATTTTTTCACTGCCAGAACACGCGTCCATTCAAACATCACCACCAACAATAACAACAACAACAACAACAACACATATATACTAACACAGATACTAAATGATGGCAAACTTAAAGAGGCTAAAAGGCAAAAACCAGAACAAGATTGCGATCTGCCTTTGAAGGATGGTGTATTCATACAAGGCGGACAGACAGTCGAGCAGGCATTCAGGCGACTGCTTTCTACTTTCTTTCCAACTCCTCGACGATGCTGACAATGAGGAGTATCTTTCTTAATGTGTTGTATTTGTTGCCAAGGCACGATTTTCACAGTCGCGCAACGCATCACATAGTGTCGCGTCGCATCGACTGTCTCTTGTATCTTGTTGACTGACTGATTGTCTGCCTCTCTTTTTCTCTCCCTTCACTTCTCGTCACATCGATTTGGCTGTAGATGCCTAAAGGCTTCGTTGCCTTGCCAACATTCCAGGCAACTCTGCCATTCAGAACCTGCAAGCTTCCTCCCAGTCCTATGAGAGATTGACTTTAGTCATGAAAAAATCATTGTTGTCGGTCTACAAGTAGAAGAAGATAACATATAATTTGCCTCTAAGGATTTGTCCTTAGAGGGTTTTTCCTTAATTTTGTTGTTTCTGTTGCTGTTGTTATTCGTCGCCTTACTTCTATATGCCTATGTATGAGTACGAGTTTTTTTATATATAAAATTGACAAAGTGCTTTCAGATTTTGGCTTTTGACTGCGTGTTTTCTAATTCATTTCTTTTATTTTTGTTTATTTTTTTTTTTGCTTTCCCCTAACTTTACTTTCCTTCAGATCTTAAATCTGTTCTGGCTGTCTTTTTTTTTATTTTGCTGTTTGTCCTTAACTTTTTATTTGGATTTGTTTTGTTCTCAATTATGTTTCAACTGATAGCTTAATAGGCGCGCAATACGATTGATTTCCTTTCGTTACATTTCATTTATTACTTGATTGATTTGTCAGCTAAACACATTTACAGGTCTCTCAGTCTCAGTTTATATAGTATTGTAGTATAAAAGTAGCTAGAGTGAAATAGAAAAACGTAATTTATGCCACAGGATGTGGCAGTTTTGTGTACAGGATATAAATGAAAACTAGTCCATTAACTGAATACCGAACTGATACTACGATAGTTGCAAATATTGCTTCTCTGTGGTTATTCCAGCTTCAGTTGATGATTCTGATGATGATGTTGCTACTGTTTGTATAGTAATAGCATGGCTGTCGAAATCCTAATGCTTGCCGTTCTTAGTGTCCTACTTGGTCTTATATCCCTAACAAGTTAAGCAATCATTTTATTTCCGCTGTTCACTTTTCTACTATTTTCTTCTCTGTGTTGCGGTTGCTCATTTTCTCTTCATATTTTCCATTTTTTCATACATTTTTTTTTGTGGTCTCGTCTCCCTTTAGAATCATCATCATCACCATTAGTATAATCTGCCTTCGTTGTTCTTTTTGTTTTAAGTTTGCTCCATTTTCCACTCCTCGTACATGCCATATTAAAACACCATTTATGCCTTGCATAATCTAATGTCGTCTAACCTTTTACGAATGACATAAGTGTCTGTTTTTGATTCATTTTAAACACTTACATTAAAACCAAACCAACAACATAAGTGAGTTAGAGTAATAGTAGTTGTGAGTAGTTGTGAGTGCAAGGATATATAAGTAAAATTAGTACAACAGACGGAATAAATGAGTGAAAAGACGAAAGGGGAATACGAATTAGAGAGTCGGGGCTTAGTTTAAGTGCTCACAAGATAAAAGGTCTTCTTGCATTTCCTGTCTCTTCTTCTCTTCTCTTAACTTTTCTTTGTTTGCTTGTGTTTTTCTATTTACATACTCCATTATTCTCCTCCAATTATTCTTTATCCTTGTTACATACAGCAATAACAAAAGTGGTAAACCACTTACACAAACAGTCACATGCATCCATGCACTCATTCACATGTACGAAGTGTATCCCAAAAGTATCCGACTTTTTTCAAGTGTCAACTGTGCGCTACGGACATAACCAGTACCTTCCTTTGCTTCAAAAATTTAATGAATTGCATTAAATTGTGCCTTCATTAAATGAAACTATTGAAATCTATCTTTGAAGACAAATACATATACTGGCCACTATTAATTCGTACAAATTTGATTTACTCCCAAATTCAATTTTCCAACTATTTTAAACAGTTATTGGAAGAAAAACACTAAATAGTATTTATGCTGTTTGGACAGCTTGTAGAATTTCCTTTTATGAAAATATTTTACAAAATTCATTTTGCAAGTATTTCATTTTATCATGAATTTTTCTTTGTAACAACTGAAAAATATGTGAAACTAAAAGTGCCCACAACTCAGTTTTTGTTCGATTAGAAAAGAAAAACCAAAAGAAACATGAAAATTTACCATAATATCAATCGCTTTGTTGTTTAGGTTGTGTCTACTTAGGATTTATTTGAATTTTTGTCTTTAATTAATCTTGCATCGACATGACAAGTGGCGATTTGCAAACAAATTTGCATTTTAGTGGTTGCAAAATTGAAATCTATCCGAAGTTATTCGACAATTACATCGGAATTGAGTTTGCCAGATCTTCTATTATCAAAAATTTCAAAATAAACGGTTCAGTTCATACGCTTTCAAACATCTCAGCTAACATCCCGGGATTTTTTGTTAAGAAATTTGTCTGTATAATGGTCGGAGAGGATTGGAAAGGACATGAGTCATGAATGGATCAGACAAAACTTACAAATAGTGGCATATTTAGCGATAAATCTAAATTTAAAGTTTGCCTAGGTGACACTAGTTAACGACTCATTCGGAAGAAAATTTAAGCCATCCAAAAGCATGTCAGAGTGTAGCGCAAGATTACATCAATTTACTAGAAAATAATTTGACTTTATCCGTGAAAATGGTTCACATGAATAAATTCATCTTTCGGCAGGACAGTGCCCCGCCTTAGACAACCAGAATAGCCAAAAAATTGGTTTGATAATAACAACTTTGAAGTTTTGGACTGGCCTTCATATAGCCCAGACCTAAAGAAGTAAAGAGGTAATCTCTGCAAAAGGCGAAGTAACAAAATATTAATGCATGCATGCATGTGGTGACCTGCATTCTAGTCCATCTTTAAGCACAATTAATCAATTGAAGATTACTTCAATAGATGTCAAGAACTGGATAAAGAAGAATTATGTTAGTGATACTACTATACTCTTAGAAAACACCTCTTACATAGTATTGTACAAGAGAATGATTTCTTTTAAAACTTGATAGTATTGCACTCTTATTGTACTCTTATCTTCATGTGTTTTAGGCAATCATTATCTGCATTTACTATATTTTCTTACTTTTACAATTTAGTTTTTTAAAAATTGTTCATATAAAATGAATAATTTGTCCTTCCTTTAAATTACCTTCAACTCTGCCTATTCTTATCTAAAGCATACATATAAACCAGAAACTTCAGAGTATAAATTTATTATCTTTAAACTTGAATTGTTTTTGGAAAATTAAATTAAATCTTAATTAAAGATTCACCCCATTTATAATGACTAACTTAGCTAATGACCAACTTATCAATTCCAAAAACACAATGGTTCGAAGATGCAAGATACAAGGTGTAGTGTCTTTTTCTTGAGTCTTAGAATTCAAAAAGAAAACAAATTCAAAAGGGAGAAAAAAAAAGACAAGAAGAAAATTAAGTGAAGAGAAGAAAAGAAAAGAAAAGTGTTGGTTTAAAGACACACGTGTGTGTCATTGAACACCTCAAATAAATAAAGTGAATATGCAACAAGGTAGAATTCTCTGTTAAATGACATTTGGTGGAGAAAGAGAGGAAGAAAGGTAGGTAGGTAGGTAAGTAGATAGGAAGGTAGAACTTGTAAATGATTTAAATAAAATGCAATTTACGACACATGTTTGCTATTGTGTTTTGCTGCGTTGTGTTGTGTTGATGATAATGATGATTATGTGGTAACAAAACCAACAAAAACTTAAAAGCAACTGAATGTGCGACCCTCACCTTCATTTTAGTAGATTGACAAGCATTCAATGGAAACTACAGAGTCTATTCTATAAACACTACTTATACTACTAACACTGATACTGATATTGACAATGGCATTGCCATTGCCATTGCCACTGGCACTGACAATCAATCAACCAACCAAGAATAACTAACCAACCACAAACAAACAAATAAACCAACTGGCTGACCAACTAACCAACTAACCAAGCAACTTACCAATCAATGAACCATCCTTACCAACCAACCTAACCAACCAACCAATCTAACCCCAAACTATTGTCTGTCTATTGGTCTCAAATTGGATTAAAATGTACGCGAGAAACATGGCGTAAAATTGCCACGCCATATCATGTGTCGTCGTCATCATCATCATCATCATTATCATCATAATCATTACCATCATCATTATCATGTAGTAGTTGGATTGGTTTTTGTACTATAGTACATACTACATGTTGTATATGTTATTTCAGATGTCTTTTGTTGGGTAATTTACCTTTGAAAAAATAATAGGCAAATAAAATTTTAAAGAATATAAAAGTTGGGTTCAGTTAAAAAGAGAATGCAAAATGTTTCTTGTTTCTTTAATTAAGAAAAATATTTAAAGAAGAAATCGAACATCTAAAAATACATGTACAAATTATACACTCGTCTATCATATTAAATTACATCAGACTCAACACAACAACATATATATCTATGATCCTTCAACTTCATATCACTCAAACCAACTTCAATTAACTGTTTAAAAGCATTGATAATAACTTCTCGAACATTCATCAATTCCAAATTGATCGCCTCCCACTATGCCTAATCAAGAGTTGCTTAGGCTTCTGATGAGAGATCTGAGTAGATATGATGAACCAATTCACAAGGTACACCTGTACTCACATCTAGCGATTCAATATGGTATAAATATTTAATGATGGATAGCATTAAACTCTTCAGGAAACCACTGAAGTACATTTCCATAATACAATATAACAATGATATTCATATAAAATAATAAATAACATTTAATATGTATAAGGTTGGGTCATCCATTGGTCCGATTTTGAACTACCCGTCTATAGTGACGCTGTCAATTTTCGCGTCATAAATTGTTGGCAATACTTTAGTTTTCATCTTCTGCTGAACGAATATGGATCCCTTTTCTTTAGAACAACGCTTTGAAAGTGTTCGCCAAGACTCCAGATCATCGACTCGTCGCAAAAGTCAGCAAGTCAGCATTTCACAAACCAATATGAGGAGGATTTTGAACAAAGACCTCATTATGTTTGCGTATAAAGTCCAACTCGTTCAGCAATTGAAACCGGTTGACCTTCCTTAACATTTGAGTCTGAGTGGGTTTTGAATGAGTTCAACGATGTGCAACGTATAGAAATGAAATTGCAAAATTTTAGAAATGGAAAATCCACACGTCGTTGTACAGAAGCCAATGCATCCGGCTCGAGTCACTGTGTGGTGCAAATTTTGGAGTGGTGACTTGATTGGCCCTTTCTTCTTCTATGCTAATGCAGAAGCTCGTCCTGTGACTATTAAAGTGAACGCTATCGATAGATAATAACTCACTTTTTGTGGCAGGAATTGGAAGATAGTTTCAACAAGGCGGCGCAACTTGCCATCCCACCACGCGTATTATCAACCTGCTGCACACAAGATGTTGCATCTTGTGTGATTAGCCGTGTTGGCGATGTCCATTGGCCTGTACTTTTTTCTGTTGGGCGAATTGAAAAACAAAGTTTATGCTGACAATCTCTAAAAAATTGATCACTTGAAACAGAACATGCACTCTGAAATTGCTCAAAATTGGTGTTCCAAGATGGCCAACTGCCGAGCCAGCTGCAGCCAACATTTGCATGAAATCATTTTTCATACTTAATTGGAGAATCACTCTATCAAATAAAGTAAAACTCTTTGAAAAAAAAATTACTTTTCTCCATTTAATGACCAAACCATAATCGGACCAATAGGCCAACACTAATCTTATTTTTTCAATCGATACTTACTCTGTTCGTCTTTGGAGGCTAAGAAAGCATCAATTCAATTTTTGATACCTTCAAATGAAGTGAAGCGTATTCCCGTAAGGGCGTACTGCATCGACCGAAACAAATGGTAGTCTGATGGTGCAAGGTAATGACAATGAGGCCGGTGGGTTGGGAATTCTCATCCGGTTCCATCGATATAGGTTTTCACCACGTTTGCGATCTGCGGCCAATCGGATCAGTTCTTTTTTGTAGAAAGCCACGTCAATCGTCTGACCACTTTTCAGAAGCTCGTAGTACACGTTTCTTTTCTGGTCCAACCAAATGCAGAGCATAATCTTGCTGCGATGGATGTTTGTCTTTGGCTTCAATGGTCCGGTTTCGCCGCGCTTAACTTACACCTTCTTGCATTTTTGATTATCGTAATGAATCCATTTTTCATCGCCGATGCAAAAACGACCAAAAATTATATTAAAGAAACTTCTACACATCTGGTTTTAACAAGGTACAGTTTGCCAATGAATGCATCATTGCAGTCATATTTCAATCTCAAAATCCCTTAAGAGGTTTTGATATATGTATATAATAAACATATACCATATAGAGGGTTTGAGTTGATTGAGAGAAAATGTAAGGAAAGGATTCTCATAACAACTTATACAATTATTATTATTTCATAGATGATCATCATCAAAATATTTTAGTAAGAGTATCGTGTTAGGCTTTCATGTGTTCGTGTTTAAATTTAAATTAAATTATTGTATAATCAACAAAATATACAATATATAAATGAATAAATATTGTATATTCAAATGCAATCAAATCACAAATAACAAATGCACGCACGCACACACACACACATATACATGCCACATTCATATACAAATGTGTGTGCGTGTAGAAAGGTGAATCTACGTGCGTGTAGATATGTGCTTCATAAATCATGTTGCGCTTTTGTCGTTATGACAATTCGTGATACTTTCATTTTCATGCTCAATTCTCAATTTTCCTTTTTTGTTTATTTATTTTTGTTCTATTTCCTATTTCTTTTTTTTTTTTTGTTTGATTTTATTTTCAAATAAAAAAAACATTATTTTTAATCCATCATTTTTCCAATTTTTATATGCCATCCAAATAATAAGTTCCCAAGGTCCTTAAAATAGGTGTTTGTTTCAGTGATGACATCTTCATTGGACTCAAATCTTCATTTTTGGAAACAGGAAATAATCGCAAGGTACTAAAACTGGGGCAGCATTTAGTAGCCCAATTTATGGGTTTTTTTCTTCTCCACATGAGCCAGTTTTTGCTTCATATCAGTGTTGAATCCGTTCATAAGCTCTGAATAATATTTGAAAGTGATCGTTTTATCTTCTACTAAGTAATCAATGTGAATGGTACTGCGAGCATCCCAAAGTACCGACAGAATTATTTGGGGAAGTCCACTGCTTTGACTGTTCCTTGGTCTATTGTGTGTTGTTATGGTTCGATGTTTTGTCCATGGTTACGAAATAGCGCGAATATTATTTTTGTTTGCGATTGAGCATTGCCAAACATTCCTTTGAAGTGGCCACACGATTGCGCTTATGTTCCAGTGTGAGGAATCGTGGCACCCAAGGCGCAGATAGCTTATTAATGTCAAATATTCAAAAAAAAAATGTGATTTACCCGCTTATTTGATATGCCTATAGCCTTAGCCACCTTATGCATTTTCATTCTCCCATCGTTCACTATCATTCCATTTTAGATTTTAGAGACAATTTGTAGCGCGATGACTTCTTTTGGGCGACTTGAATGTTCGACATCACTTGTCCTGATACGACCACAACTGAATTCAGTATACCATTAAGTACATATATAAGTATTCAGTATACCGACGAAATTCATGAGGTTGTCTGCTTTCAATGGCTGTTAATCACAATTACTTTTGCATAATTCTTAAGAGAGTAGAATAGCATTAGAAGCTATAAGTATTAGGACGAAATCTCATCCATGCTTACATTACACTTCAAAATTTCGATATTTATCAATATTTAACTTAAGAAAATTAAAGGTATATCATGATTGAAAGTTCAACTGTATGAGCATTTTCATTTGATTTCATTAATATAAGTCACGTATACGTAATATTATATTTTCTAGTAATATTTTCCAATTTTTTTACTACAGCGTGAGTCTTTTTCACTACTACTTTTAAGTATAAATATCTAAGTACAATATCTAAATACACAAATACATGTATATGTTATATCTTAGTGTTTGTATATGGTGCTAATGAAGAATTGTGTTTATGTGTCATTGAAGTTGTTATTGTTGTTACTGCCAGTGGCAACAGCAACACCAACACCAACACGCAATAATTGCCTCTAGCATATTATCTATGTATGTGTGTGTTGGCATTGTTATCGCACTCATCTTCCTTGCATATGAGTGTATTGTATAAGTGTGAATATATACACATATGTACATATGTGTATGGTATGTTAAATATATGTGGTGATGCATGTGACCCAGGCCATGGGGCGCCCCGGTGTTAAAATGATGTTTATAAGTATATATTTTTGAGCGAAAAGTAAAATAAACCAAAGTAAAATTCCACTTAGTTGAGTTGAGTTCAGTTCAGTTCAGTTGAGTTCAGTTTAGTTTAGTGTAGTTCAGGTTCAGCTTAACCTAAAACTCAACAAAAGAAAATAAAAAAGTTGAAAATACTAGTGATAAAGGGAAAGGAGGGAGAGACCTTTCTGTCCTCCTTTCAAATACCTTCAAATATTGTAGTACCTTCAAATGCCACACAAGTATTTCAAAGGAAATACTCAAATACAACTGAAATGTTGATGACGTCGTGTAGCACACGCAAATGGTGTCGTTTTGAGCAAACCACAAAAAGATACAAAAAAGCACAGAAAACCAACGTCAAAGTCAGTCAGTCAGTCAGTTTGTTATTTAGTGACTGAGTCAGTCAGTCAGTTACACAATTAGTCAGTATATAAAAAACCAGCTATGCCATATTAGCTATTTACCACATGCCACATTCTGCCATCATAGATGAGATTTCGAACTGTTCTTGTATTTCTGTTCTGTCCTCTGTCTCTCTCTCTCCCCCCCCCCCCCCTCTCACTCGCTCTATCTATGTATATACCTTTCTTTCCCACTCCCTTCTCCCTTTCTCTAGCACTCTCCCTTTAACTAATATTTTTGTATCGCGTGCAGAAAATCCATTGAATTTCGAGCTTTGTTCATTTCCTTGGTTCTTCTCCTTGCTTGCTTTTGTGGCTAATTTCATTGCTAAGTGCCACACATACGCACTGTGTGTGTATGTATGTATGTGTGTTGGTATTCGTTGCGTTTTTTGGTTTTGTCGGTTATGCAAATTTTTGTGACCAAAATCAAGCGAAGCGAAGCAAACGCAAGCGAAGTGCGAACTCATCCAAAACAAGCCACTTACCAAAAAAGCCAATCCCTCAATCTCATAACATTAGAACCCCACAACTTTTGAACATTTATGCAACAAACAACAGCAGCATCATCATCATCATTATCATCATTTATTGTACAACTTAGTCCTTAGTCCTGAGTTCTTATCAGCACTTTTTTAACTTATATAGACGCACTCATATGTATCTATCTATCCATTTATATAGTAATAATATACATACAATATATAGACAAACTTGTTCATCTTGCAAGCAAAATCAGCGAGAAATACTTTAATTTTTGTTATTCAAAGAAGAATCCAGAATTCGAGCACATTAATACAATTTCTAAAGTTCAGTACTCATACCGAGACCAAGATAAAATTGCTTCAAGTCTTCAAAATATTTATTTATAGAAAAAATCCAAAAGAGAGACCAAGATAAGAGTCCGTACTCGTCTTTCAATTGCATTGCTTCAAGTCTCTATACCAAGAAATTCTTCAAAATATTGTTTTATAGAAAAAACTCACAAGTAAAGAAATTACATAAAAAATAAAAAAAAATAAATCACTACATCAAAAGTGGCTCAGTCACGAAAATTCTATTGACCTTGAAGTTAACCAACAACCAACAAAATTTATATTATAATACCAACAACTACAGAACGAATGCTATGTTAGTAAAAAATGTTATTTGCTTATATTATATAATACTATTGTAATAAAGTCGTTAAGCAACAATAAGCAAAACAATTGTAAAAACTTCAACAATGTTTTTTTATACTACTATACCTAACGTTCCAGCAACCAAGGTGTGCTGATATTATGCAGTTGTTTGTAGTAGTACATAAAAAGGATGAGGAAAGTCAAAAGCCCATACTGTTCAGGTTCTTGTTTCTCGGGAATTATAATAAGGAATTCTGTAGGTTGATAGTTAGAAAGCTAAACATTCAGGCATGTGATGGAATTCGTACGATTTCAAAACGAAAACGAATTGTAAAAAATTGTAAAAAATTTCAAAAAAGTGTGTTCTTTTGGCCGCAGTAAGCTTTTTAAATGAAAAAGGAAGCGAGAAAATCTGAAAATCCGTAACGACGCAGACTGAGAGACCTTTTTAATCCTTTGGATCTCGCAGATTCCACGTTAATTCATCATACTGGTGCACTGCTTATTATCGATTGAATCTTGAAGAAATTAAGCTATTGATGAAGGGTTCGTATGTACCACTAGCACTGCAACTGGCTACAGCGCTTAGGTTCTTGCCAGAAGGAGGATACCAATGCGCCATACGAATGGATAGTATAACATTCCTTGAAAGAAGTTCAGTTTGTAAATTACTAAAAAGGATGCTAAATATTATGAAAATACTGCTTTGTACAAAATGGATCCAATTAAGAATGACTCCGTAGAAATCTAAGTGCAGGATCGAAAAAACGAAAACGAAACGTAATTCATAATAGCGTAAATTATTTTTGCATTACCCATTTTGTATGAAAACGATTTCTATCACATGCTTAATTAATATATTCTATGCCCTCCATCTATATATTTAAATATATTGAAATTAAGCACATTAGATTCAGGACATATCTTTTTCGGCAATATAGCTAGAAAACTAAATACTGTGTATCTCTCCCTCTCTCTGTCTTTTATAGAAATATGCCCCCACCTTGATCCCAAATATTGTAGTTGCCGGAAGAGGTAAACAAGTTCCAGGGGTATTTCTTGAAAAGAGTGCTGAGGCTACCGGACACAATCCCAAAACATGCATTGTCGTTGGAAAGTGGTACTGAAGACAGTCACTTCTATAGATTAGGTCTGCATATGCAATACATCACAAAGATTTTACTGTCATATAACGCAGATTGATTGTCTCTTAAGATGTCCAAAGCTATTCTAAGAGAAAACGTTGTATGGGCAAATAAGTTTAATCAGCTGGGAGCAGAACACAATACAAGTTTTCAATGGAATGCTGGGATAGAAGAGGACTGGTATAATCGTTGCTATCAGCTCATTGAGACATAAAAAGCGGTTTCGTGGAGTACAATGCTGGAAAAAGTAGCAGGTAGCACAAACCGCTTTTGTAAATACCTGCAACCAGCAGCTGGAGAAAAATATTTTAAAGCCAACCTAACACAACGTCACAACGATATTTCAACCATTTGTACGCTATCCAACAGGAATGAGCAGGAAAAACTGACGCACTTCATATCAAGATGCCCTGTTTTAAATGAATTTAGGGTGTCACATTTTAAGAAAAATACAATTGAGCAAAATGAGTTGATAAACACATTAAACGGTGACCATGAAATCAGTTGGAAGACTCTACCAAGCTATATATGCACAATATTATATTTATATTATTATAGAAAATTTCTAATATCAGAACGGCTTACAGCCATGCTGTAAAATCACCTCTCGTTCTTTATTTGTTTTTTCCAAAAATGTATAAGTTAAATTAATTTTAATCTGTACCTATGTATATAGTACGAAAAAATTAATAAAAAGAAGTACTACTACTATACTATAGTATACTATTGTACTTAGTTCAAAAGTAGTGCATAGTTCAATAGTCAAAACTTATCGAACAGCGCTCTAGTAAATTGTTTCTTTCTTTTGTATCTTTATTACTTCTACTAGAATTTAACTTACTTGTTTGAAACTATATATTGTACATAAGTATATAGTAGTACCTATAAAATGTATAATTCTCACTTAAGTTTGATATTTGAAATGCATAGAATAATTTTTCCGTATACCGAGAAACTATTGTAGACCCCAAGTTAAAGAGATTTTTACATGAAATTTCTAGTCATTTTTTTTCCTATAGTATAATCTCTCCATGATGTCCATAGTCTTAATATAAATTAAACCATGATACTTGTATGCACAAGTTTTTCTGTTTTAGAATCTGAGAGAGAGAGAGAGAGTTAGAATTGTGAAAGGTATCTTCTTACCAAATACAATATTAATAATAGAACCAGCAGGAGTTGGTAGACTCACGTTAGCTAATTATATTATTATTTGCCATAATTTTTAAGTGTAATGTATGCTCAAAAGAAAATAACAGAAGAGAGGAAAATAGAGGCTTGGGAAGTAGAACAATTGCAAAACATTTTCACTTGTATACCCATTCATTTAAGTTAATAATAATATTTATATTATTTATTATTATATTTAAATGAAATAATGTAGATTCTTTCATTTTATTTTACTTACTTAGTTATCCTTTGTACATTGTTACTTTACAAAGTTTACTTGCAGGATTTTGTGCTTTATTTGCGCAACGCAATCAACTCGGCTTTCGGCTTTGTTTGCCTTAATGCCGTGCTAATTGTTAAAATTACTGCTAATTATGGCTTACATAACTTATCACTACAGCAATAACACAATTATTATGTTTCACTTTTGACCTTTCGATTCTTTTGAACTTCATTTGGTTATGCGATTCATTAATTCGTTTGTTGATTATTAAGTTTAACCAACATTAATGCAACTGATACTTTTTATTATTGATGATTAATGATGGATGGATGGAAAAGCACAATGATTTTTATGGAAAAGCTTTTTAATTGGAACAGTTTTTCATGTAAATAAGTAGTATTAAAGTGGTAATCCATTGTAAATGGCTGCAAAAATTTACTAACAAAATTAAACTGAAATTTCGTACATCGATTCAATTGACAAATTTTATATAAAGATATGTCTTCTTGAAGCAGCAACACTTTATGACTCTTTCAAATTATTTAGTCTCTTACTATAATATAATATTATATGCCTTTCGAGGTGCTAGTATTTTAATTAACAGTCGCTTTCAGTGTACAACTGATCCAGTATCTTATGTATTATATATTTCTTTTAAAAAGATGAAACTCCATCACTATACTTCACTAGGAAGAAAGATATGTTCTAAGGTCCTTCAATAAAGTTTATATGATTAAGCATTTTCAAAATATCAGTGACATCACTTCATCATTCTTCAACATAATGTTGATATCGACATTGATCTTTTAATTTACCATTCCCAATCAATATGATATCATAATTGAAATTCTTAAAGCCAATACTTAAGTTACAATGAAACATCATTCTGGTTTACATATTATAATTATCATCAGCAATCATATACCATATGTAACATATAACATATTAGTATCAGTGATATATGAATTCAAACAGACAAAGTCATTAGGAAGAATTGACATTAAAAACAAAAGTAGTGTGCATTAACTTTAGACAACAATATCTTTCAAGTGTCGCAATTTTCCATTTGGGATTTTTTTTGCTGTAAAATTCTTTAATGTGAAACATCAGAAGTACTTTTTTCTTTTGGTAAGGAAATACCTTGCAAATGTTCCCATACAGATAACAGTCAAACAAATATTCACGGGGAAAGAAAGTAAATTGCAGGAGAAATGTTAAGAAATGTACAAAAGTGTGAGAACGACGTCATAATATGTAGTGAGTCCAAGTCCCAAGGACTTGCTTTTAACATTATTTGCTTTCTATCGTCTCAAGACTTTTATGCGAGTCATTTGACCTTCTTACCGACTCACATGGGATTCCTTCATTTGGTGGTTAGAAAATTGTCAAAAAAAAAAGGGAAAGATGATTCCACATTCAGAAAAACATAAGAATATGTAAGATGGAGTTTGGAGTTTGGAATATGGAGTCGGCAGTCTGGTGAAAAAGGAAATAATAAAATTTGCACTTAGTTCGAAACGGAAAACACCACAAGAAAAGCAACATACATTACATAGCCAAAAAACACATGCAAAAGTTTCATTGTGAGATGAAAAAATAGCAATGCCCTATGCTTGTGTTCCTACTCCAGTTCCTGCTCCTTCTGCTGGCTATTGATTTTAATGTTACTTGCAAAAAAAAAAGATGAGCCACAACAACAAAAGTGAGTATGGCGAGTGCGACGATGTGAAAATTATGATGACGACAACGACAAGGATGAAAAAGCATAGAAAATCGGGGTCAAAAAGCCAAGAACAGAAAAAAAGGAATCCCATAAAAAAGATATATAAAACAACAGCGGCAACATGACAAAAAACGCAAGACCGAATGAAAAAAGGAACATGCTAAACTATAGTAGCGATTCTTAAACATTATACATTATTCTTACAATCTGCGCTCCATATTCTCATAGCCCAGGAATAGCTTGATGCCCATTTAGTGCATTTTCGTAACATAAACAGATTTATTAAGGCAGTTCAAGGCTTGCTATGGCAATAGTTTTGACTTAATAATCTCTTATTGGTCAGGAATAGCTAACCCATATTGATCAAGGAGGCCTAGTTTTTTAAAAAACTAACTCCTCTTGTTAATATTGTTAGAAATGAAAATGAATGTCACGGTAATCCTCAGCTTAAGAACCGCTGTTTTAGAGAAACAACAAAGTCAACAGAATTGAAAATGAAAAGAAAAGCGAAGTAAAAAGCAATGAAAGCAAAACCAAAAATGCGTTGCAAAGTGAAAATCAATAGAAAAACTATATAAACTTGTAGCATTCAAAGTTAATTCGCCCAAAACAAATACACAGATACACACACTCATATACTTACACATGGATGCAGACATGCATATTTGTAGACACACACACTTTTAATAAATATCACCAAAAGAAAATGAAATGAAAAACATAATAAGAGAAAAATAACAAAAAAAATAAATAAATTTAAGTAGAGGAAATGACGTTGGTCGGATTTATACACATGTGTATGTGTACATATGTATATAAACTGTGTTTGTGTGTATTTTTGTCCATGATTGTATAAGTGTGCGTGCCTATGAATATCGTCTATAACAACAATGACAGCAACAATATCAACTACTATATTGTACAACAACAAAAGCGAATAATTAAAGAAAACACACACAACAGCCAAAAGCAGAAGGAAAATACTATATAACAAAAAAAAAAAAAAAAAATCATTAACTTTGGCCTCAATGAAATATAAATACCCTACAATAAACTTTCAAGGTTAGATGGCAGAGGTGATAGTCGATATGAAAACTAACTCATTTTGTGCCCAACTCCCATAAGAGAACCAATCAAAAACAGTTAAGGAACCCAATTCAACACATAACATATGATACCCATGAGGTCAAAGTCAAGTTCATTAAAAAATTATGAATCAAGCGTTCTAAATCTAAAGACAACTAATACACAAAGGGGTTGCAAAGGGGTCACATTGATGTTAAATTTCAAATGGTGAAGTCCTCTAAGCTTTTAAGCAAAGAAATCAAAATGTGTTTTAAACAAGAATTTGGTCTTTATCACTTCATAGATTGGTTAGTTACAATAGTAATTAGGTAGTTCTAGAATCCATCCTCAACTCAAAAGAAAACTTTTAAAATTTCTCACTTTGCAAATCAACTGCACACAAGTAGTTCTTTTCTGTTTGTTGAATAAAAATTTTTGAATAGGTTGTATGTGTTGTAAGTGTTTTTTATTTATTTCTAGGAACATTTTCTTTTTTCTAAAATTAATACATTTAAAACAAGGAATTGAAATGAAAAATACAAGACGTGGTTAACAAATCAAATGCATGTAGCACGCGTGGATCCGATCAAGAAAGGTCCTGGCGAGTGAAGTCTGTTTACGTATTTCATTCTTAACCTCAAGCCTGAATTGTTTATTCAGGTTTAATACAAAATATTTAATATTCTATGTATTAAATCAAAACAGTTACCAAGTTATAGACGAACTAAGTAATAGATACAACTAATACACACAACAAACTGCTTTAAATTAGCAATTGTATATGTAAAAAGGTTTTCTCTAAAGGTATGCTTTACTTTTTATCAGCCATATCAGTCGAGCTGTTCTCATGTGATGCGTTTACCAATGACAGCTTTTCATCATTTTCGGCCCCCCTTCTTCCTTCATAGCCTAAGTAAATAATGGAATAAGCACTATAATAGGCAACGTGCATTCCTCTATTTTCAGAATATATAAACTACTTGCCATTACGACTTTTAAGTCACGAGATATATTAAAAGTATTGGCGACACCAAAAGCGTTTTAATGTAACACAGCGTAACATATGGCATGACTTTGGAACCCTTTTTAAAAAGTTTTTCACAATATATTATTTAAGGATGCTTTAAGAATTCATTGCATCAATTTGTCATACTTTTCATTCAATGGAAACGAAGAAACATTTAAAATTGTCTATTTGAGCTGTTTATTTTGAAAGGGGCATTAGTCACTTTGTTTTTTAAATTGAGATGTAAGGGGTTCTCGTTTTAACATGGTTATAAACATTGATGCCTAGTTTCTTAAAGATTTACTTGTATTTGGCATCAACATATTGATATCAATTTTTTTTTAAATGAAAGATACCGTTAATTTGTAAGCAATGTTATGATTAATTTGAATTTTTTGAAAAAGTGATTTATGCCACTTTCAAAATAAACGGCTCATTTAGGCCTCAAGAAGAAGAAAATTATTTATGCATTGAAAATATAAAATCATAAAATTCTAAGATGGAGAAACTCATTGGGACACTGATTATTCAAATTTGTGTGATGTTTCACAGAATGAAATTGGATATTTGAACATAACATATGTACTACTACTACTACTTAAAGAGCATAGGAACCAAAAGGATCTTTAGAACAAATATTAAATATACATGAGTCCAGGTGGACAGATATCATAGTTATATTGATTCAAGTCTTCTATTTTATTTATATTATATTGCATAATAATTTGTGGAATCTGATACTTCTGTATATTCTCTAGGCTATACAAAAGGAAATATGAAACACAATTTCAGTAGAGTGAAGGGTATGAAAAACATTTTAACAAAATCAATACTATTTTTACTGAACACTGTGAATGGCTGACTGCATTCTTTTGTATTGTACATATTGTACGGTATAAAAGTTCATTTATATTGAAATTTAATATTGCAAAGAGATAAAAATAAACAGAAAATTTTAAAAGAAATGTAACCTACGGAAAAGTTATATTATTTCTCTGGTGGATGCGAGAGATTCAATTTCTATGGGTTTGTGTTTTAAATTTGAGTTGATTTTAAATTTTTTGAAGAGAATGTTTGCACCAAGGTTTCCTAATGAAATCCACTAATAACATATTGATATCAAGGACCCTTGATTAATAGAAGATTTAAAATAAACAATATCTGCTACTTTTGCCTAAATAATAAATAATCAAGGGAATGATGGTTTCTAATTTCGTAGAAAGTGTTACATTATGTAAAGTTACATACAACTAGAGATGAGGTAAACAGTGATACAGTGATTCTAAGCTGTGATTGAGTCATAGTCATTTGAAGGGAGAGACACAGTTTACTTTGTTTAAACTGTGAGTAGAAATCCCAGTTTATGGAGCATCTGAATCAAAGTGAGTCACAATCAATATCTCTCCCTTCAAGTGACTGTGACTCAATCACAGTTTAGAATCACTGTGACGCTCATTTTTACATACAACATAACGTTTAGTCGTCTGCATGTTATATATTCTCAGTTCGTTAGTAGATACCTATGTTGCACTCTTTAATTGCATTTATCTTTGAATTTATTTTGTTTTGTTTCACTCTTCTGTTATAATTAATAATAAAGCTGTTCTGTTTTCTTAAGTGCTACCAATTTGAATTCATATTTAAACTGATTTTACTTCTGACCTCACTGAAAGTCAACTCCAGACCTACGAAATAGACATCGCATCGATTGGACGCTATTTTTTCACTTTCTTACTTGAGAATTAACTATTTATGAAATTGATTACCGTTATTGACTACCTCGAAGTAAGATGTTATAGGACATTGTTCTTATAGCAAGCTATCTCAACTCCTACTTTATTGCCTCTACTCACAAATGTTTTCTGACTCTATTATCTTACTTATTCTGACTTTTGCTATGGGCCCGACCTTGTCGGCGTTAACAAACTTATATGGTATGTTGGACATTGTAGAATGTTGCTATCAGAGCAAGCGCTCCTCTTCTCCTTTCAAATATCTTCAATCTCTTTGTTTTCAAAGAAACTTGCTTGGGTTGTCCCTTGTCAATCTTTATACTATTCTTTATCAAATATTTTCCTTTTTTTTTTAGCTCGGAATTTTAAACATTTACGTAAGTCATTAGAAAATCATCATGAATACAATATTTATTAAAATTGGAATTATAACAATACTCTAAATTAGTTCTCAAATCTTTTACCAAACAATTGCAAATGTTTCCTTTATGTTTCTATTGTAGTATGTAGAATACTCGTAATATTTTACTGGGAGGCTGGAAGCAATCTTTGTTACAATTGGATATAATTCTATATTTTAATCTACATATGTTATTATTATCTTTGTTGTTATTGTAATTGTTTTAGTTATTATTTTTGATGTTGTTGTTGGTGGTGATGCTAGTGATTTTAGACTATTTACAGAATATATATAGTACAATAGATAAATGCATATTACTATATATAGATAAAATATGCATGTAATCATGTGTCCATTACAGTTTGCTATTTTAATTGCATTGCACTCACAATAATTATAAATAGTAAATGTAATCAGAGCATACGTACGAATAGCAACATATAAATACATAGACATTTACATATACATAGATACGCACACAAATAGACACACCTGGCAGATACAGATGAAAGTCTACTCAGTTTTGTTTTTGTCTAATCTGGCTAAGCTTGGTTTGTTTTCATTTACCTTCATTTGTTTGATGCCTATGTTGATGATGATGATGATAGTGTTGATAATAATGTTGATGATGATAATGATATTGTTGATGATAGAATTTTTTCTTTCATGTCTTCATTCACATTCATTTTGCTTTCAATTCAATTTATTTTTATGAATTTTCCCGTTTATTTTGAATCTCTCAATTTTATATCTAAATTGTTTATACTAAAATATATTTTTACCTTACTAGCTCAATTGTGAGCTTGTGGAGTCATTATAATAAAAGATATTAGTATTTTGCAAAAGTATTATATTGAAATAAAGTTTTCGTTTTGCAAGATATTAAATCTCCATTTAAAATACTAAATACTATTAAGATATAAGTATTTTATTAGAAAATATTACATTAGAATACCACACATAAAATCGAACAAATATCTTTCTTACAAAAGATAATCCTAACACAAAGAAACCATCAAAGTCCTGGATTGCAGTTATGGTATAGAATTGTTTTCTTGGAATAAATTATTTGTAAAATAATCGGTTGGTGCAAAGTCTGGTAAAGAGTATTGTTTTAAGGATGACAATGTTTTGTGTCAGTTGTTTGTAATGCTGTTGCTGTTGCTTAATGATTTTTTCTGAGAATTTATCATATTATTGGCTACTCGTCACTTATGGTAAGTCTGGATAATAACAATGTGTCTATGCCATTAGATAGAATTTCATAACATAAGTAAGTATAAGTATAAAGTCATAATATAATCAACTTGACTGGCGTCGGATCTTGCAAATGAAGTCTAGGTTGTGGAGCAATGGGCTTTTGTTTGCTTCTGAAATGTATCGACTTTCACTTAATAGCTAACAGTTAAGCAACAGCGCAAATCGAAGTTGTTGTTGCTGCGTTGATGGCTATTGTTAACTGTCCTGTGTTCTCTTTGTCGTTGTTCCCATCAATTGTCATGTGCTCTTTTTTTGGTTTTTAGTATTTTAAGCATCAAAACTTAGAATGAACTATGCAGTGTTGATCACAGTCCTGCTCCTTGCTGTTAATTCCAACTACAGTGGCTTGCAAGGCATTGTTATCCAATTGGGAGGAGTTAAAGTCATTCAATTGTTTTTTAATTAGATTGTTTTACCACTTAGTTTCACCAAATTCGTTTAACCAATTTTCATAGTCATCAACAACTTTTTCTAATTCATGTCTTATTTACTACAGTAATTTGTTGGTAACTGAACCTTATAGTAAGAACAATCTATTTCTCATCAGCATCACAAACTTAATTGAATCAAATTAATTAAGAAAAGCCAAACAAACAAACTTCAAGTCGACCTTATTTTTCTGTGTCGTTTGATTCTTGCGCGACCCACTTATTAAACTTTTTAACTTTACCGATTTCAGTCAAATGAATCAATAATTTTTTATTGACACTCAACATGTGCAATTAGGAGTCAATCGATGTCGGTTAACTTTTTATTTTTTAGTTTCGACTTTGCACCACAGTTTTTACTTTTCTTTATGTTTGGATAGATTCTTTTATTTGTACAATAAATTATGCCAAAACTTTTTTACAACTGACTATTTTTATCAGTAGAATGAAATGTCAGTGTGAATCATGTGGCCTGAATATTGTGACAGTGCTGTTGGACTTTATTTCAAATTCTTAAAATGACGATCATACTTGTTCTCCTTACAAATTTTACAATTCATAATCAGGGGTGCTACAGAAAACTCTTCCACCTCAATTCCAGCAGTTTTCCGATGTTTGGTTCCACAGAAAACTCTTTCGGGAGTTTTTGAATCCTCTTGTGATAATTGGTTATTTTCAACATTTTTTATACTTTATTATAGTTTTT
This sequence comes from Amiota communis, assembly GCA_037043315.1. Taxonomy (NCBI): domain Eukaryota; kingdom Metazoa; phylum Arthropoda; class Insecta; order Diptera; family Drosophilidae; genus Amiota; species Amiota communis. Next base: position 732,244 of record JBAMAV010000999.1, on the reverse strand, counting down.
CAAATTAATCTGCATATTTCTTTTAAATTATTTCATTTGTTTAAACTATTAATTCGCCATTTTACGAAATATCTTGTAAATTTTTCGGAGTTTCAGTTTATTGATCTATTCGATAAACAAACAACGCTGTTATGTTTAAATTGTCTATTAATAATGTATTTACTGTGCATTTTAAGAAAAAGTAAATTAAAAATTTGTTTCAAGTTGGCATGTTGCCAACAGCAATAGCGAAATGTCAACGACAAGTTGGAAAAGAAGAAGTAACGAAACAAAAAAAAGGCGTTTCCGTCGTATTTTTTCTTCTCTCAATTTATTTCTCCGTAAGAAATCAATGGCAATTAAGTGAGCCACAGGCATTTTATATTTAATAGGTTTTATTTAGTAATCTCTATTGTTGCAAAAATTTGTGATGCAAACGAAAAACAGCTAATAAGTGGCATTCACAAAAAAGTTATAGAATTTTGAAAGTAAAATCGTAATAATTTGACTTGTTAATTCATCTGTTTTTATCGAAAATATTAATAATAAAAATAATAACAAACTTTAGTACAATGGTTTTATATGCTGACAGCCCTATTCAGTTGAAGCGGTTTGGATATTCGATAAAAACACTCCGAAAAACGAAACCTCTCGGAGTTCTGTGGTACCTACAGTTTTTTCGAGAGGATTGCAAAACTCCCTGCGCCGAAAACTTTGCTTTTTTTCACAGTCACAAAGCGATGCAATAATCCCTTTCTTTGGTCGCGTTGAAGCAACATTTCTCATACAGTTTTTCGCTTCTTCATCTATCGATCGCTCAGTTCGTATTGAACCCATTTCCCAACGCTTTGTACCTTTCCCATGGCTCTCAGGCGATTGGAAACAACTTGCTGAGTGACATTTGACTGCTATGTCATATTTTTGTGTGTCTGTGTATCTTTTGCATCCAATAATCCTTACAATACGACATCTTCGAATCTTTTTGGTCAATTTTCTTTGTCAATGAAATTGAAATTACAACTTTTGAATTGTTGAAACCAGCGAAAACAAGTCTTGACAGTGGCAGCAAGTTCTCTAAAAGTTTTGTAGTAGAAGAATGATTTACCGATGCCTTTTTCTTCTGATTGAACAAGACAATCAGCACGTGCCGCAAATGCTTTTTATTTCGATATGAGTACCACCAAAAAAAAGATGCTTCTAACATATACACAATCAAACGAATACCATGATTTTCAGTGGGCTATCATTTGAAGAAAAACTATATTTTAAATTTGTAAACCTGGTAAAATCTCTCTAATAGCCGATCTTCCGTATTGAGTATTGAATAATGTCCTATACTAGATTACTTTTCCTTTAAAACGTATTTTATAAATTGCAATACTTTGGACTTTAGAAACTTCTCGGAGTACATCCTTTCAACTATTGAATATCTGCGGCGTATATTAGTATTTGACTTAACTTGGTTTGAGGGTTCGAAATCCATTGAAAAGAGACATATCTATCGCCAATGCGGATTGTATCTGTAAACATGATCATATGAGTTTATGGCGGTCTCAAAAGCAAATCTGTAAATACATTTGTATGCTCCTTTCAACTCGTTGTCTTCGCATTGTTGTTTTTCTTAGTAAAGGCAAAAATCAGCAGTCCCTGCTTGGGCGCCAATAAACCTTTACCGTTTAGTATTTAATAACAAGCAGCAATTTGGTATGTGCCTTAATCGAAGGTTGAGCTTATACTGATTACACTTATAACATAAACCTTATAACTAAGTAACATCGGATATATGGAAGGCAAGGAAAAGGGAAGAAGTGTGCTAACCTAAACTTAAATGTTTACTGATATAAAAGATATATTTACATTGACTAGCGGTAGGTGCCTTAAAATAATAAATTAAACAATTGTTTTTTAAATATCACATATCAAATAATAGTCTCTAATAACAGCACGATGTAATTTAGAGAGTTTTTATTTCAGACTGGAAATCAGACATGACGTAACAACAACAATAACTGCGGTACTGTTTGTTTTCCAATGCTAGTGGTTGCTTTTACAGACTCAAAGTGCTACTTCTTTAACTTTTTACTTTTATAACTCATTCCTTATTTGCCTGTCCATCTGTATATCACTTTCTACTTAAGTTCTTAGTTCTCAGTTCTCAGTTTTTATAATATCAAACTGAAATTTAAATTCATTTAAGTCTTTCATTTAAATTTCATATTTCTTTCATATATATTTCTTAATAAGTAAGGATAAGTACAAAGATTCGTTCAATTTTAATTTCAATAATGAAAATCATTTGATTTACTCAGACAAAAGGAAGTTCATAAAAAATCATTTTCTGTTTTTGGTATGATGATTCCATGAATTAAAGCACTTCAGTGCGCTCGAAGATACAAAGATTTAATCTTTATATTCAATTTGAGCATGATGTTGAATTAAGAAAAAATAGAATCGAGAATTTACTCATACTAATCGCACTTGAAGGCAAATGCATAGTAGTATAGAATGTTGTATCTGTGTACAAGTTTAACATGCTTAGTAGATTTAGCGTGGGTTTTGCGAATAGATTTTAATGGGATTTTCATGCCAAAGACAAATAAAACAAGAAATGAAGTATTTAACAGCAGAAAGATACTTCCAACTTCCAACGACAAGACAAATTGTAGTGTTAAATGCAAAAGGCGAAGGAACATTTTGAAGGTGGCCCAACTTTAAGGGTATATTTACGAGAAGGCAAAGGGCAAGACATTCACAAGGACCCCATGAATAAAAAAAATTGTCTCAGATTACTTTTTTTGCTCTTTTCCTCTGCTTTTCCTTTTTCCTTTATTTTTTTTTTTTTATGTGGGTTTTTCAACATTTTACGAGTATTTTATGGTTGTTATTTTATTATTATTATTATTTTTTATTTATTTATTTTTATTTTTGTTGCATCTTGAGAAAAAAAAAGAAGAAAACAATTTCGATTTCCGATTACACAAATTTTCATTATGAAAAAGATTATTCCGTACAGAATTTTGACATTTTGTTTTCCAGAAATAAGGAAATCTTACTAAATAGACTTTAAATTTAATTATGTATCAACACTTTCCATCATTTAAGGGGAATTATGAATATTATTTTCCTAATGTGGGAAATCTGGCTACAATAAGCATTTCCTTAGCGAATGCATCACCTACACCACTTTCTAGGGTCTCAAATCTATTGTTATAAGAATAATATAGTATTATATAAAAGAAACAAATATAAATATTTTGTGATAGAAGTAAAATCTTATAATAATTTTTTCTCTTTTTCTTTTGGTGTTTTTTTGTTTTTCTCTTTTTTCAATTCGTTGCTTCCACTTTGTTTTAAAGTTGTTTTCATTTCATTCGGATAGTATTTGAAAACTTTTGCTTTTCTTTATCCTTTATTCTCCTCTACTTGATTCATGAATTTGAGTCGCTTCAAATCTTCTTTTAGTTAGAACTTTGAGGCAACTGAAATGAACATTTGCATTTCAAATCAAAATTCAAACCAAAAACAAATACAAACACAAACACATATATGAGTAACTGTATACGTGTGTGTGTGTGTGTGGGTGTTGTATTGGTATCTTTTATGTGTATGTTAAAAGCCAAGGTCCTTTTGTGGCAAATTTACGAAGAAAAATCGGCTGAAAAAATTCCTCTTAAAAATGATTACCGTCCTCTGCCTGAGTGTATAGAGAAGTAAAAGGAGGAGAAAGGTATTATAAAAAACAGAAGGAGAAAAAAAACAATTGTATACATAGTATTCATTCATTGAAAAATCAAGTGAATGATGAAGTGGTGTTAGAAGAGTAAACGAAGGGTTTTCACGGTGAAAAAGTGTTTAAATTGAAGTAACCAAAAAGGCAAAAAAAAAAAAACCTAAAAAATAAAGGCTTAAAAAAGAAAAGGGGCCTCAAAACCGGTAACTGTACGCAAGTTACAGCAAGAAATTTGTTGATTAAGTAAATCGCTAACGAAACAAAGAAGAAAAGGAAACAAAAACAAGGTTAAGAAAAATAAACAAACAAACAAACAAACACAAACACAAAATGCTAAGAAATAAAAAAAAAAAATCATGAGAATAAATGATTATCAAGCGGAAAAGGTTGCAAAGTCAAAAGCAAAATAAAATATGTCCATGTGTGTATCTATGTGTGTGTGTGTGTGTTGCTGTGGGTTTGTATCAAAAGTGGACTAAAAAAGAACGGAAGAAAAAAATGAATGCAAGTAAGAAAAGGGGCGAATAAAAGAAAAGCTTTACACAGCCAGCATAAGGAGGATAAACATTGATGACACTCAAGGGGCGCCCTTAAGTATGCAACAACAAAAATGAAATGATGAAAAACATGAAAATGCGAACCAAGTATCAACAAACAGTGTCACCAAGTAGTAAACAACAAATAACAGCAATAGTGTGGCAAGTAGCCCACTTCCAAGAGACTTTATGTATCTAAGAGTCATTAACATTAGTTTGAAGAGCATCATCATCGGCAAACAAAAAAATTCAAAATAAATTAGATAACAACGCAAGCAAATTGTGATTATTATTTAAATGAAAAATTGAAGGGATCAACATGACAACAGTACAATAACTCATTCGTTGTCCTCTACTCCTTTACAGATTTTAATTATCAGACTAAAAAGAACAATAACAAACAAATTGGATTGAATTGAATTGAAATTTATGTCTTTTTGAAGTAATTAAAAATTTGTCCTTTTTTTATCGTTTCTCTTCCTTTCTTTCAAATTGAATAACCTTTTTATTCTTGTTTTGTCTTCATAGAACACGATTATCCTTTTTACTCTGCATTTCCTTCTTCTTTATTTCTTTTTTTTTCTCATCCTTTCTTGTGAGTCTATAAATTTCACTTTTTTTTTTTTTTTTTGTGCTGTATGATACACAAAGAATCTAAGGATAGGATATGCTATTGGTTTTTGAGCTGATTTTGCAAAAATGTAAAGAACAACAACAAATAACAAACATCAACATCAGTAAAGGAAAACAACAAAATTAACAAACAAACAAAAAATGTTTAGTAAAGCAAAAATGTGATTACAACAACGATGAATTTGCTTAAGCAAAGCAAAGAAAATCTAAAAATATTGCATACCACTTTCTGGATTTCAAATTTTAGTTCGTTTGCTTATCTGTATGTTTTATGGAATTTGCAAGAAATATTTATAATCTACCAAGGGAATTGGGACATCATCTAAGCTTCTATATAAATGTGAACAGAATGACGGGAGTCTTAACGTGGTACAATTTATTGCATCATCATTATGGGGCGCATTGATTACAGGATTGCCCTGTGAATTGATCTGATTCCTTGGTAAACTATACATTTGAAGATAAACTGACAATCTATTAAACTTAATTTGGGTTGCATCGTCAAGACGTTACGCACACATTTTAAGTATTACAATAGACCATCATCTGGCACTTATATGGAAGATATCTAACTGTCCAGAACAAAGAATAAATGTTTTAAGTAAGGCAACTATTACTTACAAAGTGTTCAATAATACTAAAAAGACTTTTGTCTTAAATGAATATGCATATGTGGTACTCTAAAATTGGGTGGATTGGGTCAATAAACGAGTAAAGGCATCAGTCACCCAGCTTGTTGCTGAAAAAATACATGCTTATAATTGAATTGAAACTTGTTATACAATAGAAAGATACTCGTATATGATTTTAACTTATTCACAGTACACATCTCTTAACAGATATGGCTCATAAATAATGCTCGTAGCCTAACAAAGTTTCGCAGAATTGTACTGCCTTTCAGACCAAAAACCTGCGTACAGCTTTTTTACCAAAATATTGCTTTTGTACAGCGTTCAAACTGCATTTTCATAATGCTTAAAATGTTTTCTAACTGTCAGAAATCTATAATAATTAGAACACACCGGATCATACAAAACGTCTTTGACTACTAAGGCAAGAAAACGTGTTCTATTCCAACACACATCAAGCGGAACTCAATGAAACATCTTCTTGTTTCGTTTGGTATGTGTGGAACTTTTGTCTTCAAAAGACAAGAGACATGTGTTCCGTGAAAAATCTGTGGCTTCCTCAGCAGCCGTTTAGAAATTACAAAGGAAACCGTCCTGTCAAACGAAACGCTATGCTGACCTTACAAATTGCAACTATTTACTCCAGTTTTCTATGGAAGCAACTGCCTTCTTCCTCTTTTGATGTTCTTCTATTACACTGATAAACAAAATACTTGACCCAACAAGTAATAAACTGCGGGAACAACATGTTTTTCTGTTTTGTCATGTCTTTTCGTTTTGACTTATGCGGTGTGGGTTGCGTCATAAGGAACTACGCAAGTATAGTATTTGTCGACAAGCGGTCATATAAGGATTCAGGCAAAAAAATGTATTTTGTCTTGGTGTGTGCTCCCTCATATGAAACAATGTACTATTGTTTCATCCAGAGTAGCGAAATACTCACTCGCGAGCGAGAGCGTTTTGTTTTATTTTCTTTCACTCATATTCACGTATGAAAAAATTAAAAATATTGTTTTCTTCTCCCTCACGAGCATGAGTGAAAAAATTGAACGGTTGAATAAAACGAATAGAATAGACAAAACGAAGCTCTTCTTCTTTTTTTAAATTTTTGCATACCCAACAACAAATTATGTGTAATTTTGTTGTTACATATCCCGAGATGACACACTCTGAAATGTTCATGAGCAGAGCGTTTTCTGTTTCTATGTGTGTTTACACTGAAGACAAGCTTGTTGAATACATTTTATGTTTACCCGAGAACCCAGAATTATTCCGCGATATCACTTCAAAGAAACTATTTAAAATAAAAACTTTGACAAGTGTCATTATCGAGATCCCAGATGATTCAGACGATGATTGATTGATTGATTAATTAAGTTTATTAGATCTTATTTTGATTCATTCGCTTATTGATTTATGAATCAATTTTTCTTTTTCTCACATGTGTTTTTATCAGATTATTTTTTCTTTCTCTTGTTTCTTTGATATGAGTTTAATTGTATTTTTCATCAGATAAAAACGATTTGGCAAACTGGGAAAGATTCCAACATCGGTATACGAACTACAATCCTATGCGCACTGGCATCCATTTTCCATGAAAAACATCAAAACAACAATGGTCTATGTTTGCCCGCCTACGTATCGGACATACTCAGCTCATGCATCAACACCTTCTCACCGGCGCATCGCCGCAGCTATGTACATGCGGAGCAATGGTCTGCGTCGACCGCATTCTAAATGTCTGCTCATGCTTAGGGATAGCTAGGGCTATATTTTTTAAAATCCCTAAACCATCAGAACTCTTAAAAGAATGCTCTTCGTATAATATTGACTTAGTTTATAATTTTCTTCATCATTATAATTTCCATTCCATTTATTCTAATCATCATAAATTCATATATGAAATTGTTGTACTGCAAAATTGAATTTTTTGGGGGAAAATGTACTGCTTTTTGCACATATATTATCCACTTATTAAACTGTGGTAATTCAAATTGTATATTGTACAATTCTTCATCATATCATCAGTATGTTAGCGCCATTAAACTTTATTGGAGAAACGTAAACAGAATCCTATATACTTATTAACATTGCAGAACTATTGGATAACTAATTATAATATTGTATATCCAATGGTAAATTATGAGTATAGTTGTATCCATTTTTATGATTTGATTATAGTATCTCTAATAATATAAAGTGTGTGCTTGGCTGAAGGGTATTTAATCTTTATGGTTAACAACTTTCGGTTCTTTTAATAATAAATGTTGTATCTTATCAGCAATTTTATAATTTTATATTAAAATGATTAAAATGAAGTTTTTGATAAATCAGCATCATCAGCAACATCAACAATTTTTTCTCATTTTCCTAATCCCTTAAATAATTTATGTGACCCAAAATATGTTTATACAGTCAAAAATTATTTGTTTGCATTATTCCCTAATACACTTCATACCACTTTAGATAATATCATTGTATGTATATTTGTAAAATATGTACATAGTTCAAATTAATGTGACAAATACATTTTTGGTTTTTAATGTTCACATTATTTTGGTTTTAACCCAAAATGAAGATTAAAATGTAATAATTATTAATTATTATTATATACTTACTACAAAATCCTAAATAAATAGAAAGTATTAATACTTATTAGTATCTTTTATGATGAGCCCTTAAAGTATGCCAAGTATTTTAATTAAAACTTCTATACATGCATACATTTAAAGGATATTTTTATAGAAATCATAAAGTGTTGAAGTAGTAGGACAGAGGCTCAGCTCCATTGATTTAGAATATACAAATTAGAAGTACATTAACATTTGCTAATAGACACCTAAATAATAGTTATCCTATTGTAATTGAATTCCAAATTTAATCACATTAAATCAAATAAGTTTCAGATTATTGCAATACACAGCAATTATTTATCCATTCTCTAAATCAAATCTAATGAGCAGACACACAAGAACAGACGTACTTTTTGATCAAAAGTAAAATCAATGAGGCATTTTTAAATATTCTTACACATTTAAATACGCCACTTACCTAACAATAAACACTCAATTCAATCTTTTGTGGCTTCCTTAATTTTCTACTCTACAATTAACCTTAACTATTCTTCAAAAATAAATTTAAATACGCCACTTACCTAAGAGCAAACACTCAATTTATACTTGTGTGGCTTCCTTAATCTTCTACTCTACAATTTGAATTAATTTTTCCTGCGAGTTTTGTCGAAGCCAAGAGCAGCGGACAAAAAAAATCCAGACTAGAAGTAATCAAGAACCAAATCTTATAATACATAAAAACTTTTCAATCCTTCTTGCTTCATTGAAACTTGATAAAGCTGACTATAAGTATGATTCTGACCTATATTTTCAGAATACAAAAAGAATATCCTATTTACAATAAAAGAACAAACTCTTCGGCATCAAAATGAATACTTTAAACAAAAATGGAAATATGAAAAAGATCTCAGAGGTTCACATGGTTCCTTCTAAAGGCGACCAATACAAAAAAAAAAGAGATCTCTAGATTACTAGACCTCCTTTGAACACATCTAAATAAATCGTGGATGAGGATTTGAAAACCTATGATGTGTTGTGAGATACAATTTATTGACAAATTCATCATATCAACAATATGTTGCATATTCTGATGGCACAATTAATCGATTAATATCTTTCAAATTAAGATTTAATTTCATTTCGATTAATAGACAAAAGAAACGATTAATTCTAAAATAATTGACACAGTGCAAATAAATAAGTATTGTTCCATCCCATTGGAAAGACTTTTTTCCATTGCGGGTGCAAGCCCAACTGATAAACATAACAGATGAACAACTAAGTGCCTGTCAAATCTCTCATTTTTGAATTCAATGTTAATCAAATAATAGTGCCATGTTTTGTGTATTTTAATAAATGGCTCTCTCAATTTTCATAAGCAATTAATCATTAACAATTGTTTTCGCATTTGGTACTCAGTACAAAATTGATTTTTGTATTTTCATGCTAATTAGAAATATTTTAACCGAAAACATCGAATCGGTTAGTTGTGTTGCATTCGTAGAAAAACTTCTTGGCGAAAGACCTTTTATTTAGCTCATCAATTAATCGGTTAATCGATTAATTGCAATTAATAATCGTTTCCTTTCAATTAATCATATGATCATTTTTGCCATCACTAGTTGCATACAATTTGGTAATTCTTCTACAATTCTAAATGGTCATTGTATAGAACATAGTCTAGAGAATATTTGGAATGGGACAATCAATGGTTAGAAATAATCTTCTAATATACCTGGCGTACTCGTATTCTGTAACCTTTTAATGACTTTAAAAAGAAAATATGTAAATGAATAAACATTAAAATTGTTGCAATACCAACAAAATTTGGCCACAGAAATTATTGGTTTACTTTTGGAAAATAAAGTCACAAACTATTTTGCAGGAGCCTGGCAAAATAGCAAATGAGAAGAGTAGGGAATGCAAAATGTGTAGTCTTTGGTTAGGTTGAAATGATACTAGATGATTTTCATTTGTTTAGCTCTTTCTTTCTTAGTTTTATTGCCAGGACAATGACTTTGTTTGGCCTGGCTTGGCTAGTCTAGGATACAAAATAGAATACAAAAATATACATATATGAACAATACAAAAGTACAATGAGTAATATTTTGTGTTGCATTTATTTGTATATACAAATAGTATATTGTACTTTCCTTGTTTGTTCTTACAGTTGTTATTTTTGTTACAGTTTGTTTTTGGTTTTTGTTCTTGTTCTGTTTTTTGTCATTTACCATACATTGTATATAAAAGTATCTATTTATTTGGCTAAGTGTGCTTATATATAAGTATGTGTATGTATGTATGTATGTGGTTAATGTTGTTAGTGGTTTGTTTGGTTGAAATAAACTAAACCAAACCAAACTAAAACAAACTAAACCCAAATGTATACGAAAATTAAAACCAAACTAAAACATGTCGAAACTCAACTGAAGGGAAACAAGTTAAGTTGAGTTGAGTTCTGTTCAGTTAAGTTGAGTTGAGTTGAATTTTGTGTAATAAGCTGACAAATATTGTGCAATATGGAAAAGGAAACAGGAACAACTAAAACATATGGAAAACATTGAATTCCATTTAGTTGATAATTCTTTACTCTTACAGAGTAATAAGAGAACCTTTTTATACCAAGCAACCAAACAACTAACCAACAAATAGTATAAAAAGCAAGCAAAAGTAGCTCAACTCAACTCAATTTAGCTTAGTTCCACGAAAGGGACCAGAACAATCCAAAGAAAAAAAAAAACAATTGGTGCAAAGATATTGTAAACTAACAGTAAAGGAATGAATATAAAGAAATAAGAGATGGACAAGAGAAAGAGTATGACAAGGAAAGTAAGTAGAAAGGGAGAGAGCGTCATGAAAGTGAAATGTATATGGCTTATTTTACTAGTCAAAGAGATTCACAAAGAGAGACAATTGCTACTACAATAGAAAGATACAATAAAACAAACTTAAGAGTAAAAAAATGAAGATTGCTTCTATTTTTATTCCTCATTTCTGCAACTTCCTTCCTTCATTTCTCTAATCCTTAGCTCAACACTCGTTTAATGCATTGTCCTTACCATCTGGCCGGTTGTCTGTCCAACCATTCATCCATTCTTTTATTCATCCTTCTATTTGGTTGGTTGACTGCTTGATGGTTAGTTCGTTGGTTAGATTCCGATGCCATCATCTCTTTTTTAGTCAGTTCCTTTTGTCTAACCATCTCTCTGTCTATATCTAAATTTATATGTTTTGTCAGATCTTGTGTCTGTCTATATAAATGTCTATCTGCCTGTCGGTCTGTCTGTCCGTCAGTTCCACTAACGCTTTGTCAAAGTACTTAGTTGTCTGTCGTATCAACTAACTATTTTAGATGTTACCATCAACATTTCGTTCATTTACGCTCACGGCAGGCAATGCTCTATGGTTCTTATGTAATTGTTGTTCTTTAAGTATCTGTGTGTATACTATACATACATACATACATATGTATGTATATATTTGTAGAACAAAGTTATCATTTTGCATAATGACGTCGTCGTCGTCATGGTTGGAACAGTGGAACATTTATGAAAATTTGTGATCCATACACCTACATATATTGAATAGAATAGAAAGTTATGTACAAATTTCGGAAATATGAAAGAAGAAAATATTTCAATGAATGAGGCAAAGATAAAGCAGATAGATATGATCTTTTCTGAGAGTTCTGAAGGTCCTGAGCCTTCCTCTTGAGATTTAAGTCGATGGCGAATGCATTTTTCTACTTTAATAGTGAGTTTACAGTGGCTTGTATCACGATGATTCTGCTTTGTCGTTCACAGTGTTATTTTATAATCACTAACAGCTGTTTTTTGTTTTGATTATGATTGACGAGCAACAAAAAAGCATGAAGAAGACACATGACAATCACCAAAAATGCTGTCAACTAACATGGAAAAATTGCCCAACACTGCTAAGAGTGATCTTTGTTGTAGTTGTTGTCAAATGGGATTCGAATCAATGGTCGCATCATCATTCAATTTGATTCATGTAGATCAAAATAGAATGCTACGAAATTCCAAATAAAATTGAATGGGTAATGTAATGGCTATTAAAGTGAAAATGTAATAAATTTTATTGAAATAATAAAAGAGATCAATCATTTTTATATTAAGAAATTTCTTTAGATTTTTCATTTAATTAAATTGATTGAAGGAATGAATGAATGAATGAATGCAGCCCACTGTGTAATGTTGAAGGGGATGCATGCATGAGAATGATAATGAGAATGATAATCATTATTATCATTTGCATCATCATGATTACCATTATCATTGTTGATGCTTTTTGTTATTGTTGTCTAAGGCTTTGAGCATTTGTATCTCATCATTGTTGTAGTTCTGGTATCTTTTGTGTGATTTTTAAGTTGGTGCTGCTGCTTATGATGATGATATTATTGTTACTGTTGTTGTTGTTGTTGCTGTTGTTATTATGATTATTATCATTGTTAGCGTTATAGTTGTTTTGCATTGTGTTTAAGCATATAAGCATTAAAACGCTTAAATCGTTTGGCATAATTACAAACAATACCAAAAACAGATAACAAGTTAAACCAAGAGAATGCAGGAGAAATGGAAAATGAATGGCAAAATTGGTAGAAAAATACAAAAACTATGAATGACTGATATGCATACACATGTACACATACATACATATATGGTATAGCAAAGTATAGAATATCATAACATAACATGGTATATAGAAATCAAAATATGATTGATGAATCAATGGATGAAGGTTTCTTGTATTGATGGTTGGGCTAAATGAGAATGATGAGTTCAAATGTGAAAACTGTAACAAAAGTGTACATGTTACTATTGTACATATAATGTATGTTTAAACTTGCAATTTTGATTGACTTGCATTCATTCCATCATTCATGACTCACAGCTAAGGTGACACAAACTTTTGTATATCATTCAAAACAGGTTTCGTACTTGATTTGCACATGTCAAAAAACCAATGAATTCCACTGCAAATTCATTCATTCATTCCAATGACATGACTTGCAAGCCTTGCAATGATGATGATGAACATCATATTTATACAAACATAGTTATAAAACATTATTTTATCATCATCACCTTCATCACCGGATGTGATATACGTATGTTGATGATGATGAACAGGGAACATTGTCAGTTAAAAAAACAAAAGAAATTACTAAATTACTATAAAAACTTATAAAGTATTGCATAAATATAAAAATTGAAATTGAGGTGAAAGATGAGAGATAGTTCCACAAACACATTTCCGTCAGATGAAAAACGGAACAAGAAAATTTCACGGTAAATCAATATTTTAAGCATTGACACACAATCATCATCAACTTAGTTGCTTTACTCACTCGACTGACGACCCATTGGACTCACTTACACACTTCTTAGTATTCTATTTATTTTTTTTTTATTCTTATGTTTCATTCTTGTTTAAAGATGAAGTTTACGGAACTTGGTTCAGTTCAGTTCAACTGCTGAACCAAAACCAAATCAACTCAACACAAAACAACTTAACTGACCCATCTTTGTTATTTCATAAAGTTTTTTATTTATTTTTCATTTTCTTTTCTTTTTTGCAGTGATAACAAATTTTTTACCCAGACTTTTTTACAGTTCACCTTTCTTTCTTTCATTTCATATCTTCTTGCTTTCATTTTTCGCTTTTTTTTCTTTGCGCTTCTAGTTTTGTTGCCACTAACAATGAATACTAGTTTGTACAGCATTCCACATAAAGCAACGAACAGGAGAATTGTTGCTCTTAGTATGGTACCGTATACTATATCTCTGAGTGCCTTGTCTCCTGCCACTTTTGAATAACTTTTTAGTATCACTTTTCTTTTTCCTGTTGCTGCTGCTGTAAAACCAAACCACGTGCGGTGTCAACTTTTTTTTCCCAGGAATGACACTCAACTCAAATGGTGGAAACATACAAAAAAAACTAAGAAGTTGATGAAAAAAAAATTCATATCAAATGAATGGCAACAGAAAAAAAACATGTTATACCGGTACATTTTTTCCCTTACTTCATTTGAACTTTATCTGCCAGAAACTTTACACATCAGATCTCTACCATAAATACTTAAATTAAATCTGTAAATAGGTGAAATTCTTTGAAATTATGAATTCCTTTACATCTCACTTATTTGGAATATCTCTTTGAAGATGCTTTGGTGAATTACTTACAAGAAGAAGAAAAATAGTTTAACAAATTACGGGTACTTGGAGAAAACTTATGGACATGGACATTTCTTGTACATATGTATGTACTATGTAGAACCATTAAATTTGTATTGTAATCATTTGTCTTGTAACGATTAAATATCCTTATTAATTTATTAATCATTAAATTTATTTAAAGCTTTTTAGAGAAGTTTTATAATATGATATTTATCAGCCTAGTCAGGTATTTCAGTCTATCAACGTTTCATAGTTTATGTTAGACCGAGTTGACGTTGCCATGTCAGTATAATTGAATAAGAACAAAATTGAGTTGAAGTTAAGCAATAATGAGCGGAATGATATGGTATAAGGTATACAGAGTAGATTATTCCCGCGGTTATGTCCATATCCCATGCCTCCTAAAATAAACAATACTAAACAATATGTCATATACAAAATTCTTAATTTTATTAAGTACTAGCTGTGTCCACGACATCGTTTGCGTGGACTTCAGTTTTGGTATTATTTTTAAGAAGGGACACACATCGTTACATTGACTGTACGTATTTTTATTAATGCAACATTTAAGATGTTACAGCAATGCTTCCCTGTACACGTTATTATATGTACAGCTATCAGAGATTGAAGCATAGAGTTTGTTGGAGTTGCTAAAATGCGACAGAGCGACATGAAGCTCACCGTGCGAAAAACAATTTTTAGTAAGATCTACACCCGAAACACTGAGGGTCTGGTACGGAAAACAGAAATTGTTAGCAAAAGTTTCAACTAATTAAACTGAAGCGCGTTATTTATTTATTTATTTATTTATGACGAAATACTGTCAACAAAAGAGAACATTATAAATAATTAAAATAAAGCTTTACTACTAATTAAATAAAAACAAAATAAATCTGTCTCTCACCCAGTGGGGGAAGTTAATTTGCTATGCCCCTACTCACAGTCATTTAGAGACAGACATTAGACACCCCATTCAAAATTGTACGTCCAGTTCAGTCACGATGGATGGAGAATAGTAGGTGTTGCAACCAGTGATGCCATCTACCTAACACAAAAACAGGACAGATTATTTTGTAATTTTTATCTAATAAATTTATTTTTATAAATCAGATGAGTTTTATTGCCTCATCTATCAGGTCATAATCCTCTTCATCTGTGGTACTTACATAATTTGCAGTAGCATTATTGTTGCCCTTTGGATCTAAGGAAATATCTGTCCGGAAAAAAGGCTAAAATGGCATCACTGGTTGCAACACAAGAGCGTTGATAGCGGTGGGCAAAATCTCAGGAGAAAGGATGTGGTAAATTTTGTTATAATTATCACATAATACACGAAATTGATTGTGTAAGGCAAAGTTAGTTTTGCACCTACCTAGAGTAAAAGGAACAAAATTCCTAGTAGTACGACTAGGGACACAGAAACTAAGTTGACTAAAAAGCCTCGGCGAATCAACAATATTAGTAATAAGTTTATCAAGAAAGCTTATTCCTAAAGAAATTCGGCGATTACTCAACGAAGAAAGATCTATAAGAAGAAGCCTGCTTGAGTAAGAAGGCATACGTACACTAGGGTTCCCATTTAAGCCCCGAAGTGCAAAAAGAAGGAATTGCTTCTGTACCGACTCAATACGGTCTTGATGTATTTTGTATTGAGGGCTCCAGGCGCACGAACAGCACTCGAGATAAAAAGAAGCTTTGTAACTTAGGGATCGTTAAATTCTTTAGATTATCTTTTAATAAAACCAAAAATACTTTTAGCTTTATTAACAGGTGAAGAAATGTGATGGTCAAAGCTCAGTTTAGGGTCAAAAATGACTCCGAGGTCACTGAAAGTAGAGACACGCGCTAATGAATTGTTGTCGATCGTGAAAGAAAGAAGATGAGGCTTCAACAACAATATCAATTAACAATTTTTTTGTTTGTGAATTGAAAAAAACACACAATCTTAATCTTGTTCCGCTCTCAGTGATCATCATATACAAAAAGAAAATAACGAGGAGCGCAATACTCTTGTGCGAAGTCAATTATCAATAAATAATAGGAATTAATACAACAATGAGAACAACACAAAAAATTCAAGAAGCAGCAAAGTATTAGCAAGGAAAAAACGTACGAAAGGCTTTTACAAAAACTTACAACACATATTGTCCTTATCCTTATATTATTAAACAACTTTTATGTTTGTAAACTGATTGGAATAAAACAAACACTAAATGCACTCAAAGCTCGTTTAGGATTTTATTATATGTATAGATTGTTAATTATCACATAATAAAATACAATATAAGATGCACGCCATATAAGGCACTAGGATTTTTGAAATATTTTTAATTAATATTGTATATTTGGCAGGAAATTAGTATTTTAAAAGAATATTTTTAGTAACAAAATAAGCAAATGTTATTCATATCGAATAACGTCCATTATATTTTATTTACAACTCTATTTATTTATTGATTTCAGAAAAAAATTTGAAAGAAAATGTATTATTGAGTGTTTCATACTGATAAGACACTATTAATGTGAAATAAATTTACTTAATCGTTTAAAGTTTTTTGCAGGTGATAGACTCTTTTACTTCAACAATGTAAAACTATCTTTATTTTCTATAGATTGAGATAGCTTTATTAAAAAATGGGCACATCAAGCAATAATTTTTGTTTTAAGCACTTTAATGATCATATATTGGCAATTATTTGCATTTTATTAATATACCCACATAGTATTCTCTATAGGCTTTAAGACCAAAGTACAAGCCGGTCTGTCCATAGTGTGGATAATACTATCTTCTACATTATGTTTTGTGTCATTGCTCGCATGAATGCGAATGATATTCTATAAGAAAATTAATGACATCCCCCTATTTGATTCAAAAAAAGGAAGGAGAAAGTTTCACAATACTTCAACGTAGTCCCCACAGTTTATTCCCGATGATGTGACCTGCAATTTAAGCTTGGCTTTCGATATAAAATCACCCCTCCATATTTACGAGGTTTCAGCGAAATAATGTTAGGAAAACTAAAGAAGTATCTTTTAAAAATCACCCCAATAATATTGGGAGCCGTGAGAGCCATTTATCATTTACATAACATCATTTTGTCTAAAAAATTACATTGCATTTCCATCAAATAGTGTCAAACACATGAATTTTCAGATCAGAATAGGTATCTTCTTGCCGTGGTAAAAGATGTGTGCTTTCATAATTTTGGAAACAATTATGTGGGCGCTGCAGAATGCATCAAGTTGTAATTTTTGACACTCATGTATTATACATTTCGGCAGCCAAGTTGGTACAACAATTTTTCGGTTTTCATCTTTTTCTAAAAATAATTTGCTATTCTTCATCTTCCAAATGACTTTAATACCTTCTAAATATTTGAAAAATTTTTAACGAGATATCAAATATTGTACGAGCATCGCTTAAGTGAAAAAGATACCAATCGCTATGATTTTGAAGGTAGCATTGATGTGACAAGTTAATGTAAACTTTGGTTTGGACGATTTGAATTGATTTGATGCACTTACTGCTGTTTGATGTTGTGACGTTTAATCGAAGATCTGTAATTCTTGTCACTACTTCAAGCCAAATTGATGGACAAAAAAAAAAATTCCAATTTGTCTGAGAGTTTTAAAATTACACAAACTAGAAATCTGCTATCAGTTGGCGAGCGGCTACCAATTGGTGTGGTGTGAGGGTGATACGGCGTGTGCAGCAATCTGACGGAGGTAAGTGGCGACGTGGTAATCCAACGGTGACTTGCACCCAAAACTTCTATCTATCTTTGTTCTCGTCCAAAAATCCAATATGGAGATTTTTTCATTTGTCCAGTTAAATTTCTTTCAATGTTATTCACTTCTCATTTGTTATTCATCTTTTTCTTCTCTACTAATTCAGCTGGGCTACCTGCATTTATTAAAGTGCTCCCAAGGTGTCCTGGAAATGATCGTTAGTTATCGATCCTTTTTGTAACAAAATATATAGAAAAGAGTTGAAAGAGGATCTTGGAATATTTGTTATGGTTCTATATTGTTTAGCAAACACCTGCGAAACTCATATGATATTCTTGGAAACGTTCTCATTTTAAGCGACACTTACTTTTGTTCAAACGAATCACAGGAATCTAACTCCATCTAAGTACCATAATATTGCAAAAAACCTAAGGTCTATACGGGAGTTTGGTCATTTAGTGTATCGTAAACTTACCTAAAGATGTTAAGAGCTGAATGATGTTAGAAAAATAAACACCGGACGAATTTCAAGAGCAAATTTGGTGTGAATTAAAATACTTGAAAAAGATATAACAATGATAATTTATCAAATGCATTATCCAACATATTGATAAATCAACAGTTATAAAGAGTCATTTACATGTAATAGAAATGATGAATGTCAGTTCGAAGCATCATCACTTATTTCCTTATCCAATAATAACTAAAAGGAATGAGCATAACTTATTCCCATACACTTAAAAAATAATATGATTCGAACTATGACAGGGGCACTGTACAATTGGCATGTTTCACATCAACACTTTTATCGCAGCTGTGGAGACGAAGAAGAATGAGCAAGTATTCAACACCACCTATGTGACTGCCCTGCTTTTCTTGGAATACGAACTTGTGTTTTCGGAAAACCTTTCTTCAACGATTTGAGCGGTTTGACAAAATTGCCATTAAAGGAAAATTGATTTGTTCATTGATTTTATTGTTGGTTCCTGAGGCTGAGGCCATCAACTCTCTTAAATCCCTCTCCCTTATTTGCTAAGATCAAGTATGACAATGAGCCGCAAGACTCCTGAGTGAACTTGCGTTCTTGCGGAGATCAGCATTGGTAATGTAACCAAACCTAGCCTGTTCCCATACAAATTAATTTATGTATGTAGATAAAATTAAAACATATGTCAAGAATAGAAATTATATTTTTAATTATATGTAACATATTATGTATAATATTGTAAAATACTTACGTTGAGAATTGGATCGCCTTATAATATTTTCGAGAAATGTATTCTGCGGCGCAACAAGTCCACGACGTCCGCCAGGCATTTTGTATGATTCAACTAAATTTTGTTGCTTATTTTCTTAGTAATATTAGTTTTTTAAAATATCTCTATTTGTTGTTTTCTTTTGTTCTTTCTTATCTTTGCTTTATTTTATTATTTATGTTGATATTAATTTAAGTATATTTATAAATAATTTATTGTTTTTTATACCAGTAGCAAAATGTGATTTTAAAAAGTTTACTGCTGCTGCTGTTGTTGCATTTATTGTTGCTACTTGCTGCTATTGCTATTAGTGATTAGATTCTTGCTATTTGCTATAACTCGTTTTGAGCCTTTCTCGTTCTTCAATCTTAAGTATTTTCAATTTAAAGTTTTTTATTTGTTTATTTAACTATACTTTTTTATACAATTTTTTTTTATGTTCTTAATTATGTACACATAATTTTTTGTTTTTAATTTATTTATTTTGTTTGTTGTTCACTAACAACTTTTGTATATTTTTCTATTGTTTATTTTATTTAATTATTTATTTTTTTGTTTGTTTTTTTTTCATTTATCATGCTTTTAAGTTTCGAAACAAAAACAAAAAAAAAAATGGGAAAACTAAAAAAAATATTAGAGCAAAATATTTTTTTGTTGCATATTTTCAGGCTTTAATTTAACACAAAATCACAATTTATTGCAGTTTATTTTAATCATTTTCCTATTATTAACATAAGCAATTTTATTTTTATTTTTTGCTATTATTATTTATATTGTTTATATATTAATTAATGTATTTATTTATTTATTATTGTAATTATATTGAAATTCTTATTATTTTTTGTTGTCAGCAGCATTTTCCTTTAATTTTTTTTGTATCTCTTCTGTTCAAGATTATTTTAGTTTCTCCATTTATTTAAATTTCTTGCTATATTTTTTTTTTTTTTGTTTTCAGTTCAATTTTAATATTATTTTGTTTATGAAATTTATTATTAATTATTAAAAAATTTAATATTTTGCTTATGCTTTGTTATTTTTTATGGTGAAAGGCAATAGATGATGATGATGCACTGTAAAGATAGAAAGCAGAAAGAGAATTTTAGAAAATGTTACTTCATTTGAAAATATATAAATTTTGCATAAAAATCAACAGCAGTTCAATCTACCAACAGATCTAGGAATCTTAATGACGTAGGTCCAAGAGATCTTAATGAGGCCAGTTTGTTTGCCTAATTTCCTTTTGTCATAGAAAAGACTGATTGACATTTAAGTGTTTTAATATACCAACAAGCAGAAAACGATTATAGAGTTCAATAAAACACATTAACCTTTATTACTGTATTGGCAT
Organism: Amiota communis; assembly: GCA_037043315.1. Classification (NCBI taxonomy): domain Eukaryota; kingdom Metazoa; phylum Arthropoda; class Insecta; order Diptera; family Drosophilidae; genus Amiota; species Amiota communis. The sequence continues at coordinate 711,634 of JBAMAV010000999.1, read as the reverse complement.
ACTTTGAACAATAGCAACTATCAATTATATCACATGTATGAGTGAGTTCAAGGGCATTCTATTTTGTTCTTCAATGGAATTCATTAAAATTAATCAATAGTTCACTTTATTATCGACTATTTTCTTTCATCTATTGATTATTCTTTTTTTTTAAAAAAGGACGGAAGGTCAAAATATTCTGTTTAACCATATTTCATATGACAAATGATCATTTTTTCTTTAGTGAGGAACAACAAATTTTATAAAAGACTAGAGTTGTCCTGCGTGCGTTGCTACGGCCCCGACGTGATGATAATTCGTGAATTTTGTAGTCATTATTCCTCTCATAATTGTATACCGCTAACATTAAATCAATTCTTTATCTTGGATGAGTGAAACATGATCGATTGGTGTCAAGTTGTTCGTGATGAGTTACAACAAAATATATAGCATAAAAACCTTCTCAGTGGAAATCGCAGTTGCCATGCGCTGTGTCTATGAGTTTGTCGATTGAGCTGGTTTTCCTTTGATGGCATGGTCTTAATTATTTAACTAAAGAAACTAAAAACATTGCTAAATTTTAGCCGCCCTTTTTTTTGACTTTGACACCAGCTATAACCGGAACAGTTTGCGCTGGAGTAGGATTGATATTTTATGTGTGGTCATGTTGTTTCTTCCGACAGGGGTCGGTCATGTCGCCGCGTATTTTATTTTTACTTTACGCAAAAATAATATCGAAAATCGATTCAACCGTTTGCGAGTCCATTGATAACAACACTTATATACATAGATGTGAGTCACATTTTTAGAGTTTTCTTTCGACTGAATCTATTGTTAATGTTACTAATTATTGGGACTTGCTGATTTGGTTAATTTGGGAAAAATATAACTGAGCAAATAAGTTGGTGATTTTAACTGTTTTTTTCTTAAAGAATTTCCTTTATCCATGTATACTATATCTTATCCTTCCTTAATTGATTCTATATTTTTTTATCTTCATATTCCTTTTTCAATTTATCGATTTATATCCACAATTTTATACTTCATGACCTCATTACTTATGTTTACCAATGTGTCCAATAATTTCTTGAACTTGACTTCCCTTCGTTTAATAATATATATCATCCATTCTAGTTCAATGCTAATTGCACTCAAGCTGAATACTTAAGTTTAATTAATTATTAATCAAATTATTGAATTTCATGTGCATTTCATATGTCTTGTGTTTGGATCGTTTGGTTTAACTGAAACTATGTAGGAAGAAGCATGTGCAGCAATTTCTTCTTTTAGTATCTCTGCTTTTAATCATATAACTTGAATTGAATTGAATCGAATCGAATCAGTTAGTCAATTTATGTATGCACAATCAACATGTTAATCAAGCAAGCAATTTCACCTTCATTTAAAATATTTCAAATGCAGATAGACAAGGATAAAGTTAAAATGAACATAATTAAGTTCAGTTCAACAGAGTTCTATCAAATTCAGTTGAAATGAACTAAAAGTGAGATGAATTTGTTGTTGAATTGCAATTTTGAAGCAATTTATTACACTCTAATAATCAAATATTCATTTTAACTAAAATACAATTTATATTCAATTTGTCTGAATATAATGTTGGTCAGTGTTTGTGTCTATTAAGCAATTTCTTTTTTTGATTAAGAAAATATTGCAATAGTCAAGAATTTGAAATATTAAACGAATTCATTTCCCAATTTAATTAATTTGATTTGCATCTTTTTATGCTGATTGTGTGTTAATTGAATTGTTAACAAGAACAAATGAATGCAATTAAAATTATGATTTTGGAAAGAATTCCAAAGTTTTTTAGTCAAACCATGTCATGTTCGGTTAACTCTATTAAGAAAAAATACAGAAAATTCAAACTGTTTATGACAACAAAACGTATCTGAGCTCATAGCATGCAGGCAGATAGACTGCTGAACATTGCCCAATCGCATCATCTTATTGCTCTGAACATTTTCGATGCACAATCAAACATCTTGCCAAATTAATAACACTAGTTTAGAATGTATTATAATTATTACTCAAAAATTCAAGCATATAACTTTAGATACGAAATATTCATATAATATATGTACTTGACTATTACCAAATAACAACATAAAGAAGGTTAGTTTTAAGTTTCTGTAAAGAAAGTTAACCAAGCAATCAACCAACTGACCAACAAATCATATACAATGTAATGATTGTCAGACAAAAGATAGATATACAACAGAAAGACCTCAAAGTTTAACTCATGTAATCATGTTATAAGCCAAATGTTAGCGGTTTAAGTTTGTGGCCTTACATTTGTTATTGTCCGTGTTGTTGTTGTTGTTGTTGCTATTGTCTTGGTCCTGTTGTGTTTACTATTAATATTGATTTACTGAACACGTTGGAAAAGCCAAGCAAAGCCAAAGGCAATATTTTCAACATGCGTGCATGCAACAGAATCCAACATTGAATAAAGAAAATAATGAACATTAACAACGATTTCAATCAACCTTACATACTACACTCTACATGCCATTAAGGCACTTTTAAAAGGCCCATATCAATTTAATTCAGTTGTGCGGGTGATTTAACATTACTACTAACAGATTTTAATAAGACAACTTAAAGTTACTTATCCACTGTAAATTTGCTTATACTCGTATGTATAAGTTACATAAAGTATATTCTTATTAAATCAATAGTTTTAATTTTGCTTGGTACAATAATTTTCGTTATCAGAAAAAAAAAATAACCCTTCACACGATATTCTAAATGCCATGATTACATACATTTACAACTCTTTAACTATCTTCTGCCGCTTTCTTCTGATTAAATAAAAAAATTCTTATTTCTAATTCTTGCATAAGAAGCAAGTAGGCCAACAACTACACCGAGTAACAAACCGTATCCTCCGAGCGTTGGACCCAAAGGAGTATTGTAACGCTGTGTTTATTGATTTCGTGAAGGCTTTTGACCGAATGTGGCATCTCGGACTGTTGGCTAAAGTGAAGTCTGTTCTTCTTCACCTTACTTCAGACTCATTCAATCATACTTGGAAGGGCACCTTTTCAGCGTCAAATTGTGGATTGTTCTATCGGACACTCAACCCTTCCTGGCGTTCTGGGTACAATACTATTCTCTCTTTTTTCAGCAGATATGCCAGTCCCTTCCGCTAATGAGATGTGCCTGATCTACGCAAACAAAACGATATTGGCCGACGGCGTTGGCTTCTTTTTCAGCTGCCTTTGCGAGTACGAAGCTACAGACGGGATGCAAGAATACCTCACTTCTATTAAAGTCTATGGTGAACCTGTGGAACGTGAGAATTAATAGTAACAAATGTGTTAACGAGTGGTTGGTTTGAGAAGGAAGGTCCGCTTTACATCCCTGCGGGGATTCTATCGCCCAATCAATCATCCTGTATTTAAAGCTAACTTTCGGTTAGCACATCACTTCGGCGCTATTAAGCTGCCGAAAGAAACTAAACATGCTGCACTGGCTGCTTAAAGGGACACCACGCCCCCCACGCCATGAGTAGCCTCTTTGACAAATTTGTTATTACTTGCTTTTTTTCACAATTCAACTGCAAAAAACCATTTTTTTTCAAAAAAAAAAAATCATCTTTTGTGTTGAGATGGATGGATGGATGGATCACAGTTGGCGTTCCACAGCGAACTATTTTAGGACCCACACTCAATAACATATAAATACATGACATTCCTTTGCCTAATTGCTGCAGAATCTTAATATTTTCTGATGATACTGCTCTGGCAACAACTACAGTGGGATTAAGCATAACCTTTTACTTTCACAAGTAGAAAATCAAGTTAAACGCAAGTAAAGCAAGTGCATTATATAAGGCTTCATTCGATAGCAAAAGCCCTGCCACCTAAACTAAACCAAACTCCAACTTGCAGCTTAGCTTTAAATCCATTCAATAGAAAATATATCGGATTAACCATGGACCGAAAACTTAAAAATACACTAGTAGTATTTCGTTCGATCTTCGTTTCAATTATGCGTTGATCTTGGGTGATTGTGCAGTCAGCCATCGTTCCAAACTCCTTACAACCGAAAAAAAAAATATTAAAAATGATGACTTCTTGTAAAGGCTGTTGTTTGTAAGATTGATGTAAAAATCTCTCAGGCTTAAACAAATTTCAATGTAAACAATCAAATATCTCAAAATCTTCTAATGATCCGTACGTTTCAAGTACGGACAGTTAGTTTTAGTATTGGTTTAATGGCTTGGTTAGGAATTTTACTTTTAATGTAAGGTTTTCCCACATTTTCCTGAAGGAATCATGATTCTCTTAAAACATAATAATATCCACAAATCCAATTCCTAGTTATAAAGTTAGCAAATCTAACTAAAAAAATTGTAATTGCTTGTAAATTGAAATAAAATCTTATGGGTTAATAAATAATAAATAAATAATATTAATTTTAACTAAACTAGGACTTAAAAGAGGTCAGTACCTAATGATACTGGCAAGGCATTTAGTATATAAAGTACTAGAAACCCGCCTCGCTTTGCACAGGTGCAATTTACATGTTTATTTAAAAATTTAGAATATGTCGCTTTGGTATTAATAGCAAGAAATTTTATTAATTTATTGTTTACTGAGTGCGCACAAGAGAGAGTTTTTGTACACACTCTCTCTCTTTCTCTTGCTATGTTCTCAGTGAATATCATCATCAGAATACAGAAAGAAAAGAATGAAAAGCACAATACTCTTGTGCGCACTCAGTATAGTCCAGGGAAAGTAGCCAAAAAAAAGAGGAGACTGCGGAAAAATTAGCGGAAAGCTGGATTTTTGCAGGAAGCTTCTCATTGTAGTTGTGAATAAAATCCCAAAAGTCCCCATCGAAAATGGCTTTTTTTAAAATATCTCGGCAACGGTCACTTTTCTTGACAAAACGGTCAACATCAAATTTGTAGCTTCTAAAATTATCTACAAGAAAGATAATAGTATTTTATTTTATAAGACTAACAGTTCTCAAGTAAATTCGATTCAAAAAGTTTTAACGACAGGGAAAATTTACGATTTTGTATTGTCAAACGTTCAATGTATTTACTCCAGCCGGGCAGTTCTGAGATACCACTCCATTTCCTATAAATCCATAAATCCACAACTCATGAATCTTTTAACTTCATCCTAAAGCACCTTTATTTTCATAAATTTGCAACGGGACTTTAGCCTTTTCCGCGATATCTTTTGCACTGAGAATCACTTTAGAACGTGCTATTGGTTTATCAGGTAGAATTGCACCAGCTGGTGTTACAATTTGAATTATGACCATAATATGAAGAGTGTTATGACCATCAAGTGTTTAGACATTTATATCGGCGTTATCAGGAGCATATTGCAGAAAAACTCCAGTTTCAGGTGGTAAAATAAATGGCTGGGGTGGTGAACTGTAGCTGCTTCATACCTGACTCATTCTTTATATGTTGCACACATTTCTATGGACGATAATACATCTATGAGCGTTAAGATCCAAATCTTTGATGACAGAATATCGACAGACCAAGTTGCAATTGTTATATAAATAATCTTGGATGAACAGCTGTCAGAATGGCATGACTTATAGCAGTGCATTTCAGTTTAAGAGAATCAAGTTCACATTTCCTATTTTTAAGAATTATTTTTTCTAAAAAAGTCAGGGAAGTTGGAATTTCATCACTCATATTCTCAAACATTTGGCTTGGAGGAGGATAACTTTCACTTATTACTACCACCGATCTAATATCTTCCCGAATAATAGCAGCAGCAGTTTCTAAAATTCGAAGACGTTTTTCTGCTTCACTAAGTTTTCTGTTGTCATACCATGATTTATTTAACAGAAATTGTGTGTCGGTGAAACAAATAATAGTTAAAGTTCTACTTTTAATTGTAATAGTTATTTTCTTACCATATTTTTTAACTGGTTTACTTTTAATAGTCTTGTCATCTGGAACGTATTTCTTGCAAGCATCTTTTAATGAGTTTAAAGTTAACTGATATTCATAATTGTTCTAATAATTCATCACTACAGACAGGACGACCAACCGTATTGATCACAAAAGGCTTACTGAAATCCTTAAAACAATCAGAATGATAACGAGCCTCCGTACCGACGAGATGATCGTGTTCGTAAATAATCCGTCGTGTAACTGCCTTAGCGGCGTCATCGTTACGTTTTTCTGCTATCTCAAGAATACAAAGATTTTTGAATAAAAAGCATGGTTCACTGGAACGCATTCTGCTGTGAAGCGGACTTATAAATGCCGATGTTCTGGCTTCATTTTGTTGTTTAAATGCCAATATGCTTTACGGTACTGCATACATCATTTCCATTATTTCTTTCAATACTTGACTGTCTTAACGTGTCAAGTCCTTGTTCCACAACAACAGTTTTACGTTCTAGCAAAGATTTATCACAAATGAAATATACTTCTGCCATTTTTAGAATTTTTTTTTAATTTGCACAATAAAAGTATTATAAAAAATTTAAGGTTACACGTCAGTTCACAAGAAAACCGTGGGCGAGCATATTGCACTTTTCAACTAATTGAATCGAATTTACTTGAGAACCGTTAGTCTAAGGAAGAAAAGTTATATTATATTTGTAGAAACATTTTATAAGCTACAAATTAGCTGTTGACCGTTTTGTCAATAAAAATGACCGTTGCCGACATATTTAAAAATAAAACATTTTTCGTGACCTTTGACTCCCCGTAACTTTTTTAGCGGCACATGTATCGATGGGGACTTTTGGGGTTTTGTTCACAACCACAAGGAGAAGCTTCCTGCAAAAATCCAGCTTTCCGCTATTTTTTCCGGAGTAAAAGTCTATATTCCCTGGACTAGTAATCAACCAATGAGAGGAATAAATACAACAATTACAACAGACAATATTCATGAAGAAGCATAGCATTAATAACAAAAAACATTATCTAATTTTTGTGAGTGTTTTTGCAAAAACTTATGTGTATGATGACTGAAAATGAATAAAATATTTTTTTTGTTGAATCAATTCTTTATGTATATGAAAACCTATCTAAGAAAATTCTTTAAATGACAGTGAAAACCGTATCAAAATCCGTTGCGTGGTTTAGAAGTAATCATTATCCAAACTATCTATCTAATCTATGTGGTGATAATGAAGTACTGAATAGCACAATCATTGTGTAATAAGTATGATAATTTCTTATGTTAAAATTTGTTCTTTTCGCGTAATATGTGATCTTAGATTATTTGAACATTTGATTCGAAGTGCAGCCTGCATGTTGTATAGTGAAATGGAATGTTGAGCATCATTTTTAGTATCTTATTTTGCGCAATTTTTATTTTATCCAAATTTATCCGCGCCACTTGAATAGGACACCTTGTAAACCGTCTGTTTAAATGCAAATCACTCAAAAATTAACATTACAATTAACGGTTTTTTCTTCAGTGTTTTTTCAATGACTATTTAGCTGTCTATATGAAAAAAAATTGAGCGCTGGAAATGAACCGTTATATGTATTTTGCTATTTTGTTTTGATATCACTCAAAAAGCTTGCACAAATTTTTGCGCCACTTGAATAGAAATTTGTTTTGTAAGACTTCTACATGTGCTGTGTGCACACGTATTTTTGTTTAATTGCTTTTTGGGGTGAGTTCGAATTAGTAAATATCAAATTTAACTAAAATTGGTCGACGAAAAGCCTTAGCGGAGATGTAAAAAGGCAAAATAGAAGCTTTCAAGGACAGTTGTCTTTCTGTTGCTACAATCGAAAAAAAATCGAAAGAAGCCGACAAGTGGTGTTCGCATTCTTAGCCAACGAGTTAAAATATGAAATACACATGAAAGGCCGTACTGAAAGTGTCCTCTCTGATGCGGACAGGCGACTTATTTTGAGAAAAGCCTCAAACCCTCACGACTCAATATCCAAAATCAAGGCAAAATGTGGACTTAACACAAGCCTAACCACTATTCGGCGTGTACTATCGAAATCTGAACATTTAACAAGGTTAAAATAAAAAAAAAAAAAAAAACACCACTTCGAAAGGAGCAATGCCTTCTTTTCTGCCGTAACCCTATGAGCTGGACTATGGAGTGGCAACTCGTCGTATTCTCAGATGAAAAAAAAAACAATTTAGATGGACCCGATGGCTACACTTATTATTTCCATGACCTACGCAAGGAAGCCCATCATTTGGACCGCTTTTATAGCAAGGGTGGAGGTGTCATGGTATGGGGAGCGATCTCGTATTACGGCAGGTGTATAGGTATAAGTTACAATTTTTGACAACCAAAATGAATGCGATGCGATGCGATACAATGGTGTCTTAAAACATGCATTTCCATACTTCCACAACCTTTTTGGACCCTTGCAATGGACATATCAGCATGACAATTCACCAATCCATACTGCCCGAAGCGTCAAATCCTATATTGAAAGCCAGAAAGTGGCTCTTTTAAGCCGGCCACCTTACTCGCCGGATTTAAACATCATCGAAAATGTTTGGGGATGGTTAACACGGAATCTGTATGGGGCCGGACAGCAATATGGAACCATACCTGAACTAATAGAAGCCATCAAACTAGCTTGGAGTTCAATACCACTCAATTATTTAGCCCAGTTGTACAAATCAATTCCAAGACGGATCTGTAAAGTTTTGGAGCAAAAAGGGGGCACAACCCACTACTAAATATATTTGACAATACTTAAATGTACTCCAAAAGAAGAATTACTCATGTTTGAAACATACGAATTTTAATAAACGGCTTTTTTGAAGAGGTGTTCTATTCAAGTGGCGCATTTTTGTGGCGTGTTTTTTTTACTTTACCAAAAAAATTTGTAACAAATTAACTGTATCAGTAACAAAAACAAATCCTTCTGAATTTGATTTGGAATCAATTATAGTTTCATTAAAAATTAAAAAAATTAAATGGTATTTTTACTGGATCTTCAAAATTAAGCTTTATAGATAAGTTTATTAGGTGTCCTATTCAAGTAGCGCGGAGTATATATAGAAAATATTCAGCATAAAATGATTTATGAGAGATTACATATTATCCATCTGATTAGGTAAATTTTGGTATAAAATTTGTGCTCATACAACTAATATTATGTGAAGTACAATAGTTGCAACATTTAGTACCAGAATTTTCTGATCTTATCTTATTCATACATATGCAAGGTCAATGCCACTTCTAATTGTTGATGTTAACGCGAAAGAAGAGGAATAAAGTCAACAATGGGCACCTCAACTATCTTACAATAATAAGAAGGTACTTCAATAAAGCAACAAGAGCATTGAATGAAGGATATATCATCTATCTACAATATTTTTTCAATAGGTTCAACTATCGAAATCATGGTCAAGTTATCCAATGCCCTAAGATATCCTTACAAGACGGGTGGACTGAATGGAGCAGTTAGAGAGGTAAGTAGCAGTTGTTAAAAGTATGACCATGTGTACTTACATTTAGCATCAAAAGAACAGAATAGAATAATTATAGAAATGTCTTATTTCTGTGCTTATCAACTAAGAAACTATCACTACTTTTGCACTGATTAAAAGATAAGAATATTGTTGAATAGTTAGATAGATTAATTGTGCTCTGTGTGACTCCCATCTAGTATGTAAGTTTAGAATCAATCAATAACATAACATATTTCTCTCTTTATTTTATCTATGAAAAGGTATTGTAACATTTCAATTGAAAATTGTATGAATATTTTGTTCCCAGTTTTTTCTCTGAAATTTCTAAAAATATTTTAACGAAAGTTTTACATAACAACAAAAATAACGGTAACAATATCCACGAATTTTCAGTGAATTTCTTTTTTAATGGATTTCTTGTGAATTTTTATGTTAAGGCCAATCGAAAAAGATGAAGCAAAAGCAAAAGCATAGCCAAACTAACATGAGCAGGTGTGCCTGCGACTGACAGGTAACAAGTTTCTAAATTTCTAATAGTCCAGGTGTGTGTGTGTGTGTGTGTGTGTATGTGCATTTGTGTATATGTATGTACATATCTGTGTGTTCACAGGAATTTAATTTAAGTGCAATAGAGCGACAACAAGAACATGAACAAGAACAACAGCAATAGCAATAGCAACAAAATGGCATAGCAAAAAATGAAAAAAAAAAAGAAATTCAACAATTTCCATGGAAATTCCTTTACAACCGGTTTTGTGCAACATTTTTACGCAAACACACAGTGATTCATGCTCATACTTGAAACCCACATTTATAACCCTTCTCAATTAAGTTGAGTTCATAGTTCATCATGTGTTCGCTTTCATTTCTACTCGTACTAGTACGAGGAGTAGTTAAATCCCAGATTAACCATACGCCACGTTGCCTGACTACGACTTTGAACTTGGCCCGTTCTGGCCTGGCCTCTAATTTGTAATACTACTACACTTACTTACTTACGTATGTACACGTGTATTCAATAACTCAAATGGCAAGTTGAATATTTACATTTCTCATTTTCCATTTAACCTTTCTTTCTTAGTGGCTATTATTTTTATTTTTAATTAATTTATATAGGAATTATCCTATTTTATTTTACATTTATGTTTTACTTACTTTCCTTCATTCATTCATTTAATGAATGCCCCACATAAAGTGAGAAAATTCACAGTTAACATAAAACAAGAAACAAGAAAAAGATAGTTGAGCGGATTAAATATTAGATATTCTCTATTCACAAGCATTTAAATAATGAAAGTGATTTGAAAAAGCTTCAAATTTTAATCACATTATGAGTACTATCAGCATATCTTAGAGAGAAACACTTATAGTATAAGGCTAGACTTGCAATGGGTGAACCTTTGATTATCACTCTCTTTGATTAGTCATCAGTGGACCCAGGCATGATGTGCCAATGTAACCCATAGAAAAACGCAACCATGAACACATTTAAGCTATTGTGAATCAACTGATGGTGTTTATATTCATTTGATACTTAGTTTCCATTATACTATAAGAGAAATGGCAATATTTTATAAGAAACAATTAAATATTTTGTCAAGTAAGGATCGTAATGTTGGTTATACACAATGAACTTCCAAAGTTTTTGACGAAAATAATCGTTTTCCCTATTCTTTTTTTTAATAAAAACAATTCCTGGAGCTTTCGAGGCTTGTGTGTGTATACACGAGCTTTAAGGTATCCCCACCAAATTCACCATGCCGTTCAAGTGGAAATGAGCTTCATCACTCACGAACAGAATAAGGTTCTCATGTTGATCTGAGAGTGCTTCCATTTCACGCGCGAACGTCACCCGTTGTTCATAATCCCTTGGCTGCAACTCTTAAACAATTGCCAATTTTTAGGGGTGGTTTATTGAGTAGAATACGCCTTACCGATGGATTACTCAAGCGAAGTTGAGCGGAGTGGTTTCTTGCAGAACGTCCTGGGCTGCGCATGAAAGCTTGGCGGACCGCCTCAATATTTTCTTGCGTTCGAGCCGTTCGTGGACGCCCTGGGGGACGTCTGTTGCTCAAAACACTTCGGTTGCGAATTGCTTCCACCCACCGAAGGATCGTGTTACGCGTGGGTACTCTTTGGTTCCGATGAATGTTAAAGTGGCGTCGGAATTCGTGCTGAACAGCGGTGATCGACTCGTTATTTCGCACGAAACTCTCGTAAGCGTAAACGCGGTGTTCCAACATCCACAGAACCATGGCGGTGACAAAAACAAAAAATATATTACCGGACAAACATAACGGTACCAACCCCGCACCCGTTGGCCCTTTGTGGGGGAACTACTAGCCATTTCAAAAACGTCCGTCCTTTCTGACTCACCCTGTATATAATAAGTAGCTTCCAAAGAAGGAAACTACAAAACGAATCTTAAAGGGCATTTACAAAAATTTTGTTAAAAACAAGTTTCAGTAAATTAAATGTTTTTATTGTTACTCCTCTTTATCATTAGTTCAACTGAACTTTACTTTGTAATACGAGTACTCTACAATTCTCTATTATCCCTTTTACTTTTTAGAACTCTACTTTGCTACTATATACTATTATGTACTTTTATACAAACATCGTTGTTTCAGTGCAGTTAGAATTTTAAAACATTCTTCTTCTCCTTCATATGAATCCATTTTCACTACTTCAGTATTTTTCTTACCAAAGTTTTCTTGTGTAAATGTCTTGCATGGTATTTTCTTTGAACATCGAAAGAAGAAGGTTAAGCAGCATGCAGCACAGCGCATACATAACTTCATAAATATTCAAAGAAATATGAAAATTCCGTTTTGTTTTTTTTTTTTTATTCTTGCTTCCATTCTCACTCTCATTTTTTTCTTGTATTTTCATGGTTTTTTAATATGTAATCGTTGCCCAAACGCTGCCAGGCACTACAACTTCTTTACTACTACTACTTAACCCAAGGAGCATGAAACAAAAAGCACAAGGATTGAGGATACCAGAACCAAGCCAATGTTAAGTAAAGAAAGTAAACTCTAGAAGAAATACAAGATACAAGGAAAACTTGGTCCACAATACAACTTACATACACTTCCAATTAGACAATTTCTAATAAAAGTGGGAAATATTTGTTTCAGCTCCCTTTTTCGAAACTTTTATTTATTGTATACTTCTAGAGTTCACCATATCACAAAGTAATAATGTTATAAAACACTGAATTATGTGGCTAATTTCATATCAATATCTCAAATACTTGAGAATAAAATAGTATGATAACATTGCTTTATTCTTATATTTTAATGAATTTCTGCTGGTTGATCCAATGAATTTAAACTAATCAAGGAATTTCTAATTAGAGTTGGAAGACTTAAAATTTAAGAATATATTCAACCTATTAACAATTTCAGTTCTATACTTGAAAAACTAAGGGTCCAATTCTCATTTCAAGATTTTATTTGCATGATAGCTTTTATTGCTGTATCTAATTTCATAACAACATCTCAAAAATGGAGGCAGTAGGTTGCCTACACTCCTATCCCTTTGCAATGGTGAAGAAAGGTTCTGAAAATTGTAAATTAATTCTATATTGTACATATCTTCCATAGAATTTTTAAGCTCTCCCTCTTGGTCTTATTCCATAGTTTACCATTTGCCATCAAGTCTTATTTGCCATTCTACACCAAAGTTGAGGCAAAAAAGAAATACTTGAAACAAAAGAGAGTGACAAATGGTTACTCAGACCAGAAAGAAGTATTCTTAGCTACTCCAGGTACCCAGCATACTATTTACACAATTACATAACGAGTATTATAACATGAAAGGACCACAAACTTGAATAACATTATGCAGAGCTTAGGGAGTCTACCATATACTTGGCAGTAGAACAGTGGACTAAAATTGGTTATTAATGTTTCAATTTATGTTATCAAATTAAAAGAAACCTGCCATAGAAGGGAAGGGAAATATTTTAAATTAAATATAACTTAGTCAAGTTTCAATTAAAGAAGTCAGTAAGTACAAGTGGATTTCTTATTTGCAGACTACTGTGCATACGAGATGAGAAAATAAAACAAAACTTAAGAAAAAGTAAAACATGTAAAGTGTTATAGTGCAGTCAAGCGAAATCCTGAAGGCAAGACTGCTCAGACCACTAACCTACATACCTCCATAGAATATACCAATTTCGTGCCTCCATTTTTTTTTTTTTTTTTGTTTCATTTTCCATTCTACTTTACTTAATTCTTTGTTTCTTGTTTTTTGCATCTCCTTTCTCTTCTCTCCTGTCTTCGGTTTGACTCTGTGATTCATGTGCTCTTACCTCTCTTCACCGAGTAGGTAACTTTGAGCTACGTCTGGGGGCTTGTTTTGTCTTTACATTCCTTACTTTCATTAATTTTAGTGTTCCTTCTTCTTTGTTTTTTTTCTGAATTTTTTATAATTTCTCTTCACTTACAAATTCATAATTAGTTTTTTATGCTTTTAATAAACTTTAGTTTTGTTTGTATATTCTTTTGGTTTCAACAAATTCTCTTTTTTTTCTACTGTAATTATTTTCCATTTACATTTCTATTTAAGAACATAATGTAATAGAAGAAAAATCACACCACATCTTCAAAAACCCTATATGGAATACATAAGAGTACTCACTAATCACAGTCTTACAGATCTGAAACTAAAGAACAAACTGAATGTTGATAAAGTCCGCTACACAAATGTTTCACTTAGAATGGAGGAAATATTTAACTCATCACTGCTTTATCATTTGGACCCTGAGCAATTTATCCTATTTCATACTATTTACACTATTTTACAGATGTCCCGAATTTCTAGTATTCATTATTGGAAATTTTCCAGATGGGTCATACGGATTGGGTGTCTTGTGTACGTTTCTCATCCAACCATTCTAACCCCATAATCGTAAACTCTGTCAAGGTTTGGAATTTGAAAATCAAACGAATAATCATCATGGCCATAAAGGATACTTAAGTACCGTTACAGTTTCGCCTGATGGATCGCTTTGCACTTCCGATGGGAAGGTCGGTAAAGCGCTTTTGTGGGATCTTAAAGATGGATAGAATTTGTATACTCTAGAACATAATAACATTACTAACGCGATGTGCTTCTCACCTAATCGTTATTGGTTGAGTGTGGCCTATGGTCCACCAAGATCTGGGATGTGGCATGCAAGAAAAACTGATCTGCCACAGTGCTTGTCATTGGCTTGGTCTACAGATGGTCATACTCTTTTTGCTGAATATTCTGACAATACTATCCGTGTTTGGCAAGTATCAATCTGCTATTTCTGTTTCAGTTTTTCAATCTTAAAAGTGTCATAACAAGTGCTCTGCTGTTTCATGTTTTTTATTATAAGTTAATCTATTAATTTATGACTTATTGATAAATATGTTTCATAAAACTGCAATACCCAGTTCCGCATGCTGAGACTCATCCTAGTTAAACTCAGTATGTCTAGAGTATAAGAAATTTAGTGCAATTAAGATATCGGCACCCAAATATGATTGTTCTCAAGGTGTTCACTGATTTCTGGCATCCGAAGCAATTAACTATGTAAGTTGTTGCTAGTCTTATTAGGAATGCTGACTAAATTCACACTAGTTTTCGAAAGCTCAGAGTACTATTAAAGGAGCTTTGCTGTCAGATACATATACTTATGTAATATTTAGTCTTAAAAGAGTGGCACACTTGAATTGTATTTGTGTGAAAATTTTACACCAATTTTTTCAATGGAACCATACATAATGCGTATTAAGTAAAATAAATTTCCTTTCATCTTTACATTCTTACATTTTAAATTCATTTTAATATTGGTTACTATGCTGGACATTTCTTTAGCTTTTACGCTTTATACAAAAATCTGTATGTACTCCACTAATAAGTATGAAGAGTCTTGGTTGGTTGGTAGACTCACCCTTATCTCCACCACACACCACTTATAAAATAAAAATTCTAATAAAAGTTCAAGATTCTTTCATTTTCTTTTATTCTATTTTTTGTTTTCATGCATTTTTGTTTGTTTTCATTTTCTTTCATTTCTCATTTTCATTTTCTTTTATTTCTATTGCTTTGTTTTTTATTGTTGTTGTTGTTGTTGTAATTTGATGAAATGATTTCAAAATCGGCTTATATAATTTCTCCTTAATTGTTCTGAGCCATGAAGTGCTTCAGTTCTTTTTTAATTTCTTTAGCATATGGTATATGACATTATGATGACCCTGGCATTGATCGATGTCAAGTATGCTTATTTGTTTACCATTTACATATGTATATATATGTATGGTGTAAACGGGTATTATCATTTTGTTATGATGTTTGTAACACATACAATTTATTATGTGTTACAGAGATCTCACAAGAAACATTTAGATGAAAACAACAGATAGACTACAATTTGCAGGCAATGCGACCTCTTTATACTTAATCAAAACTTATTCAGACACATTGTAAATTTAGAAATATATTTTACCTTAAACTCTCTGTAATAAAAATATTTTTTTTTAATTAAAACAATTATTATTACATTTCCTAAATTTGAATCGATTGGATCAATGAACTACATATGTACATATGTAAACATTAGTGTGTCTGTAAGGTATATAAACTTCGGTCAAATGACAATTATTATTCTTTCTTGTACAAAACTATCAATCCTGATATACATATGTCACCACCCACGCACACACCATGTGCTGAGCTTAGTTCTTGTGGCCAATTAAATATTTAAGACGATAACTTCGGTCTCTCGCTCTCACTTAATTTGATACCAAATCCACAACAAACATGTGGAAATGAACCCACTAATAACATAGGCAGACAGAGAATTGGTCAAACCACATTCAGACCCCTAATTCAGTCTATTTAATGCGTGAATATACTGTTCTTATTGCTAGCTTGTTTTTGTATTTGCTAATTTTTCTTTTCATTTTTTTTTTTTTCCTATTTTTAATTTCATTTTCTTTTTCCTGTTTTCCCATTTTCAATTGAAATACGCAATTAACCTCCTATTTTAGCCGCATTCAGCATTATTCACTTAAGGCGAAGAAACCTTAGCAATGCCACCATCATCGCAAGTTTTGTCTGATTAAAATTGTAAACCATTCAACCATTTGAGTGAGGGTCCTTTTGGGACTTAATTTTCTCCATCTTCTGCTGCTGCTGCTGCTGCTGCTTTATCGAAGTACTTAAAGTATTTATTCATTTATTTAATAAGTAAAATAATCCAGATTAGCTGAGTTCAGTTTAAGCTTATACAATATTCTCTCACACATTTCAACTTTTTAGTTTGTGAATTTCTTTCGTTTGAAATTGAAATTTATTTGTTTATGAATTGTCCAATTGATAATGGTAAAGTTAAAAATGTCAAATGAGCTTAAATAATCATATAATTAAACAAATTGCAGAGTAGAGGGTAAGAGGTTTGAAGATACACTTTATTTAACCCTGACCGAAAGACGAAAACAAGATGGAAAACAACAGAAATTATTGATTTTTATAATTAATTTATCTTAATTCATTCATTAAACTAAATCAATGGGTCTATATTAATATATCTCTTTAGATTTGTCTAGATCACACAAACCAATGTAATCAATTAATACCCCATTAAAGGTCAAGAAAGTATCTCCAAATTATTGTATGACATTCCACCAAATCAATGAATAGTTTTGAAAAATAAATGTTATAGATTTATTAAGATCATCATCCATCAGTTTTCTCTCATCAGCAATCAATATTCTAATGAAATTATGAAAAATGTCATAGAATTAAACAAAAATACAATACAAATTCAAGAAAAATTAGCATTAATACGAGTATTATAATTATAAGGACTAAATATCTAAGTTCATATTCTTCAATGTCTGTTTAGTATCATCTTCTTTTTCATTTTTACATTGCTCTTATTATAATATAATAAGAATAAATGATGAAAAAGAACAGAACAGATGAGAAAATAAAATTAATTGAAAACATAAACAGGTGTGCAAATGATACTTAGTTCATACTTAGGATACTTGCAGAGAATGACATGAAAAAATAATATGGCAAACACAAGAAAGAATTCTACTTTCGGTTATATCCAACATTTTATACCTTTCACAAAAATACTTGCTGGATGTTTATGAAGTTGCATTTGCATTTTCATTTGTATTTCCAAAGAAATAATAATATATGGAGATTTGTTATACAATAATTCCTTTTTTGTTGAAGAAATTATCCATAAAATGACAAAGGAGAATTTTATTTATAAATTCTTATGAAACATCAAACATTTTGTTCATAAAATTTGGGTTCAGTCTTTGTTTTTTGATAAATAGATGGTCTGAGATAGGAGACCAAAATCTGCGGAAGCTGAATTAAATATAATTATATATAAGTCTATTATCATGTCGTCCTAGGCATATGGTATTCACCTGCTGTTGAGTCCAATGTCTATATCATCCAGAATATATAGAACTCTGCCCTTCTTCAGATGTTAAATGCACCTTAGTAAGTGCTAATGATATAAATTCCTGGAACCAGCTCTCACTACAAATACCTCTAGAAGGAAGCTCCAGCGCCTTCGCTCTAATGATTTTTGTATACACGGACGGCAAAGAGGACGTTGGCTCCATTTCTGAATGTAAAATTTTTGTTGTTCTTGTCAATGATTCTAGGACTATTAGTTTTTCATCAATTCAATGTTTTGAATCCGTTTATTTGGTGGTTAATGTTGTCCAATTAAACCAAAAGTGATAAATAGGAATATATAGTAGTTTTTCCCCATTTTTTTTTTAATGGAACATTCACTGTAATCTCTGCGTAGGGTATAAAGTCGGAGGGAATGAAATATGAAGTCTGACATCCACCAAGTGACTTCTACAAAATTTGTATTTGTTCCTATTAGCCGCTTATACACATAGATATACATGGCTGCATACAAATATATAGTACATGTACATGCTATATTCAGGCACACACATTTATTTTGGGGATACTTTCATTGTATATATACATACGTACAATACTAGGTACGCGTGAGTCATTTTCCTTTCTATGTGAATTTGAAATTCTGTAATAGTCTGAAACTGCTGTTTCATATTCTTCTTATGTCTGGTTTAATTTCATTTTTGCCAAAAATTTCAAATTCACTCTCACACTCAAGCAGACACATTTATGTTAGATACACTGCCATATTCTGACACATTCTGGATACTTGATACGGCAAACTGTTGTACAGATATTCTACACTTTATTAGTCTCCTTTACTGGCTTTATCGTACTTTACTTCTTTGCCTTGTATCGCTTTCAAATATTAATAGACTGAACACATTATAAATGCATAAGGGAGCGTCATCATCATTCAGTCAAGTCTCAAATTAAAGATACATAGATAAGTGCTATCACATCACAACATTGTACACAAATTTTTGCTCGAAAATTTCATTGAAATGATTAAAAATTAATAAAGGCAAATCAGCAATTTAAGGTCATGAAAGAAGATTACAAAACTGTTAACTGTTACAATACAATATTTTTTATTGCATTTATAAACGTAACTTAGATTAAGCTAAGAGAGTAAAAAAAGGAATAGGTATTTCTAATCAAAATTATGTAAAACGCAGTAAGAATGAGATTGTCCTGAGCAGGACTGTAATCAAGCTTAGTTAACACTTAATTTGAAACTGTGCAAACAAAATGTACACGCATGTGATTTGTTTGTTTTTACTTTCTCGGCTTTTCGGGTTTGCTTTTCGTCTCTGAGTATCAGTTTGTTGCAGAAATTTAGAGTGCTTAAATTCAACTACACTGCAAGTTTTAATTAGTTTTACATTGTTACCTAAATGAAAGTGAACAAATTGAAGAAAAAGTTTGGCCCCTCTTATTGAACCGTATCGATTATAAACCCTCTCGAAATTCAATTGCACAATTCCACAACATCAATAGGAATCAACAACCACATCTAAACAATAAAAAGCAACAATGACACTAACAGCAGCTGCACCAACAGCAGGAGAAGATGAAAACATTGAAACGGTGTCACAAAAACAGTGTTCTCTTTAAACAGATACATTTGCTATAAATATTGCGTATACGCATTAGGTTTTCTATATGTATCTATACTTAATATTAAGTATACGCAAATGGGAATAAATATCATCTTTGTATTTCTAATTAATATATATTATACGCAACCAAAATGTCTATTTTGATGAAAAATAGATTTTTAAAAGAATTTAAGTCAAGTTAAATTGGTTTCCCTCCATTCAAGTGTCAGTTTTTGTCTAAGATAATCTTAATAGTTAGTCTAAGAAAAGTAAATTTAAAAATAAAAACAAACTGAATATCAATCAGAATGCTACTGCTTGGATTACTTGCTAAGAGCCATTCGTAATATTTACTATAGAGAAAAACATAGAAAGAATGTATAGGAAGCATGGGAAAAAGGTATGTGAGGAAGGAAGATGGAGTGCATAGCGCGAAGCCATAAACGAAACCCCTTTTTTTTTGGTGACAACAATGCTTTTGAGTTTGATGATAATCATCTTTGTAGTACAGCAGTTGTTTAATCTGCACTTCTACCATCTTATGATTATTCAATAATTTTTTTTTAACATTTATTCCATATACCACTCAATAAGTTTTCGTGGTGTCACATATCTGAAAACACTGTTGTCATACCAATATAATTTCTGGACAGTACCAAACATCAAACGACATGTAATATTCTGACAATAAGTTAACAGGTTACAGGGGCCCTTGTTTTGTAATTTTAAAATAATGGAAGTGTATATTCGAGTCACGATTAGAAACGGTTATTTTTTTTTTTTTTTTTTTTGTTAAATCAAAACAATGACGAATGTTATGGGGGATCTGTTCTATGAAAATAAACCATTGAACGTTAGTTTACTGAATTTTAACATAATCATATCAGCACCCACATAAGTAAAATCAACAAAATAGTTTTGAAAGACCGTTAAGTGTAGTTATATCTGAATGGTTAAAAATATCAGAAGCTAGTGTATTTACAATTTTTTATAAAACATTTGAGTATGCTTATGTTGTTTTCGCAGTGGGTGCCGCATTTGCTCCTGCCGTACCAAAAACAACAACGCGTCACCAATTCAGAGCACTGCTACTCGAGTAAGAAAAAAAGAATTGTATGCATTACTACCCATCAGTACCAAAATGACTGTTAACTGAATTAACAGTAGCCGCTGAAAGTTGTCCATAGTATCCCAAATGTCAGCCAGCAAGGTTATGCCATTACAATTATGCGAAGTGCATTTAATTTTTTCATCGACAATCTTGATAAAGGTAAAACCATCAATAGCGAATATAATATGGCATAATTGGATTGAATGATTGAAGAAATATATATAAAAATGCATGTAAGGGCAAAAGAAATCGGTCAAATGGGAGTCGGACCCAAACCAGAATGAGAAACAAAAGATTATAATCAGGAGTGTCACAGAAATCGAGATAAATTGAAATAGAATTGATTTCAAAGCCTAAGAATATGCAATTAAAATTTTCATAACACTGATACTTTAATTATGGAGTAAATGTATACTAAAATTATGAAAATTTTAATTGCATATTCTTAGGCTTTAAAATCAATTAAATTTAAATTTCTCTCGATTTCTGTTACACACCAGAATAACATAAATTTGAATTTGGGTTTGTATTGGTGTAATACTAGGTTCTTGAAATTAACATGGTTGGTGAATATGGATCACGCACTTATAGTGTCCAAATTTCAATAAAACAGAAAACAAAAAAGTTTTTCTAACAAAAATATTAATTTAAATTTGGGTTTGTATGGGGACTTAAAACTTTATTGAATTACACACTCAACTCTCTACCTATTACGGTTCATGAGATATAGCTCTCTGATGGATGGACGGACGGACAGTGTAGGCTTAGTAATAGGGTCCCGTTGGCACCCTTTGGGTAAGGAACCCTAAAAAGTGTTGTTTCGCTTAGACAATGCCCTGTGTCACAAGTCGATGAAAACGATGAATTGAATGACTAATGCTGCGAATTGTTTCCTTACCCAACGTAGTTTCCAAATCTGGCCCCAGCGACAACTGGCTAACATGAAAAAATCGTCTACGAAAACATTTTTTCTCTTAAACTTTATTAAACTTTAATAATTTTAGCCTAAAATGAATAAATGTAGTATTGCCAATTAATGGATGGAGGTTACAAACAGTGATTATAAAAAAAAATAAAATAATAAAAAAATATTTTAATTTAAAAAAAAAATTTTTACGTTGACGCAGTCGTCAACTGGTCACACATCCGAATAGTAAAATTTCACCACAACCCAAGATGTTTACCATCAAAAAATCTATAAAAATGTTATCCATAAAAGAATACTTCACGTTGTTATTTAACCAGCTTTTAATACAAAAATTCAAATTTCCAACTATTCCGTTGGATTATCCAATAATTTTCTTTCAGATTCTTCAATTTGGCCTTTAACAAACACAAAACAAAAAGTCAATCAAATCGGTCGAGCCGTTCTCAAGAGATAATCTTGCAAAGAACAGCATTGTCATAATGACAAAATTGCTCTTACAGACAACATGTATTCCACCATTTTCAGAATATTTAAATTATTACTAGGCGCTACGACTTTTGAGTTATGAGATTTATTAAAAGTATTGGCGACTTCAAAAGGGTTTCAATGTAACACAACGTTACATTTTGACATAATTACGGAACCCTTATTACAAATATTTTCACATTAAAAACATCGAAAAATTAAAGGAGTTTTGGAATGAATGTATACCACAGTATGTTGATGAATAAAGTCACTTATCCAAATAAAGAATTGTATATCTTACTTAGGCCAGAGACTTATTGAGTGACATGGTCTTGTATGGTAGAAATTGAGAAGAAATATAATTACATTAACCATGAAATCTTTACTAAACACGTAGAAGAGACACCTTCCATTAAGGTCTTTTCCATTAAATTCTACCCTTTTATCTAATAACTTGTACTTGTAGTCACAAAAATGTATTGTGAGTGTTTTCCCCAGTTTGCTCTTTAATATTTTTCTTCTAATAAACTCATACTACTATATTAGTTTCTTTGTATTGCACTAAGTGTTTAAATTTCTTCTCCTTCTACTACTTAGTACTACAATTTAGCATTTTTAATACAAAAATCAATAAATGACGACCTTTCTTTTTGTGTTTTGTTTTTCGATTTTGTTTTTGTTTTTGTTTTTTATGCCACCACGAACAACACGAATAATAATAACAAACCAAAACAAAATAAGCCAAAATAAACCCCAAATGTCAGTCGAATACAAGAAATGAACAGAATATAAAATAAAATAAAAGACAAGGCAACACACGACAACAAAAGAAAAGACACGACACGACAAGACAAGACAAGACAAAAACAAGCTAAGTCAAGTCAACTTGAGGCCAACATAAAGTGCCACTAAACATTATACTTACGAGTATCTTTGATATTCGATATACATTACAGTATAGATGATATATTGTAGTACATTCTTCTTATTATTATGTATATTTTGTCTTGGTATTATTAGCATTGTTATTGCCATTATATTATTATTATTATTACGAAACAACAACCTTAAACAATAAGTATATAAATTTAATTGAAACACATAAGAAAAGAAAAAAAAGATCTAACCAAAAAAGGAGGGAAAGAAACATCACTTACTTTCTGTCTTTTCTATATTGTATATTTCTTAAATTCCTGGATTAAATATAAAAACATTTTACATTGTAGTATCTTAGAGTCAAATACATAATATGAAATCCCCACCCAATCAAGAAGCCAAAGAACTTCAATTGTTTTAAGAAATCCTATACTTAAATATATATATATAAATTAAATCTCTTGGGAGTTTTTCCCCGTTACCCTCATTAAAGACAATTATTCGGGTAATAAATCAATATTAAGTATTAGAGATTTCTCAAATGTAAAGTTATATAACCCTAATTAAACACTGTATAATTTAAGAAAATTATCAAACACTCTAGCTAAAGTGACAATGGTTCATAAAACGGAAATAAACAATTAATCAATTAATTAAATGTATTAAAATCTGAATAAAAAATTTACATTGCTTGAACCAAGCGTTTTTGGTCCGCACGAGAACACAACTTCACTCAATTCATGCTCTAAGTGAACTAGCTTTATTGAATTCATTACAATAGGATAGAATTAAAAATTAAAAGAAAGAGATAATGAAAGATAACAGTTTTTATGTTGAAACAAAGTAGCTGTTGTGTTATGTAAGTATATGGACTAATGAACAGCTATGTTTTGTTCTGCTCGAACATACATTAAAAGGTAGAATTGGTTATATTTGTTATTATTTTATAAATTTCTATAGAAAGTGCCATAATATGAAACCTCATCAAATTCTCACTAATAAAGTTATAAGATTGTGATTAAAAGCTAAGTTCTTCAAAAAATATTGAATTAAATATGTAGAACTGTTACAGACCACAGCAAAACCATTCCTTACACTAGAAGAAGTAAGTATCACCGCACAATTTCAATTTGAATATTATAATTTTAATAAGACTTTGTTAGCCTATATTTCTTCAGATTGATTCGTTAGAACAGATTTAATTGCACTGCTAAAGTGAAATACATTTTTGTTTAATGGCAAAATGACAACTTCACTCAATTACAATCTTTCCAACTGCTGTTTTATTTGATTCTTAATTTGATGGTCTATATCTTCTTCAATCGTTTTTCTCCTCTCATAAGTATCATATACTCTCAATTCAAAAGTCCTTTCAAATTCATTAGAAATTTAAATGATAAATATTTTCGTATGGAACTCAAACATGTTGCTTATGCCAATCAATGCTAGTTAAAGACTATCTGAAGAATAATGGGTTTCAAGTTCTTGATTAGACATCCCAATCAACTAAACTGAATTCCATCGAAAACATACTTCCCGTCTACGTTTTCCTAACAAGGACTATTCATTCCAAGCTATGAAAATATAATGGAGTAATATTCCTTAAAGCATCAATCCTAATCCGATATACAACAATTATAAGAAATAAGGGTTTAAATACCAAACTACTAACTTGTTGCTTTTGTTTTGCACGCATCAGAATATTATTGTTTCGATGAAGACACTGTTTTGTGTCACCTTTTTAATGATCATAAGATCTAGTTGTAATTAACAGGGATGTGATAAAGTCATAACATATAAGAGATAACTTGTGATTGATTTTTGTTGCATTTTTTCTAATCATGTCAATGTCTGTTTCACAAATGGTGTAACGGGTGCTACTTGCAATTAAAAGCTTATAGTTTAAGCAAGCAAGCAGAATAGTCACAGAGCAAATCGAAATTGTTGTTTATTTATTTATTAGAATACACCTACAATTATAAAGGTACTAGCTACCACGGCCAACAACTCGATGATGGGATGCATTTATTGGTTTTTATAACAATGAATTATAATTATAAACTAAGAACAATTCTTTAAAAGTTCTGTTGATTTCATG
Source organism: Amiota communis (assembly GCA_037043315.1). NCBI lineage: Eukaryota > Metazoa > Arthropoda > Insecta > Diptera > Drosophilidae > Amiota > Amiota communis. The sequence goes on along the minus strand of JBAMAV010000999.1, from coordinate 686,715 downwards.
CTTTTAAAAAATATAGCCCTAGCTCTTCCCCAGCTAGGACAGACATCTAGAATGTGGTTGACGGATGCCGTGGAACAGAGTTTCGGCGATATGCCAGTGAAAAGGTGATGCGTGAGTTGAGTATGTCCAATACATAGGCGGACCACTAATATTATGAGATTTTTGATGGAAAATTGATGCCAATGCGCGTAGGATTGTAGTTCGTATACCGCTGTTGGAATCTTTCCCAACAATTGCAACAGCAGTATTGGTGCTACATTTAGAGCCATCTGTATAAATCCAATTTCGGTCAGAATGTTTTGAATGTAAGGCCGATATTCACCAGAGGAAAGTTATGCTGTGGAATTGGGCAGGTGTCGTTCACTTTTAGCTGCTCACCCCGGAATGAAACCATCAAAAAAAAAAATACTAGCCAATCGGAATGGTGTCATTTTCCACCATGACAACGCTCGACCGAATACATCTTTGGTCACACGGCAAAAATTATCGGATCTATATTGGGAAGTGATGGCACTTCCACCGTATATACCCGACCTTTCACCTTCAGATTTCAATTTATTTTGCTCTCTTCAAAACTCTTTGAGTGGTAAAACATTCGATTCTGATGAGGCTTTCATAAACTACTTGGCACAGTTTTTTGCCCAAAAGGATCAGAAGATCTATGAGGAATGAAACTTCCCGAAAGATGGCCCAAAGTGGTCCAACAAAACGATCAATACATAATCGATTAATGTTTGATCTACATACATGTCTATATACATATATAAAATCGTAAGACTTTTTGTGTCTATGCACGCTGGTGTATTGAAGCAAGCTTTGTATAACATTTACCGTTTATTTTATCGAAATCGACCGACTAAATCAAGAGATATTCATATATTTAATTCTATTGCCTACTTTTTGGCTGATTTTCGAATGTTTTCCTCTTTTGCAGCTGATGATTAAGAAAAAAGTTAACCAAATACACGTTTCTTATACCCCACGCATGCGAAGTCGTGGGCACAGCTAGTAATAAATAAATTTTGAAATTAATGGAAAAAACAGACACTACTTTTACACACACCCAATATTATTATATTTAGTTTCGTTAACAGTTCAAGTGTGGCACTATAAAAGAATCAATTTTGTTATTCTATTCACAAACATTTTCTAAGCTTCCTTAAAAGCTTCAGTGGAACCAACAACAAATTTTTAATCTTCTTTATTTTTTTTTTTAATTTTATCTCAAATTTAACCCAACATTCAAGCAACTCACTCAATATGAACAAATTGGTTTTGTAAGCATATTTCAAATTTTTGTGTAATTTTAATTAGTAAATAGAGAGAATGTCATCAAATGCATCAATAATTGTATTTGTGTTGTTTTTTCTTTCAAATAATTTCTCTTGGTAAAATTCCTGAAAGTATGCTTTCATTCATTTTGAAAATTGTAACAGAATTTTACTTTCAATTGCAAATTGTCATTTTACGAATTCTTCATGTTGAAAAATTTCAATTAATTTTTGTGGTTTTTGAAGCTTATTTGTCTTTCTCACATGTTATTACTATATATATATAAATCTATGAATTTTTCATTTTATTGTTGAAGCAAGCAAGTTTGGAGCTTAAGCTTGATTGAATAAATGAAATAAATTCTTGGAATTGTAGTACAATAGTAAACTACAGCTTTGAGGCACTGTAGTCTATTCTTATCTCGTTACCAACATTTCGCATATTTTTGTATATTTAAATACATGCATATTTCTATTTATTGCAATTTTTTATCTTTTGAAAATTCATTAAATAAGAATTTCAAGAAAAACTAAGTAATTTTTAAAACAAAAAGTAAACAAAGTATAAGAGTACGAACCACACACCACAAATCTCTTTTAAATTTTGTAATATACTTATGACCATAAATCTAAGAAGATTTACTTTGCAAAATCAAAATTACTCCTATACCAAACCATCATTTCTTTGGCTTCCTTTTTTAAGAAAAATAGAAATCAAGTTGATTTTCACTTTCATTTCTATTGAATATTGCGAAGCCCCAACATATTCTATTGTCATATCAAATATTCTTAATTAAATTTTCTACATAATCTTTTTATTCTTTTGTCTATAGTTCCATTGTTTCTACACTGTTTTAGTTAAGGAAAAATGGAAAAAATCAAAATCTGATTACCTGGACTGCCTTTTGTAGGCCTTTCTTAATGTAGTATTTTACTTTTTAACTATTGTTTTATTTGAAATTCAACTCCTTTCATTCCAAGACAAAAAAACAACGCAAAATTGCTATGATTTTGATTTTCAAAATGGAATTTTTATACATTTCCTTGGAATTATTACTTTTTTTTTTGTTTTGTTGCCAGGCCCATGGACAGCTTAATAACATATTTTGCTTCGATTCTCGTACAATGTTGTATTTCCTTTACTTTTTCTTTTTTTTTTTGTTCTTTGTTTGTTTCATCATAAATTTTATTATTTTCTTGATACATTTTAGGACAGGACAATAACAAGAAGAACAACATAATACTTTTCTCATTTACTCCTTCCTCTCTTGTGACTTTCTTTTATAGTCTTTCCTATCACAAATTTCAGTTTAATTTTTTTTTTTTTCTTTTCTTTTTTGTACCCACACTCAAAGTAAACTCAAGACTCAAGACTAAAGGACATAAATGTGAACGCCTACAAAAGGCTGAAATCAGAGATACCGTATGTGCTTGTATTTATGTTCATATATACATATATATACAGTAACTTCTTCAAGTTTCCTGATTGCCTGACTGACTGACTAACTAACTGACTGAAGGACTATATCACGGACTCTTGTTTGCCTTGTTAGTTGATGGATTTCTTTGCCGCCTTTTATTTGGCCTTTGATTTCACTTACAAATTTCCTTCCTTTTTACTTTAGAAAAAGCTATAATAAAAGTACAATATTTTTATGTAATATGTTACTTACAATAACAAGAATAATATTAATTGCTTACAACATTTATTATACTTAGCTGATCTTTTCACATCTTAACTTTAAGCATTATATATTAATGCTCTTTACTTTCATCTAACAAAGTGTTTAATATAACATTATATAGAAAACTAATTGATTATCTTGATTAGTAAGCCTTTTTCTTTTTCTTTCTCAATCTTTTACATATGGTGCATGTATCGAAGACCCCGTAAATCCATCATACTATTTTACAAGGTTGTGATTAGCAAATAAACCCAGTCCATCCATATATTTCTATGCAGCTTTCAAACTATATTTTAGTATAGACATTTCTTAACCAGAGTTTTTCGATTAGTGGTCGAGGTATTATCCATAGAAAAAGCACAATTACCTTGATGTTCAAATTGAGTTATTGTTCTAAAGTTACTGCTCAATCTGTAAACATTCCTTTTCAAATAATAAACTCAACTTGGCTCAATGCCATAAAGATTTTTGACAATAAAAGGAAAGTAGAGGCTTCCCAAAGCAAGATTCTAGGACAGATGACGGGAGCCAAAGATATGAAAATGTATACAGTACACGAATAAACAAATAAACACAGTATCCATTACAATCACCGACTTCAAAGGCTTACAAATATACAGACGGCAGCTCTCTCTCTTTAGATACGACACAATGGAGCCTAAGAAGAGGCTGCTCCCCAACAATCTTCCACAAATAGGTTGGTATATGCTTGCATACATACCAAGCGCAATATGTAAAACATAAAATTATATAGAACCTATACATGGAAGGAAAAATAATGTCTGTGTTATTCAAACGACATTTTATAGAAATACACACCATCAACCTTGAATAAGTTGTACATATACTCAGTGCTGGACTTACGCCCAGGCCCAAAAAACCCGAATTAAAGATCAACCAATATGTGCAACAGTATCCATCAATTTCAATATGTTATAACACATCACTCGTTAGTATGCTCGACATGATGCATTAGAAAAAGAGCAGTCTGCGATAATTAATGCGCTGAATTATACTTATTAAAGAAAGTAAAGACGAGAAACCAAATACACGATCTGAAGCTACTGGATTGCTAAGACAATTAAAGCACTTAGATACATCGATTTTAGTAATTGTTTGGAATGTAATTCTAGATCTTTTCAATTCTGCTAGCAAGAAGCTTCAAGTTGATATATCACCTGTTATCTAAATTTATAGTTCTCTGACTTATTTTCTTGCAGATAGTATGAGGGATAAACATTTTCTTAAAAATTAAGAAAAAGCCGTAGTTGAAAATTCAGAAAGTTGAAATAGTCAGATGAGTCACATACAATTCAAGAAGCATCTATTTGTGAGCAAGACAATTTACTAGATGTAAACTTCAAATGTCTTTGATAATGTATCTAAAATTGATACATATGAGTTGAAAAATCCAAGAAATGAACTAGTCAATAAGGATCCTGATGATTTAGAAGAAACGTTAGGAAATGAATGCATTCACTTTCATTAGCAACTCTAAAATTTATCAGCAAATACTGAAGTTGTCCTCTCAACGCAAAATATATGGAATACTAGCTGTGCCCACGACTTCGTATGCGTGGGATATACGAAACGTGTATTTATAAACATTCGAAAATCAGCCAAAAAGTAAGCAATAGAATTAAAAATATGAATATCTTTTGATTTAGTCGGTCGATTTCGATAAGATAAACGCTAAATGTTACACAAAGCTTGCTACAATACACGAATGAAAACCACATTTAAATAGGTCTATCCGTTTCTGAGATTAGCGTGCACAGACACAAGAAGGCTTCAGATTTTATATAGATATATATAAAGATTTTACATTCACGTAATCTCCGAGATATTTACCCTAATGAAGATATTGTTTTACACATTTTTTTAAGTATCCCAGCAACTAATCGTACAGAAGAAAGGATAAAAAACTATTTATTATTAATCGGTTAATATGTCATACGATTAATCGAATGGAACCGATTTTTAATTGCAATTAAACCGATTAATCGACACATTTGCAAATTTTTATGATGAGTTTTAAAATTTAGAATGTAAGATAAGAGTTTTGACAAGCGCTTAGTTGTTAATCTATTGCGATTTTCGGTTGCAGTTACTCCGGCTTTTGAAAATGTACTCTGATGGTACTGACGAACTTATTCAAAAGCACAGTTTTGGATATACTGATTTCATTTCTTCCCATCATCAACCATATCTCCCTGAAGCTCCAGTACTGATGCATTGAGAAAAAAAAAACTCAGTTCTTCATTTGGATGAGTTGAATCCCTATTCTTTTTCTCCGTTTATGCGCCAAAGATTTGTGATGTACCACTTTTGCTTTCAACTCAATTGTGCCAATTAATTTTAGTGTATAACCGATTATGACGATTAATGGAAAAAGTATTTTCGGTACAATTAAATCGCTTTTTGGAATAAAATAGCTGGTTAGAAATCGTTTTCCTGTTAATCGTGCCATCACTACGTGCAAGTATGCGCCAAGATAAACTTAATGTCCTTGTTTTATTGTCTATTAAAGCTCAAGTAGTTGAAGAAAGTGATTATCAGGAAATAATCAATGCTTTCGCGCGAAATATACCTATGAATGTAATAAACAACAAACGTTTATTATTTTGTTCTTTTTTTATTTAATCGTCATCAACTTTAACCAAAAAAAAAAAAAAAAAAACACAGCAAAACCCAACTAACCGGTTGCAACCTAATATAAATAGATGTATTTCCAGCTAAATTTCAAATGTTTTGGTAATTTAAATTGGTATGTTAAATAAAGAGAATGATAAACTTCAATAAATGGCTTTTGTTTCGAATAATTTCTCTTGTGTAAACGCTTGAAAGTATGCTTTGTTATCGTACTATTTATTTACATATTATCTTGAATTGTGGTTTCCTTTCTGAAAATTGAAATAGAATTTTATTTTTAGTTATAAATTGTCATTTTAGAAATAATTCATGTTGATAAATTTACAATTAATTTGTGAGGTTTTTGAGGTTAACTTGTCTTTGTCATATGCTATTATTGTACATATTTCTATGAATTTTTCACTTTACTGTTGCCTATTTTAAGGAAATTTTGAGTTTATCAAAATAGAATTTTATAAATAATTGTATAAAATAAACAAATTCTTGGAAGTATTTAGTACAATACAATCTTTATTATGGTTAAGTGAACTTTTCCTTTTTGTTATGTTAATTTAGTCTTTCAACCAAAAAGCAAAACTCATTGATTTGTTCAGTTTCACTTCATTAGACATGCACACACACTCAAACACACACATAAGCATACACATACACATATTCTAACAAGAATCCAAAAAACATTAGCATTATAGTTTTACCTCCCCCTGCTAATTGCCATCTATTATTTGTATCTAGTCTCCTTCGTCATCGTCATCTTCATCTTCATTATCTATCCTTGATGTTTTATAGTATGTTGTTGTATATAATAAATAATTTAAGGGTTTATTTGTCTTTCGTAGCTCATTTGGTTAACACAATAAGTATTAATATCTTCATCATCATCATCAGGATCTTCATCGATTGGCTCGATTTCATTTCAACCTTTCCTACTCCAATAATCAGACCCCAATTCAATTCATTTATCTTGAGTTCATTCGAGATACTATTAACCCATTAATTAACATAATCAACATACAAAGTTACGTGCAGAAGATTCATACACATGCTAGATAAATGAATAGTTAAGTACCTTTTACGTTTGGTATTTGGTATATTTGGTTTTCTATTAATTAAGTATTTACTTTAATAGTTTTAGCACAGCACACTCACTCACTCACTCACCCATTCAGTATCTCAGTATATCTCACTTTGTTTATTAAGATATCATCATCATCATCATCATAATAGAAATTTCTACCTTCTATCTCAATATAATATGATGATAATTCCTTTGTTTCTTAATTTCTCATACTATGCTGGCTGGATAGCCAATTTGTTGTGGTAAAAGTGAAGATTGGTAAGAGCAGTCCAAAACAGGCAACACAATGTATCGTACGGTTTCTGGGTAAACCAGAGACTAGTCTTTCCCATCCTATTATTGTACTTTTCTTATGCTCATCTTTACTATTCTGCTGCAACAAATTAAATTAAATTCCGATTCAATGTATTTATGATTATGATATGTCTTTAATGTGTTGAACACACACTTTTGTCTTTATCTCATGGATTTTCATCATTTTTATTTCAATTTTATTTTCCCTCAAAATGCATCCTCATACTTATGAGTACTATGAATCCTTCATTCTCATTTTATTGTAAGCAATCTCATAATGCTTATGCTGCTGCCTCATTTTCATGTCATCCCTGTTATCTTTATTATTCTTATCCTTTTGCTTATTCTTCAACTCCTCCACCTCACCTCTTTGTCATTTGTCTACATATTCTATTCGTTTTAGTCATGTGCTCATCATTATCGTTATCGGCTTATCGGATTTAGTTTTGCTCGTTTATGCTAAGCATTTCATGCCATCCAACAATATAAATATACTAGGACAAGGAGGAGGAGGAGGAGGTGAACTGTGTGAAGAAAAAGAAGGTGGAAAAGATAGAAAAAGGAAGAGAAGGCGGCAGAACAAATGTCACTTTGCTTTCGAGTGAAAAACAACAATCAACAATTCACCGAATACCCCGAAACACTTTTACTTCCAACATTCATTCCTTCCTTTCTTTCCTTCATAATATCATTCTGTCAATTTCTTATAATGATAATCATGATGATGAGGCTGACTGATTTTTTTACCTGTTAAAAAGCTATTTAATTTTACTGATTTTCTTCACTTGATTATTCAATCTTATTTTGTTTCTATAAATTTTGATAATGAATTGATATTTTTGCTATGTTGGTTCTGTTTACTGATTCTGATTATTAAATCTCGTTTTGTTTCTATAAATTTTGATAATGAATTGATATTTGTTTCTTGGCTGATTATTGTTCTCTCAATAACTGTTAATAATTTATAAGTTTTTCTTTTCTTTATATCATATTTTGGTTTGCCTTCATGGTTTCTCATCACAATCACATCAGCATACAAACAAAATCCTAAATTACAGGAATTTTCGGGTTTTTATTTCCTTTTAATTTAAGCACATTTTTGTGGTTCATTTTGAGGCAGACAAGAGTAACAACGGGAATAGCAACAGCAACAATATAAATGGGGTAATGAAGTTGATGACTTTGTTTTTTGTTTAGTGTATGAATTTTAATCACTGACTCATTATCATCAGCAGGGAATTTTATATCAAGGACTCTTCGTGTTGTATAGGCAATGTGAAGGACATTGAAAGATTATTCTTAAACAAACACTTCATTCTACTAGTATAAATGATAGAAATTAGAGTAAATTAACTACAACTTATTGTCTTCTCAGTTCATAATGTCACTGCCATGACAGGACAGCTTGATATCGAAACTGGATTACAAGAATGGACAAAGAGACAAAATCTAATCTATCTACAATAGTACAGATAGACTCAAATCTCTACTACTTTTTGTTCTCTTCTATAAATGATAATGAACTGAACAGTAAATCGGAACCTCTTTGAAAGTCATAAGAATTATGATGATAAACACTTCTATTTAAACCTTTTAGTGACTATTTAATTCATAAGACCTTCACAGGATCTAACCAACAAAGGTGGTACATTCAAAACTGAAAACTAAAACTGAAGTCGGCTCATTGACGTTGCAAGGTCACAAAAGAAAGGAAACAATATAAAAAAATAAAGAAAAATAATAAAATACTTGTAAAAAGCAAAGAGAAAACGAAATGAAATGAAACGGAACAAACAGAAAGTAATGATGAAAATAAGCATGTAATGAGAGAATGAGGCGCGATAGCAAAACAAAAACAAAAAAAATAAAACAAAAAATCAAAAAAACAAAAGTAAATTACTTAAAAAACTGGGTAGGACGTCAGTGTAAGGCAAGAAGTATGGGAAGTAAGGGAATTCAGGGAAGGAAAGAATCATCATCACTATTTGCATGTGACTAGTTTTGCAGTTACCATTATTGTCGTAGTTATTCTTCATCATATTGTGTTAACATCTTGAAATTAAAGAACAGAAACCAAAGAATTAAAAGTTCTGAAGAATTGCTAGTAAATTACAATAGTATCTAGGAAACAAAACATAAGTTATGGTATATATTTTGATGACTTGATTAACAAGTTTCAATTTGAAGGTTTGTTGATTTATAAAGTTTTAAGTCATCATAACATTTCAGCTTTGTATCTCAAAAACTATGAAACTAGTTGTGCATTTAAAAATATGAAAGATCACGATCGAAATGAATGCAATGTCCTTGCATTGCTTATTATTAATCAATATTATATATTAAAGGTTGTCTGTTTATGTTGGAAGTAGCTGTTCAGCTTGATATCTCGAAAACTAGGAAACCAATTTGCATTAAAATGGATCACAGTTATGAAATATTGTCAATTAAGATCCCCTACATCTTATGGCATCAATACTTTTTCCAGTGTGTTGTAGGCGAAAATATAACCTCAAATTTCAAAAATTAATGCAAAAATATTAAAGAATTTTGTTTAGCTTAAGTCCCCAATCATTGTGATTATCATAATATACTCCAAGGTACCAACAATATTGAGTTTATAGAAAACAAATTTGCATAAAAATAGTTTACATAAATCAAGTGTGGACCCTTGTAATGCTTTCTATTAGTCAATATTGTAAGGTACATGGAATCATCAATATTTTCTTGCTCTAATTAACCGATTTTAGGGATAATATATAGTACAATGATATGTAGTACACATATTAGTATAACCTTGACGATGAATAATTGTTAACACAGACAAATTGCAAATTGTCTTTGGATTCAAATTTGTCTTTGTCTCCTTCTCCTCTGCTTCCTTTCCCTCCTCATCTTTTTTCTGCTTCTTTTTCTTTTATTTTAGTTTTTTTTTTCTACTACTTTTAGTACTTTGGATATTTTTGTTTGGCGTCATCATCGTCATCGTCGTCACACGCCCACTTCAACGCCCTACTTTAGCATAAAAATAGCTAAGCAGTTTTTTTCTATTCTATCATTCTATCGTTCCTCTCTCTCCCTTTTGCTGATTCTTCTTCAAGTTTGTTGTTGTTGTAATTGTAGTTTTCCTTCTTCTTTCTTTCTAGACTTTCACTTCCATTTCAATTGTTAGTTCTCGTCGTAGTTCTTGGTGTTTTCGTTGTTGTTGTTGTTGTTGTTGTTGTTGTTGTTGTTGTTGTCCAACACCATTTCATCTTCAACACTTTTCTGTTTTGAAAGTTTTTCCATCTTCTTTTTTCCCTATTTTTCTATTTTCCATTTCTTTTTTAGACGAAGCGCTTTTATTGCTAAATCGAAAATCGAAAGTATGCCGAGTATACCCTGAGTGCGTGTGTGTTCATGTTTGAAGAAAGGAAATTGTGTCATAAAAACTTTGATTGCATTGAGAGAAATTGGTGGAAAGAAAGTAGCAAAACACATTCTAAGACGAAGAAAAAATAGTAGTAGAAAAACACAAGCAAAATTAAGGAAAGTTTGCTTTGCTTTTGAACGAAAGAAATCATCATCATCATCATCATTATCACCATCATCATTTGGAGACGAGGACAAAGACTAGGACGTAGAAAAGTAAGGCGAAACATTTCATTGAATGACGATGACGACGACGACGACAATGGCGACGATAACGACAAAAGGCAAGCAGAGAACAACAAATTCCTCTAAAGCAGCTGTTCTTAAACTTATGTAGTTCACGAATCTCCTCTTAATCGCTTGAATAAAATTTGTGCCTAATCCTAAGCATGACACTCGTATTTCATTATGATCAAAATTGGCTAAGCACTACGGACTAAAGTTAAAGAATCTCTGTTCTAAAGCAAACACGCCATTCTGAAGTGAAGACGTAAAGATGAAGTATTAGAGGCAATAGAAAGAAGTAACAACAAAACCAAAGTGGAAAAAATGAAAGCAAAAGTTATAAGAGCGATGACGAAGAGACACAGATTCTAACAATGAATGCCAAAGGATGATAACAATGAGGAAGAGAAGGAGAAGAAGGAAAAATCGGTTGGTTTTTCAGACGGTCGGTTGTTGTTATTGTAGTTGTAACAAGGGCGTTTTTGGCGGCATACGCAAAATGCTTTGTGTTTGTGCCTTTTTATTATTATTCAGTTGTTTGTTGTTATTGTTATCGTTATATATATGTATACATGTGTTATTGACATAGTAACATAGTGACACACACTTACACTCCCACATAAATACACATCCACACCCACACGAAAATATACAAATGAAGTTCTTTGCGCTTTCACTTTGAGAAGCAAACAATTTCAACTTGTTTCAACTAAGCAACAACAACAACTGAACAACAAGATAATACCAATTGGTAACCAGTAACAACAACAGCAACAAAAGAGCTACCATAAAAAAAACAAACCACTATAACAGTGACAACGGCAACTATTATTATAATAAATACGAGGGTCCTTCAATAAGAATGTATCCTAAACAAAATAGCAAAAGTCTAAGAGTGCCTAACTTCACCATAACCTTAGTCAAGTCATGTACAATAGACCTCTGGATGGCCATCTTTCACAAATTGAAATCAAATCCACAAAATAAAAACATACATCCATGAAGCATATGAAAAATGAGACAAATTTTAGTACAAACTATGTTCGTTATTGTGTCGAAAGAGTTGAGATCAGAATGGATTGAATACCCTAGCCGTAGGACTCAATAAGTAAAGTACATAATTAAATCTAGTCTAAAATCTACATTTCCACTTTTACTAGGCTAAAGTAGTTTGTTGATCTTTACTTTCCGAGCTTCAAACTTTGTAAGGTACTGATCTTTAGTTTGCGTTCAAGTCTTAGGCTAGAGTTATTGAGCGATTTGTGAAGGGTATTGATTGACATATGTAATAATTGAATAGTATATGGTGCGGCCTCTTTTTCATGAACTTCACCCAACTTTTTCAATAAATAAATCGCCTATCTTTGCCAAATCAAGAGAAGGAATCTTATCAAGTAATAAACCTTAATATCTTTTCTATGGTTCCGTACCCAAAAGGTGGCAACGGGACCTTATTAGTAAGCGTAGGCTTTCCACCCATCTGTCCGTATGTCCGTCCGTCCGACCGTACATCAGTGAACTCTATCTCATGAACCGTAAAAGGTAGACTGTTAAAATTTTCACAGCGTTTCAATTTCTAATGCCGCCATAACAACAGATAGTAAAATTTTTGAAAAATATACCTGTAAAGTTGAAATTTCCATTTTTTCTTTCACATAATCAAAGCAGTGTATTACTCTCACACTGCTTTCTGTTGTCTACGACATTGTGGTGCAACAGTTCTCATATTGAAATGGTTTAAATTTGTAAATTTTGCCTAATATTTTTGTAGCATACTTTTAGGCGTTGTATGAATATTATACTTTAGACAAAGGTACAAGCATTACGTCTAACGAATTGGCGTACATAGTGTAAAATCTAGTGTGATGCTCGCAGTTGACCGATATTTTTGGATTTTGTTTTGATTATTCTATTGGGGCCAGGAACTTATTGAATGCCCTCGTTTAATAACACCAAATCATTATCGAATATTGTATAATTTTAATAGTTTATTATTCATCCTGATGTTTGTTTAATATTTTCTTATAATGTTACCAAAATACACAACCATAATACTTATATGTATATGGTGAAAGTGAACAACAATCGCAACCAACAGAGACCAAATACTATTCATTGTCAAATATTCTATCTGATATCTAACTTAAATTTTTCCTTCACTATTTTGAGGAGAAATACAATAATAAATGGATAACCCCAAAACAAGAAAAAAAATTAATATTTTGTAGCACAATTTTTGGCGTCAGCGGCAGACAAACGTCGCCAGTTGAAAATAACCCAGCCGATATAGACATTGCTGACGACGATAATGATGATGATGGCAATGGCAACAGTTTGAGAAGCATTGAAAGTCATTGAAAGACAAATTTTCTTATTATGTTTTATAAATTTTATTTAAATTATTTTATTTTATTAATTTTTTTACTATTATTTCTTTTATTTTATTTTATTTTAATTTTATTAATTCACTTTTTTTGTGTTTTATAATTAATTAACTGTGAAATGTGTGTGTGAAACTTTTGTTCTTGTGGTCTTTCTGTAGTTATAATTGTTCTTTTTTAGTAGCGTGTCCTTTAATAATTAAAATTAAATGAAATAAAAAAAACAACAGCAAAAACCAACAAACACAAGCCATAAAACAAAACAAAAAAAAAAGGAGAATTTCCCACAGAAGTAAGTAAAAAAAAAAAATCGTAAAAATGCGTAGATTTTATGTAACAATGAGTTTTTTATACGCTCACTCGTATGTAGAATGAATTGTTGTACAAAAAAATCTTTAATGTATACACATAAATACATGCATATATCTAGATATACATACATATGTAAACACACATATATTCATATACTGGCAAATATTTACATAAAAAGTACATCAAGCGAAATGGCCGCAAATAAAATTAGTAACCCCAGCAAACTTTAATCGGGAAGCCGCGACCTACGAATATCCTTTATTGCCCGGAAGAGTTTAAAAAAGAAAATATATACGCACAATCATTAGATAGATGATCGTAAGAGGCTCCAGGACTATTTGGCGTTGAATTTCGATGATTTTGATTGAGGTTCACCAAGAATTTTCAATTATTATTACTTATCTATTATTAAACAACAAGCATCCTGTAACCATGGGATAAGCTAAAAAAAATTTAGTTGAGCCTGGTTGGGCCTTTCTATTTCATTTGTATCTGTACCCTATATAAGAGGAGGGTATTAAAAATCCCATATGTACGGCGCACATACAAAAAAAAAAACCAAAACAAAGAACAAATGAAAAACCACCAAAAGTCAAAATGACAAAAGCGTCATTTGTCGTTAACTGAAATGCCCAAACACGCATGAGGTATGGAATGTAATGTAATGTAATGCATGTGTATTTGTAAAATTGTGTATCTGTGCTACAGTTGCCCTTTATTTCTTTCTTGGAATCCACATTAGGTTTATCAGTACCTCTTCGCTTTAAGCTTCTCATTTTACTTTGTCGAAAATAGTTGAAATCTACTAAAAATTTAAGGAAATCTGAAGTTACAACCACAATTTATTGTTTTCAAAACCAAAAGGTAATGAAAAATGGGAATTTTTCCGAGAATCAGAGAAACAAATCAAAGTGTTCTAGTTTTAAAATAATGACAAAATCACTGTTCAGTGATTAGGCAGTGGCTAATCAAGAATGAAACTGTTCTGTTTATTATATCCTAAGAAATTAGCTTACAAGTATGATCTTATTTCACATAAGTCATTCTTCAGGATTAAATTTCTTGTAAACTAATTAGAATGGAGCTCTACTATATTCTTAATACTCTTTTATGCATTTCTAACTAATTCTTCAAATATTCAAAATTAAAAAACAAGATGGCAAAAATATAATTAATTTGAGTTTCATCAACCCGTTAGTACCCTACACACCTGCACATGTGATATATACACAAGTGTGTATGTAAGTTTATTATTTGTCGTACATCATCAACATTAACTTAAATTTTTAATGAACATTAAGTTGGTTCTGCCAACGCCCATGCCTTCAAAGGTTGAATAAGGTTTGCCTAAATTCAAGTAGGTACAAGTTAATACAAAAAGTATTGTAGAAGAGGTGAAGAGGTGGGGAAGAGGTGGATGAGAAAGTGCTTAAAAAGTGTGACGAATAATGATAACAGGTCTTTGTCACTTGATGACTTTCGCGGTGACACCAAAGACCAACGATGGATGATCAAACAACCAACAACCAACAACGAGAACAAAATATAATATTTAAATAAAACAGCAGCAGCCAGAAATCAGAATGAAGTACTGCACTATAGTATTGTACAATAGAAGTAACAAGAGCTCGAGAAAGGGGTAAATACGAGAAGAAGAAGAAAAGGGGAAAAGAGGGGATGGTAATGTAGGTAGGTACAGAAAAAGAAATAAATGACTTGATGGAAGATGTAGGGCAGCACAGCATGGTATGGTATGGTATGGTATAGGGTATGACAGGGTAGCATAGCATTGGGTGTGGAGTAAAAAACCAGTTCATTTCTTATGCCATTTAACATTTTTTGTTGTTGTTGGTGTTGTTGTTTTGTTTTCATTTTCATAATTATAAAAATATGAATCTGTTGCCTTTTTGACTAAGTACTATTATAACAGGAAACCCAAAATTTCCAAAACCAAAAACTTAAACAAATTTTAAAGTAAACTAAGTCAAAGTAAAGTCAAGTTAAGTTCAGTTGAGTTGAGTCAAGTTGAGTTGAGTTGAGTTGAATCAACTGATGTGAAGTGAAGTGAAGCTATGAAACCGTGTACATTGAATCATTAAATATTTAAAAAGCTCTAAGCTCACATACACACACACACACGCACACACACACATACGAAGTGATTTAAAAGTATGCCCCATATTCTATATAAATAATGTATAGAAAACAACAGAAGCCTATAAAGAAAATATTTTTCACAACTTTATGAATTTCGTTGTACGTTTGTCGCCAATTTGACGCGGCAAACCAAAACATGGAATTACTACAATACATACTACTTACTACATACTAACAGAAAACCCCAGACAAAGAAGATGACAAAGAAGAATACAAAAAAGTATGCGAATAAGAAGAAGATGGTAAAAATATATGTAAGTAGAAGATGAAAAAAATACCAAGGAAATAGCTAAAGGACTAAAATAAAGCCACATAACCTAAACGAAAAATGGAACATAACCACCAGTTAGCATAAGTAAAAATGTCCATGTCATTCTGTTTGGTGGGAATATATATAAAAGCGATATATACATATGTATATATAGCATATATAGAAATATCTTTAAGGTGTAGACCATAATAAAACACAACATACCCAAATCTTATTAACATAAATAAATAAGAAATAACACATGACAAAGTTTTTTGATTTCTTGACTGCACACTTTGATTTCACCTTCAATGACTGTTTTCTGATTTATCTGTTGTTTATTCTTAAATCCTTTCTACACCCTTCTTTGATGAGTGGCTATAAGTCAAAAAAAAAAAAAAAAAAATAGGAAAACAGTCGAAAATCACCCAAAAAGTTGGTAACAATGCGGAAAAAGTTGGCCGCAGTATTAAACATTTAATGAAAAATTATTATATTTGGATTTTGTTGGTCCATTCTGATTAATATATTTCATTTTGTATGTTGATTTTGATAAAATAAATGCTTTATTTTAAAGAAATATAGGTACAATACACCAGTGAAAACCGCATTCATATCGGTTAAGCAGTTTCTGAGATTAGCATGCACAGACAAAAAGTCGTTTATGATTTTATAAATACATAGATAGTTAGATATATATAGATAGATAGATAGATACAGAAATAGGTATAGATCACTAGAAATTATGAGAGCTTAGGATCGATTCTGTAGTAAATAAAATATGAGTTTAAGTATATGAAACTTTTAAGTAGATTGATCAATAGATGATATATGTTTAGATGCATGAATTTATGTTTCATTATGAATAATAAAATAAAAAATAAAAATAAATAAAATAAAATCACCGCTACCATCAAATTCCAAATACCATGAGAATGGTATAAAGTCAATTACCATTAAACAGTCATAACATCATGAATCATAAGTCACAAGATGAGTAATGGATTGATTGAAGAGCGCACTGATGGATTAATGAATTGATCTTTTAAATTGTGGATTGTTAGAATGATGGATAAATGAATGGATGAATGATCAAGAAGTATATGAATGAATATCTATAGATAACTGAAAAGATGCAAGAGAAATTATGAATAATAATGATCACATAAGATTGATATAGATTAACGTTCATCAATTGAGGGTCAATGGATCGTAAGATTGATAGGTATATGGATAGATGAAAGAACGATAGATTAAGAGATGCAAGAACAGATGATTTAGTCTATCTATCTATATAAAAACAATTGATTTGTATCCAGCAAAAGCTTGTGAGTGGCTCTACAGATTTCAATAATTTTTTTTTTTTGTTTTGTTCGGTGGTTTAAAAAAAGATGGAATTAACCAGGTGTGCGAACTACCTGCATTTAAAATCGAATTTAGCAAGGTGTGCGAGTGAGATGACAACAGTGTGACGAATAAAGATGTTTTTCTAAAACATTTGACTAGAAATGATTATTCAAATGTTTAGCCAATAAATGTTTGGGAAGGATAGGCAGAGCAACGTCTACCCAGGTATTTAGTAAAATATGTAAAAAAAAATATTCTTTGGATTTTCACATAGCTCATCATGATTGTTGTGGTTGTAAAAATATTGGATGAAATGAATGATAAATGAAAAATAAGATAAATTAATTAATGGTTGTGTGATAATAATTTCATAAGGACGAAATATTAGTTTATTAGTTAGTACGACTTCTTATGTTGCCTTAAAAGTTTGATGATGAAAAAAACCAATGTATTCAATGAATGAATGAAGGATCAAAAGAATGAATAAAGTAATGAATACTATATGAATATGTAAATGAATACATACATGAATTTCTTGAGTTGAATAATTCTTTATTTCACCCAATAACAATATTTTCTTTTAAATTTCCTTACTCTGAATATTGATGATGATGATGATGATGATGATAATAATGATGATGGATAACATCAATGGATGGTTAAATGGATGGATGAATAAGTAATTTAATAAATGTTGCTTGTTCTCCATGATGATGGAAGTGAAATTATTTCGCAATAAATTATGTTACATATACTTTCAATATTAAGATTAATAAATTAAGTAATTTTATGTGTTGCAAAAATATATTTAATCCGGCATTTTTAATGAGTTTAAATGAAAGATCAAAAGATATACCATATTCTCTGCAAAGGGAGGATGTTGTTTGGTAGATGATGAAGTATAAATTTGCCTTTTTATATTCATAAAAAACTGTTGGTAGCAATGGTGAGGTGGTGGTAATGGTAATGAGAATAATACGTTGATAGCAGCGACAAGAACAATAATAACAATCACTGAAGTAGAAATTACATTTTGCATATTAAATATGTACATATATGTATATTTTCCAATCCTAGAAGTATGTATATCCTCACATCTACATAAGTATTTTGTGAAACCAAGTCACTTATGTCACTTATTTTGGTTCATGTTCAGTGAGTATTTATTGCGTCTGTTGTTTGTCAGAGTGTTGGTTGGTTGGTTGGTTGGTTGGTTGGTTGTGTTGATTGTGGCATATTATCATTAATGAAGTACATGGATACATGTATGAACATAGATATATACCTACTATAGGTAAGTACCTTTATATCATTGAGTATGTGCGTATCTGTGTCTGAGTTTGTTTTGCCTTTTATGCTTGAAGCCTTTTTTTCTGAACTCAAGAAGCTCAACAAGCACAATAGCAACTTTAAACCATCCAAAATTATTAGGTCTAAGATGTAAAACGTGACATAAAAGACCAAAAAAAACAAACACACGAACACACCAATAACAAAAGAACAAAAACATGAAGAAAAGTTTCATAAAATCCTAAAAGAGAAGAATGGAAATTGAACAAAATTTGTATGTGGTATATGCAAAGCAAATTCAAATCCTAAATAAGCACATACCAAACAAGATAACGAAATCATATACAGAAGTTGTTGTGATACAATTTACTGTACTTAGTAGTATATGCATAAAAATATCCTACATTATTAACAATACATTCAATGGAACGAAGACACTAAAACAATACAGACTCCTAGATCTGAAAGCCATGGCAGCTAGCGCTAGAATACAAATTGATTTATTGTTTTACTTCATAATAATAATAATTATACATATGTAATAATATAGACTCCTTCAATAAACAAAACATATTTTCAAGACTTTGTTTTCGGGAGAAGTGTCATTAATAAATAGTAATATTAAAACTTAAAAAAAAAACTACTTCACACCTTCAACAACCCCCAATATGAGGAATAGCAAGTGTTACATATATCAAATGCCAAAATCAACTTTTCTTTTTTCCTAACATTCTCATTGTGCTTCGATTAATTCTTTATTTTAATGTAATAAATTGGGTTTCCATGTGCTGCATTAATTTAAAGAAAACTATGAAAAAGTTAGTGTTCTACTTGATGGCTACGAGTAGGTATAACTTTCCTTAGCGACTTTCTTATTCAAAAACTCAATAATTTTGCTATTTAGATATACATTAGTCTTCATGTAATCAGATCAAAAACTTTTAGATACCCTTTACATGGATGTGGGCGAAATCAGTTCTTGCATAGCACGGTTTTGCTATAATGCGTTTGAATAATTGCCAATAAATTGTGTATAACTCTGTTTTTGGTTTCGATTTAACGAGGGTATACTTGACTTAAACTGATCAAGCGAACATATGACCTGTTATTTTTGAAAATGTTAAAAGTTCATTCCAATACAAAATAACGTTTCTCTATTACTTTATGGTATGATTAACTGTGTTCAGCTTCTCGTGTACTTTTTCTATTTTAAATTTTTTTATATTTTTATACTTACATATACCCACATAAAGATACGCGTCAAAAGTGCGTTTCACTGTATATGAAAATTAAAACCTCAGACCTTAGTGAAAAAAAGCAGTCTTCAGAAGAAAGCATATATTTAAGCAACGCAGAACTGGCTAGAAAATCTTTTAAAGAAGATCAAAACTTCCATACGAACATTGAAGGAAATGAGAAGGCTGACGAACTAACTTGTTTTGATATATCATGAGCGGAACAGGTCTCGATTCCCCTGGCGGTTGTCAAGCAACTTTCAGCAGGCAAACAGACTGTGAAAAGATTTTGAATCTTGCAGAGTGGCACGTGCTACCTGGCCTAATTACAATGAAAATAAGTCGCTTAGACTCATCAATAGAAGATTCTCAGATACCGCAAGGCTCACATTAGTTTTTAGTGGTCACTGGTGTGTTGGAACTCAAGCGGAGAGACGGTATTCCGTTCAAAAGCCATTGTAGAAGTTGTGGAAACGTAGAGGAAGAGGAGTCACTCACCCAATTTCTATGCCAATGCCTAGAAATAAGTTTCTGGACAAATACATCATCGACAACCTCTTGAACTGTTCAGTCACATCTTCTTAAATAACTAAATTCGACGGGTTGGATTTAGTAATACTGATTGCGTCCGGCGAGGAAGTGGTTTTGTGGCACGTAGTGGACTATACGAGTCAACCATGGTAACCAACCAACCAGATCAAAACATAGCATGGGCGAACGCAGATAAATATTTCTCATTTTCCTTTGATCTACAAAAGCTATCAGTTTCTGTTGCACACTATGTAAAAGCGAAACATACATGTATTACATGAAGGTTTGTAAAATTTTCATGACATTAGAATCCATATCGTTTATATGCATGGGAGGAAATTGTAGCATCGAGAGGTGTGGAAGATAATGAGATATATTTTAATTGAACATGAATATAAAACCATCAACTTTAAATATCTGCTGGAAAAAGTCTGGCTAGAAGATGTTCCGCAAATCAATTATTTAGATCCGTCTATTACAATATCTCTATCGATATCCATCATCAGACTTTAGAAGTAACATACTCAAGCACACCTCATGTATCTTGGAATATTGAATGAATAGCAGACTTTCAGATCTGCTGTAATTATGAGGTATGTTGCAGTAAAAATTGTGACTAGCACCCGACCTTCACGACACAAATATAAGCTATTATAAAGAAACTTTCGCAGAATTATAAAACTTCTTAAATTAAAACTTATTTAAACTCTCCACTTTCTTTTTACTATTCACTGCCATTTAATGTGCCTAGAATTTCTTGTTAGAAACTAGAATTCTACTCGAAACTGTCACCATTTGCGTGAGTATGTTTTGCTACAATATAATATATGTATGTATGTATAGTTATTGTTGTTGGCATATCTCAGTGAGTATTGGAGAAATCTGGATTTAGTTTCAGTATGTCTGTGCAGAGTTTAGTTGAATTCAGTTGAGTTTTATTGTGTGAAACAAATACCAGCGAATGTTAACAATAAGAAGTAAGAATAATAACAAGAAATAAAGAATAAACATGACATCGCATCGCATGGCAGACATAACATAGTCTTCAGACAAAAGCTATAGTCTAGGAGCCAACATTACTACAAAAGGATTCAACTTAAACTTCAAGCAATGCAAGGACTACTTTCAGCTACTTATCTTACATAGCAAAACCAATCGAATAGCAAAATCAGAAGCGCACCAAATCGCATGGCGTAACAACAGACAACAGAAGGAACAAATCAAACAAAATACTATGAATCGGCATAAAGGAGATATTTTTACATTTGTATGTATAAATATATGTATATATATGTATGTGTATGTATAAGAAGTAAACTTATAGAGAATGTGAGTTGTAAAATGGAGGAGAAACCACATGTCACAAAGCTTATTGAACACAAATTCATGGGCACACTCTACTGACACATATAACCTAATGGATGGATCCAATGGGAGGATGGAATGTTGACTTTATGATGATGGCTTTAATTTTACTTATCGCTTACTTGATACTCTTACACACATATTTCCCCACACTCACTTATTCACTAACTAACCAACTCTGTCACTCAATTTCCTATTCTTTGTCTTTCATAACTTAAAAAATATCTACAATTTTCATTCCTCCTTTTATTAAATATTTTTTCCAAATTTTAATAAAAGTTCATTTTCCCAAATCTTGCAAATATCCTTTAAGACTTTAAATAATTCAAGTGAAAAAAACAAAAATGTTTAGAAGTGTAGAAAAATTCAAAGAAAAAATAAAAAAAGAGAAACATTTCTACTTCATTACACAATATTTCCACTTATTTCACCTTTCAGCTTCGCCTTCCTTGTTCACAACTTTTCCTCAAATGTGTTGAAGTTTTTCCTCTTTTTGTTGTTACTGTCGTTCGCTTTTCCTTTCACTTGCTTCACGTTATCCTGCTGACTGAGCCCTGAGTCCCGAGACCCCCCTCTCAGGTCAGTTCAGCTCAGCTGGTGTAATGTATTCCTGCTGCTAAGCGTCTTAGTGTTATTTATTTTTATTTTTTTTTTTTCTATAAATTTTTCCCTTTTTTTTTTATATTTTTTGTTTTCACATCAAATTTATGTTATGTTTTACTTTTGAGTTTTCACTTTAGTGAAATGAAAACAAAAAAGAGAGGAGAAGAAAAAACAAAAAAAAAAATATAAGGATTTTACTTTGTGATTTTTCTCTTTTGATTTTTACGAAAACTTGAACGCGCACATGTTTTTTTTTTTTATTTCTTGAGTTTAAATATTTTATGAGAATTTCTTTTTTTTTTTAATTTTTATTATTATTTACAAAAAAAAAAACAAAAATAATATTATTTTAGCCTAAAAGAATACTATATTTTTTGCCTATATTTTTTGTTATTTATATTTTGTTTTACTTTTTTTTGAAAAAATTTTGAAAAAAAAAACAAAAAAAAATCTTAGCAATTTTTATATTTTCATTTCGTCAAAAGACCAAAAACTTTAGAGTTTTATGATGGTGATGACCGACAGCAGGAGCTTAGGAACGAGCGAGCGAGCGATTGAGTGAACGATTGAAGCGTTCATTTGCTTCTAAATTTCCTTTCGATTTCGTTTATGTTTCACAGGCTTCTTGCTTTACTTAATGTTTGGTTTGCTTTGCTTTACTTTGCTTTGCTTTGGTTTCGTTTAGTTTATTTGATCGGTTTGTCGGTCGGTCGGTCGGTCGGTCTGTGGGTCTATCGTTTTGTCGGTATTTAGGTAGGTCGGTTGGTCGTTGCGTTTCATAGCAAGCCGCGATGTAGACTACTACAATAAAGACAAAAATTCGAGTTGATGCGATGCGATACGATGCAACACGACACCGCTACACTCAACAAACAAGCATCGACTAGCAATTGACAACGTTGGTAAACGAATGAACAAACCAACGAACCAAAAAACGGAGGAACAAACCAACAAGCAGACCATTTCACGAACAAATAAACGAGCAAACGAACGAAAGCCTAAAAGTTGACTACAACAATATTTTACTATGGTATAAGGCAGGCAAAACATACTATGTAGTATAAAACACGATTACGAACGCTCTTCGTGAAACGAGCAAACACAAAGAGAACGATGAATAATGTTAAAAGAAGAGTGAGAAGAGAGTTACTGATGGCGCCGGCGACAACAGCAGCTACACCAGGACCAGCAGCGGAAGCAGAAGGAGCAACAGCATTTCTGCAACTCAAGCAAATAATACTTAGCGAAGAGACGAAAACGAAACCTAAACCGAACGACAACAAATGCCACCAAGCAAGCAGTTTTAAATTCGCCGATTCGTGTTTCAATTCGTCGTATCCGTTTTTATTTTCCTGTTCAGTTTAACTTCGCTTTTCAACTTCATGCATTACAATTGGGTTCATTTCGTTTCGTTGACTCATTCGTTTCGTTCTCTTATTTGTTCGTTTGTTCATTCGTTTCTTCATAACTCATTCGGTGAATTTGGTTCAATTCACGAAGAATATACTAACATATTACATGCATATGTGCCAGCTGTTCTTCGTCGTTATTACAAGGAACAAAATGGTTCGAACATGAAACAATATCAATATACAGGGTGGTTGGTGTATGTAATACATTTATATCAGCAGTTCTCAATTCATTTGTCCACAGTGCCATTTCTGGGGGATCCGCAAAACAATTCAGATATTACACAACCTTACATATCTGTCGAAGAATGTTTAAATCTGATATAGAATCCACAGCGAAAATCTTTAATGAAATGGGGTTATACAAAAATTGAGATGTTATTTAAGAAAGGGTCCGATGACTACAACATACTCAAGCAAAGACTAAGAAATTATAAAATTCTTCAATAAAAATTATTGATTAACCTACCTCAGCAGCCTCTGATACTCATCAGTTCGATTAGTTATCTCTCTGACCACATTTGGCTTTGAGTAGAGCCACAGCTAGCTGGCAAGCAAATTAATAACCCTCACCGGGTCACTAGTAAACAAATAAATAGATAAATAAAGACTGGATAAATCGCTCACAAAGACTGTTCAATCTTTGTTAAGTACACCGCGATCTGTGTAATCGATTTGTCCAGTCTATATTATACATCTGTACGAACGCATTCAATTGCTTAGCATAACTTAGTACCAATAAGTTTCGTACTCAATTTTTTGGAACCACACACAATATGAATGAGTTCTAATTCATTTGAGAGAGCGATGTCATAGTAAATGATCGCATTCAACACAATTGGCACAAGAAGAGTGTCTAAAAGAAGCTAAAGAAATAAATAGAACAAGCCGAGGAGAACAAATGTATTTTGTGAGAGGACTGGCACTGCTTCTTTTGATCATTCTCTGAGGCGCATTCAGACATTGGAATTCATTTAAATGAATGCGAATCTTAAATTTACTCATTTGAGCATGAGTACCAAAAATGTTCTTTTGAACGAATTCATACAGATGTCTATTCTAAATAGTCTTTCATTGTCTTTGAAAAAAGTTTAAGAACCGCTGCTTTGTGGGGACATGTCAATGAGAAAAGAAAACTACTCATTCAAGTATGTCACAGAAATCGAGAGAAATTAAAATGATTTAAAGCCTAAAAATATGCAATTAAAATTTTCATAATTTTAGTATACAAGTATTTATTTATTCAATAATTAAAGTCTCAGTAATACAAAATTTTAATTGCATATTTTTACGCTTTGAAATCAATTGAATTTTAATTTCTCTTGGTTTCTGTGGCACACCTGATTCTATATAAAGGTTTGTATCTTGGCTTATTAATTGAGTTTTTTTTTTAACGAAAAACTTTGATCAGTTAAAAGCTTTCTTTAGTTTTGGCTTAGAGCTTTTGATAAAGTTTACAAATTGTACCCTGCTTTTTCAGCAACTTGAACTGCTTTATCTTTTCAGATTTACTTGTACAAAAAGCCTACCTAATATCAGCGAATCAAAAAAGTATTCAACTTGGTATACTTTTTCTTAATTTCGTAATTAATTCAAATAATAAATAAAAAAAATGCCACAAAAGCATCCCCTAGACCTCAATAGTATTGTGTAATATTTGGATTTGCGTAATAATGTTAATCGGATTAGATGATATTGAATGATGAACAATATAATTTATTGTAGAATTTGGATATCACATCAATTGCTTTTCAGACTCTAAAAATAAATGCAGAATGCCGATGAGATAAATATTATTAAAACAGTTTAGTTGTTACTCAGACGTTAAACGGAATCGGTCATAATGAAAGTTTGAATCTTAAATCAACAAGAATTGCATAAGTTTAAGTCATCTCCTGCTTCAAAATGTGTTCAGTAAATGCATCTCTAGTTCAATCTGATTGACAAAGCTTATATTGTTTTTTATCCAATAAGTAAAGAAAATTTGTATTGTTATCTATGCCATCCCATGGGTAGACTACCCATGCTCCATGCTTAATGCGCCTGCGTCACAAATGTCAAACTTGCACTGTTTACAAACAACTGTAGAATGAAGAACTCAGGTCTCTTTTTGTTTTCATTGTATACTTTGAGAGGGTCGCCACCACCATCCACCATCCACCATTCTCAATCATCATCTAAAATCAAAATAGTTCTAGCAAACCAACAAACCCAACAATCAGCCAACCAACCACCCACCCAGCCATTTTTCTTCATCTGTTACTTCAGCACGTAGTATATTGACAGACATTCTGTTAGTGGCTTAGAGTCTTCGAAAAAGGGGGCGACTTTGTTGATTTTCTCATTTATTTTCACGCATAAAATGATTATTGCACGATTTAGCGTTCAGTTGGAAGGCTTCTTTACTCATAGATAGTCGTGCACCGATTAGAAGTGTGGAACAGTAGAAAAGAAAGTGCAAAGTGAGAGTTATTGAATTAGAGAAAGCAAAGCAATTGTGCTTCAGTTAAGAACAAGAAAACATTTTGATAAAAATTGCGCCAAAATCGTAACATTTAACAAATCACAGCCAACAATAATTATATTCATTAAATTATTAAAGAAATAAAAAAAACGACATATATAAAAATTAATGTGATAAAATAAAATAAATTTATCAAAAAGAAAAAAGGTAAAGGTAAGAAAATGCATCTGTGTATGTGTGTATGTATGTATATACTAGATTCATCATAAGTATCTTACACGAATAGAGAAATCTGTTCATTCGCCACACACAAATTTAAGCCTTCAAAATAAGAAAATATTTGATTTTCTATAACAACTGTATAGGAAATAAGATAATTGAATTCCATTATATCAAAACAGAAAATTACATTGATAATGATGACTCTCAAGGTCGTTGATACTCGTATCTTCGGCACTATATGGCTTTGAAAGCATATCTTAGAATTAACAAAAACAGATCTTTGAAGAAAAAGTGCAAAACAATCGCATAGGCAGTGTAAATCTTCACAGCTATAGCAGGGGGCTGGTGTGGAATCTCTTATCTGTAAGCCATTAGTTTGATTGTGCAGTGCCCCGGATTGATAAATTTGATTTTCTATTCAATTTTTGAAAATGTCTGTTATTTTTTAACCACAGCCCTCTTTACCAATTGCGATTACTAAAAGACATAGCCTTTAAAAGAATCGATGTATCCAAATTTATAGACAAATATGTGATCAAAGTAGGCTTTTTATTTATGACACCTATATGTACATATGCCACATTTTTATTCAATCAATCAGATTTCTCATTTCCACATGTATGCTAATTTTTCAAAGTTTTACGTGCTTGTTTTAATGGTTTCAAAATTCAAATAATATTATTGAATATTATAATAACTCAACCACACGCTTCTTCAGGTAAGTTGTAAATACGAATTTCTATATTGTTTTAGCTATCATTCAACTAAATACTAAAGTTAAGACAGATGTTAGTATAGGTGGACTCCCAAAGAACATATGTAGGTATAAAAATATCAGAAAAACTGTGCAAACTGTATTACACTAAAGAGATTCATCATCTTTATTACATCCAGATGTAATAATCTACACGTTTACTGTCCTCCTTGAAATTACAAATGATTTCCATTTTCATTGCCCACAGTTTCTCTAACTGTAGAAAGAAACCTGTTTAAACAATTATAACATTTGTCAGCCATCAGAAAGACAATCGCATAATATCCAACTACAGCCCCGGATCTACGATTTTTCCGAACCGGGGGCAGAAACTTGATAGTGGCACCCCTCTATCCAGCGTTTAAGATAAATTACTTAATCACAAATATATAATGGTTGGCATTTTTCGTGAACAGGACAATAAGAACCCTTTAATAAATTTTTTCTCTTTCATTAGTATTATATTATTTTGCTACAGCTTTACACGGCATGCTTTTTTTCGGCGAAAGAATCTAATAGCTCATTGAAGTCCGTTCAAAGGCCGTTTTATTTTCACGTTCCTGACTCATTGTTGAACGCAAATAGCTTTCAATTATTTTCAGTTTGCTGAAGCTTTGCTCACAGCTTGCAGATGTTGTAGGTAATGTGCAGTATACTATTCTTAACATTAGGAAATACTTCTTGCAAGTAATGCTTGCACAGATATTGTAACAGATCGAATGCACATAATTTTTCATTAATTTCGGTTACTAGCTCCTTGAAAACGGCAAGTTCCTAGCAAAATTCAACTGAATTCAAGTCTACCAAATATTTTTGAGCTAGATCGGCTCCCTTTTTTTGCAGATCCTCAGTCGACATATTCAAAAACGCGTAGCCATTAATAAAAGCGAAATTTTCATGTAGACACTTTGCGCTTTCTCCCTTTGTTCCAATTTTTGTATAAATTTTGACAAATACTTCTTTTACATCTTTGGAAAATGAACATGTCGGGGCTAGCGTTCTTGATTTGTCTTAGCAGATTTCGTCGTGTTTCTTTTTCTTTTTAAAAATTCGTTTGTTTTTAGGAGCTGGCTCGACTGATACCAAGTTCAGTATGCCTGTGTGGCGCCTTTTTCTTACAAGTCGAGGTGAACCAACCAGGCTTTCGTATGCTTTTTTTATTTTCAATCATATTATATTATGATTTTGGCGCCCCAAAGAACTGCGGCCCCGGGCGTATGAAATAGACAAACATAAGATCAAAGTTGGCATTTAATACATGTCAACTATACTTATGTACATTTACAACATTTTTTATTCAATCACTTTCAATTTTTCAACTTGTGCTCAAAATTTAGAATAACATTTTAAAATATAAATCATTATACCAGGATTTGCGCTTGATTTGGTAAGTTGTTCCAACAAACTACAGTATATTTTTAGCTACGGGTATCATTCGAATATAGGTAGGGTCTATGCAGATTAGAGTGTATAAAAACTATCAAGGATTTAAGTTTTGCTAGTTTATGCCAAACTGCAGGGGACAGATCTAAATCTACGAATCATTGTAATAACATAAGAAAGATCCTGCATCTCTAACGCTCAATGGTAGCACAAAATCTGCCAAACATCAGAGTCTCTACTTTCCGAATCATTACCAAGAAATCCTCTTTCAAGAATGTTGTCATTAGTCTCACATAGCAAGATAGTGGCAAAAAAAACCATCTATTTACGTACCTATCTGTTCCGCCAAATTTAACAAGATCATCTTTCAATTCTTTGATCGCTGTATGCGCCAAAATATTTACATTTCATCTAAATTTCTGATCAAAACATGGTTGGATTAATTCCGAAGCACAATCATTGGAGCGAAAACTGTGGTTTTCTTGTATCATTTGTTAGGCCCTTCCTCCTTCCACCGCGGCGATATCCAAATCATTTAAAGTTGGGATGCTCAATTTCTTTAAAAAATTTAACATTGAAGAACTTGAAGCGGCGGCACGATTGACATTTTTATGTTTTTCAGACTTTAAATGCTGTTCAATACCACTAGCACCTCATGGGAAACACTATATTCTGTGCGATACTTTTCGCATCTGACACCCAGAGGAGTATTTATTTGTAAATTACATTTTTCTACACGTCATTACAAATTAGCTCATTGGATTTGTAATCTCCAATATTTTAAATAGCTGTAGTAAGAATTAACATGGTTTTCAACTTATGGACTAGATAATTGGGAAAACGGGACAATTTAGCATTCCGAAGCTTTATTCCGGGCCAAACGGACGGTCCCGTTCAAAATGGGGCGTATGGTGACGTTAGTTATACCGCAAGCTTTGTATGGGGTCTTTAAACCATTGTGATAACACTATAGCGATCCTTTTTTATGTAAAACAGTATGCCCAACTGCACAACCGCTATGTGAACACTTTATTTGTTATATTATCTTTGGTGCTTTCATTAGTCTCAGATAGACAAGACAATGGCAACTGCAACTGCTACTCCAACTTCAAATAAAATGACACTCTTCGCTTTAAGTATAGATGTATGCCTTAATACACATGTTCTAATTGGTTGTCAATCATATTCATATTTTCCTGTGGTTGCATTTTTTTTCTTGAAAAGAAATGAAATAAGTAGTCATGGGATCAATATAGGCCATTAATTTATGTCACCTATGTATATGTACATGTATAACATATTTTAATTCATTCAATTTTAATTTTTCATCACTAATACCAGCAAGTTACTCAAATTACAATGAAGTTCAAAATTACAGATCTATTGGAAACACTTAAAAAGGAGCAATTCAAGCAGTTAAAGCGCCATTATGAAAAAACAGAAATAATATTGCCGAGAACAGTGAAACCAGAGAACCCAATTCCAATTGATTTTGATAATCCCATATCGAATCATATTAATGCTAAGGCACTTGGAACAATAATGAACATATATGCAAGACACGGCAGGTATTTGAAAAAAATTATAAAGAAGTGAAAGTGTATCTGAAGAAGCAAAGAAAAGCAGATGAAAGATGTAGAGTAACACAAATAATATAACGCGGCAGAGAGGGGAAGAAGATGTAAAAGTAAACGAGATAAATGAGAACAATCAACATATTAAATCAAAAGTGAAAGATTAAATTTTAATGTAATTTTTTAGTATAATATTATAGAAACAAAATGTTTTAATGTGATATTGCCTGAATAAAATTTTGAGTAACTTTTGGTAAAATATTCAAATATCATACATATCTTAATACCTTATGGTAATCAAAGTTTGTGGACAGTTATAAATGTATATATCGGGGTATATATTGTACCTATGTTATCGGTTCAATATTTAGAGTATATAATTTTTAATAGCGTTTACATTATGTATCTTTGACGAATCGATGTATTTTATGTACATATAATATATTCTTTTAATATATGAAAGTATATCCGATCTTTCTGTAATTAGCTTATCTTAAAAACATTGAAAGATTTTTTAAACAATCTTTGACAGCTTTGTCGGTAAATCTTGTTCAAAATATGAGAGTAAATTCTCATATGCAAGTGCAAAAATGGATGATTGTTTTTTGACTTATTTATCAGTAGGGTGGAGTCTTTTAAGTCGTCAGCGACAGTTATGATTGAGGAGTTCGTTAACAAGTGGATTGAGATGAGAAATTAGACGATCATCAAATCTGCTAATGTGCCTATTAATTTCCTCCCAAACTGAAGGCATCGGAAGATTATCATGTAATGTGGTATTTTTCATAAACCATGGTGCATCTGTTATTTTTCGAATAGCTTTATTTTGGGTGACTTGAATGCGTTTGATTTATGAGTACGATGCCAGACGCCAGAGCTGGATACCATATGTCCAAAATGGCTTGATTATTGATTTGTATGGTGTGAGTTTGGCATTTAAGCTTAAAGTACTTGCAGGCCGTAACAGTCAATTTAACCTTTGTAACTCTGTTATACATGTTTTTGTAATCCCGAGAATATAGTTAAAACTAAAAACCAAGCCTACAGAATATAGCACTTGCTACACTGGCCTTCGGCTATGTTGATTGTAATTGATTATTATTTTCAATTAAATCTAGTAACATGTGTCTAAAGAGCTAACTATAATGTAATGTGGATTTCGATGTACATATAGAATTCTTACTTTAACTTTTTTTTATATTTAGTAATATACAGGTTGGTTAAAAAGTAGTGAAAGGAATGATAATTTTTAAATGAATTAATTTTGTTTATTCAATATAGTCTCCCTCAACTTCAATACACTTATTCCAATGATCCTCCAATAATTTTATAAAATTTCTTTATTGATTTTCCGGAAGCTCTTGAAAATACCGGTCCACAGCTGCAATAGCTTCTTCATTCGACGAAAAGCGCTTTCCTCAAAAATTTTTTTTCAAGTTTCTGAATAGGTAGAAGTCGCTGGGAGCCAAATCTGGTGAATACGGTGGGTGTTCAATCAATTCGATCTTTAATTCATTGAATTTAGCCATCGTCAAAACACTTGTGTGAACACGTGCATTGTCTTGATGAAAAATGATTTTTTTCTTGTTGAAACCGGGTCTTTTTTCACAAATTTTTTCATTCAGCTGATCCAAAAGGTTGCAATAATATTCAGAGTTAATTGTTTTACCTTTTTCAAGATAATCAATCAACAAAATGGCTTTTGCATCCTGATGCCATAACCTTTTTTGCCGATCGTTCTGACTTCACATGTTTTGGAGCTGAACAACCAGCTTCAGTCCAATGAAGTTCTTGTTTCAGTTTAAGATCATGGTGGTAGATCCAAGTCTCATCCATAGTTATGAAACGACGCAAAAAATCGGTTTTATTTTGCTTAAAACGCTTCAAATTACGCTGAGAAATTTGTTTTCGATTCAGTTTTTGTTGAATTGTTAAGGAATGCGGCACTAACTTTCCAAACAGCTTTTTCATATGCAATTCATCATGTAAAATGTAGAGTACCCATTCATCTGAGATGCCTATGGTATCAGCAATTTCCCGCTTAGTCGAACTTGGATCATTAGACACAATATCATAAACTTGCTCAACAATTTCTGGTGTTGTTGCGCTTTTTGGACGTCCACTACGTGGATCATCTGCAACGCTTGTACGACCACGTTTTAACTCCAAAACCCATCGATGCACAGTTGGAAATGATGGAGCAGATTCTTTTAAGACTTCCACCAATTTTTTGTGGATTTCCGTTGCTGATAAACCTTCCAAAACTAAGAATTTTATCACCGCACGATATTCGGTGTTTTCCATTGCAAACAAATAGGCTGACCCGTCAACTTCAAATGGCTTGTAAACAAAGAATAAAGTGACCATTCAAAATCATTTTTTTAAAGTGTTAAAATGAAAGATAAAATGTTAATATTCTCCTATATATGTGTCGCTTTCAATACTTTTCAACCAACCAGTATTAAAATAATGTGCTTGGATTACAAATTATGTTAAGTACTGATATATCAAATAATATCGATGAGTAACGAAAGTGAGTTATCTTTATCGTAAGGCTTTTCCTGTCTGTGCACGTTAATCTCAATAACGGCTTAACCTATTTGAATGCGGTTTTGACTGGTGTATTGTAGCAAGCTTCGTGTAACATTTAGCGTTTAATATATCGAAATCGACCTACTCAATGAAAATATATTCATATTTTTAAATCTGTTGCCAACTTTTTGGCTGATTTTCGAATGTTTTCCTCTTTTGCTGCGCGTCAACCACAAACATCTAATAATTAGAAAAATAGTTAACAAAATACACGCTATTACAAACATATGTCGAATACCACGCGTACAAAGTCGTGGGCACAGCTAGTTGTTTAATAAGATTTTGGACCGTAGGTTAGTTAATAGTGGGGATGGACAGTCTTTATGAAGGTGTTCTATTGTTTAAATTACATTGTTTGGGCAGTTTGTACAGATTTTTAGTATGTTGGGATCAAGGTAATGTTGATGTGTGATTCTTGTGTGACCGAGTCGTATTTTAATTATTTTGGATTGGTCAATTATTGGAGTATATTGGTCAAGTGTTTTGGTAAATTTTTCAGCTGATATATTGTGAAGGTTAATGAATTAGTACCAGTTTGATGTTTTTTCTAGTTGGATAAGGTTTGATTTGGTTAGGTTTGTTTTAAGGTGCTTGTTAATATCAGACATGTTAGCATTCTGTGGGTACATGAGAGGCATATTGAAAACTGATTTGGCTTGTTGGTCAGCTAGTTTGTATCGCTTAATATTATTGTGACCTTGATTTTAGGTTATAGTTGCATTAGTTGTGCTCTGATGATAGTGGTTGTCAATGTTGCATATAGCTTGTAGAATTTCCAAAATGGTATTTTGGTTTTTAATGCAGGCTTTGGTAAAAAAAAATTTCAAACGTTTTTAGTGCAGGTTTGTATTTAAAGTTCTGTTGATTTCTAAGATTCATGCAAATTGTATGTAGGGGTGAATTGGTAGAGAAAGATAGACTTTTTATTAATATAAGTAGATTGCAAAAAATGACAGAGTTAATATTAGCTTCCATTAAAATGTTGGCGACAGGAGTTGCTTCTAAAGCTGTCCTTTTAGATGCATTTTCGTAGAGAATCAGTCCATAGTCAATTTTAGAAACAGGTATTGTTTTTGGATCGTGTACGTGTTGCAGTTGGATCTATTACTCGAGAGACATTTTATGATGTTAAGTTTCTTTGGGAGAGTGTTGGTAAGTTCGTCTATGTGTTTGTTACATCTGTATCTTGAGTCAAAAATCAATCCCAGTATTTTCATACTGTCTACAGTGGGTATGATGAAGTTTCCTGTAGATTTCGTGCATTGGCAATTGTGTTTTAGGTAATTTCCATTGTTATTAATAACCTCTTGCCATCTTTCGGATAAAACCAAAATTCTAGAGTTTCTGATAAAAAAACTGCTCCAATGCCGTCGCCACTAATATAATTCTGCATGGAACGATATGAATGATTATCAGATTGTGCTGGTTCACAACAGAAGCATTTTCGTATTGACTAGATGCATCCGTTTCTCCATCAAGGCTTCATTAAGTCTTGTTAGTTATTGACAATAAAGTTCTGAATTTATTGTATGCCCGCAGGACCTTTGCATGCAACAATTTCCTCGTATGTACATAGATAGCGTCGGCTTTGCAGTGGTTTCGGCAGGCGCTCTTTATTTGGACCATAACCATTTTCGAACATTATTGCCAATGTTATCTATTTTTCATCGTCAGTTATCAAATTGGACAGGAAAGGTTTCATCACATTCTTCTGCGCAATTGCGTAATACAAACATTCAGTTTTTTGTTTGCATAAATAGCCTTTTTTAGATTGGTCTAAATTTATCGTATGGTGGATGTCAAGATTCTTTGCGCAAAAACAAGTCCAGGTCCTGTACAACTGCTTTGAAAAATGGAATTTGTCTAACATGTGCAGCAATGAAAAAGGAGGCAGATTTACCGATTGATGTTAGCAATTATATTATATAAGATGAGAATTTTCATTGTGATAGGGATGACCATCATAATATGGAGACTTAGGTGATGGAGTAATTGTTGATTAAAAAATTCGATAAAAATTAATTCGCTTAGCTGCACATTTCACACATCTGAACAATAATAAAGATTTCCTATAATTGAAAAACAGGTACATAAGATTCATCATTTGATGATAAGCTACCATTCATATAAAGAAAGAAATGAATGAAACTAGTTTCCATATGTACATGTGCAACACACATACCTGTATTTGTACATATGTAAGTATGTCTATTAATAGATTAACATAGAAATAAGAAAATAAACAAAAATACTAACCTGCTTCAATCCAATCCAATCTTACATGGGTATGCATACTATTTTAATAAATTTGTTTTGATATTTCGTAGTAAATAGTAGATGAGAAGTGGATAGGGGAATAGGATCATGATCGTAAGCAAACTGATTTGAAAACTGGTTTCATATTCCTATACTCTGTGATGCAACATTCATTTCTTTGAATATTCAAAGGAAATGAATTGGTTCAACTATTTAATATCGTATAGACCCTATAACAAATGAAGTACATATTACAAACATATTAACTATGGTAGGTCTAAGTCCAAACAAGTTTATAGACTCTTAAATCTACAAAACATACTTATATCAATCGGTCTAATAAAATTATGTTATTTGTCTAGTATGTATCTAAAACAATAAACTTATTCAAAACATTAAATATCGAATGGTTCAGTGATGTATTTTTTTGGTCAGTACGAGTAACAAGAAGAAGAACAACAAAGCAAAAGCAAAATCTGAATAAAAACAAACCACAACCACTCATTCAGGAGATGAGAATGAGAGAAGAAGGGTAAACAATTATATGATAATTTACAAAGAAAAGAAAAATGTTATGATCATTGGCTTCACTTACGAAACATTGAACCCATTTGCCTCCAGTCTTTTGTAAAATATTCTAAGATATGCTCATTAAGTAGGTATGGTATTGAGTTCGCTTATTAGCAGTTTGGTGATCCGGTAAAATTAATAGAGGGCCCCAATCGAGTTAAGTCACGTGATGATGCATGATTGTTACATTGATTTAAAGGAAAAACAAAACAAAAGATGGTTTTTTAGCATATTTAAGCTCCCGAATATATGTATATATTTAAGAAACATATTTGGCCTCCGACCTCTTCGTAGCACGCTAAATTAAATTTATTTATTGCACTCACTGAAAAAACAAAAGTTAATATCAGTTCAGTTTATTGCTCTTTATGCATGTGAGATGTGAGAGAGCAATGACATCGTTACTAAGTTCCTCGTCGTTCCAATGTTACGTACGAAGATCAAACGATCGATGATAACCCAGAGAGAACCAAGTACTAAGTTATTACTCTCACTGCTACTACTTCACCTTAAAAAACATGAGGACACTTAAAATTATAGCAATTTTTAATAAATTTGAACCACATTTTGATTTTTTCCATTACCAGTGGTCGGACTTGTATGGAGAGAGCGGCCAAAAATACTTCCAGTGGAGATATCAACCTGAAACTTTCGTTACGTCTCTGTATGAATAAGAGAACTATTCCATGGAAAAATTGTGGGGGTTCGACCCCCTATATCAACCCCCAGACACCCCCACCTCCCATTTTCAATACGAAAAATAATACAAAAAAATTTAAAATGCAATTTATTGTTAAAATTTATGGCAGGAATATTTAATGATAAAATGGGTGTGATTCGACCAGTTTACTATCACTCCACACCACCCACTTTCAATACAATTTATTTTTTTTTTCACGTAAATTTATTTATTTATATTAAATGTTTTTATTATAAATTTTATTTTTAATAATAATTATTTCTTTCAATCCAGCAAATCAAGAATGGATTTAAATAAGTGCGACTTTTCTTTGCATCATAATTTTCGCTGTCCTGTTGTGAAAGGGTCAGAACTTAAAAGCAACCGATTAAATAAATCCGTGTTTGTTGCAATGCGCGAATTTTTACGAGTATGCTTAAGTCAAAACTTTTTAATATCTTCGTTCCTGGACCCTGCAGCTTCCTCAGAGAGCTCTCCAATCGACACCAGTGCATTGTCAATAACTTCTGGAGCGTAAATTAATATCTTGTGAACTGAGGGTGGCAGATAGTACCATGGATATTTTATTGTCAGATCTTTAGCAGTATCCAGAGCATATTTCCTAAATTTCGCACATTAATTTTGTACCCTGAAGACAAAGCTTGCAATACTGTGCCACATCTTTCAATCAAATTTTGATCAATCCCAGTTATTTCAGCAGACAAAGCAGCGTTATTGAAATTTTTATTGAATCATTTGAAGATCCCCTCCCACCAGTTTTTGGTTTGTCGACTATCAACCCCATTTTGCAGGATATCGTAATTTTTCTAATTTTTTCAATATATTTGTTCCACTTTCTGTACACCAAATATTGAAAATATCCATGCAAGTTAATTCGATTTGGAAAGTTGTTCCTATCACAAAAACAATGTATAAAGAAATGAAATTATAAAAATATAAATATAAAAAGCACATTGAACAATAAGTAGTAAATAGTACATCCTACTTCTAAAACATAACAGCTACACAAAACAAAACAACAACACCGCATAGAAAATCCCGGCTGCACAGCAGAAAACGGTACGGTAATCAACGAGACCACTTTAGTCTGTGGGTAATAAAACAACGTCTGGCAGTTTCTGGAATACATATAATAAAATAAATTTCATTACGGGGTCTTGGAGGCGACATAATTGAAACGTTACCTGAAATTGAATTATATGGACTAATGAATACTGGTAAAATATTAATTTTAAAAAATATACACAACAACTGAAGAAGATTTAAATTATTTATAAATGAAGCTAATACTTTTCTTTTCAATATATATTTGAAATAATTGCAATTAATGAATTAATTATTTATTTAAATATCATAATTAAATCTAATATATACTATTAACCTCAATGCTAATTTTAACGAGTTACTAGCTGCTGGGGCCTTCGACTCGTGCAAATAATAAATTTTTTCTATTTTTTTAAATTTTTCAAGGTTGCATTTCACTTTTAAGCTGTTTACACTGTAACTAATTATATTCTCTCTCTTTTAAAGCAATTCTTAAAGAGAACAATAAAAAGCTTAGTCTTTTACGAAATAGAAATGCCCCATTTGGTACCAAAAATTTGACTTTGACTTATTTATTTTTGGCCTATGGCAGCGACCACTGTACATTACTCTCATTTTTAATTTTATTTTAAAGAGTCACTAAAATCAATTTTAGTCTTGTCTTCTATAATACTATATTATTCAATCACTAAACATCAGTGTTATCCGTATCATCCAAACTGAAATTTCATTATTAGTGCCCATGAACTTAGTCATAATTGGAGAATTGCAAAATGCTTTGTCAAAAGTATTTCAATGCAAAATGCAAATGCTTGGCTACTTTTCCATTTCAAATAAAAATGCAAAATGGTTTCCAAAAAAAAGTATTTAAAAACAAAATGCAAAATAGGTATTTTGAAAATAGGGTTTTCAAATAAAATGTTTTATTTCACAGTTTTTTTTTTTTTAATAATAGTAAGTAAACTGAAAACTATTGTAATACATAGAAAAGAGCGGCCTTCGCCTACATTTTACAGATTTTAAAACTAATATTTGTTTAAAGAGTTCAGCTTTCATATATATATATACATATATCTTGTTATCTAAGGTTTTTTTCCCATTTTTCCTTAGCACAAAATGTGTATATATAATAATTTAATAATTTAATTTAATAATTGAAACAATTTTTCAGTAGCTAAGTAGATTAAAAACTTGAAAAGTAAACTCTGTAAAATAGGAAAGATAATTAATTATGTATGAAATTG
This sequence comes from Amiota communis, assembly GCA_037043315.1. Lineage (NCBI taxonomy): Eukaryota > Metazoa > Arthropoda > Insecta > Diptera > Drosophilidae > Amiota > Amiota communis. The sequence goes on along the minus strand of JBAMAV010000999.1, from coordinate 648,422 downwards.
TATTAATTATGGGTTAAATAAATAAATAAATAAATAAATAAAATATACATATATATATTTAAGGAAGAATTGTTTTACACATGGATATTTGATCAACGATTTAAAGTATTGACTTCAGAATCAGACTCTTCAACATACATATAATAGGATTCAGTCTTTTCCTTTTTTTCATTAGAGCTAGTTTGTTGGGAGCTCTTTTCATCTTCTTGTTCTTCGTTAATTTTTTTCACTTCTGAAACAAAAAGTTCTTTAACGTATTTTTTTTTCAAGCTTTTGTCACCCATTTCCTTTTGAAAAGGGCATAAGATATGGATGCTATTATGCCATCTTTTGCTTTTGGTTCCTCTAATTTATAAAATCTCTCAAAACGCCTATTAAGACTTTCTTGAATAACTTCTTTCAATACACCACAATATTTGAGGTTATCCATTTGCAAACTTCTTAGAATTCTTTAGTTCTGGCATAAGACATCCGCAGTAAGTATTTTTACCGCCTTCTAAACTTCTGATGCCATCAGCAATAGGCTTTGAACAGCTTATGTATTCATTAAGGAATTGGATTTCAATTTCTTTAAAAATTGCTAGCCCAAGTTTCCTTAACCTTCATCTCACTCTTTAAAAAAAACTTACTTTGTTTACCCTCGTGTGTGGTTTTCCACGGTATGTCAACGTATTTTGCAGTAGCAACAAAATTTTATCATAGTTAAAATTATGATTTATCACCAAAAACATATTTATATTTATATTTTGTTAACTACTTTTATATCAAATTAGTTTATCTACTCTTAAATACAACTTTTTGGCATAAACAGCAAATCGTTTCATACACATGGTTTTTAGTTTTCGACTCCTCGCTATAACAAATGTGATAAGTAGCTTTTCCTTTGAGTTTCGGAGGAACAATTAGAGATCTTTTTGAAGGAATGTCGATAGATCGTAATCAGCTCTGAGATTCTGCAGGTTGACGGAACAGTGATTTATTGTAATGGCAGAATACAAATACGTCACTGATTCAGTTCGTAGCACGCCTTTTCTCATTGTCATGTATGATTTTGCAAGAGATATTCCAAGCTCACGCAACCATTGTTGCTCGTAAGAGGCAAAAAAGTTGTCCACGTTACGTTATGACCCTTCAATTCACGAATCAAATCCACCACTACTTGGCTTTCCCAAATACGGTTGTTTTTTCCAAACTTAACAATTTTTAGAGAAAACTAATAGCCAAAATTTAATTCTACATCGTTCAGGCTTAGAAGGCATATATCGTCGAAACTTGCATCTTCCAGGAAAACCAGGCAAGTGTTCGTCAATAGTAACACATTCTGATGGGTTGAAATAATCAGCCAATAGTTCAGACCATTTGTCAAATATTTTACGAATTGGAGGAAATTTGTCCGTAGAGCTTCTTTGACGTCTGCTCACAACGACATCAAACCGAATTATTGGGTTCGTGTATTGAAATGTTTTCTTCGATATTATGCTTATTCACTATCGAATAAATCTAATTTTGTTTCTTTCTATGACCTAAATTATTACAATTATTACTAAAACATTAGGTTCAATTCAAACATGGACATATAAACACACACAATACCCATAAACTCCAGCTAAAATGCGAACACCGATATATGCATGTAATAAGTTTGAGTCGATTTCGATATGGCACATGCATTTGACCACTTCAGAATAATATTCTCAATTGGCGGTGGGAAAACATAAAAGCATGTTTGGTGTCATCGATACGTGCTCTTGCATATCTTGTTTTGCCTGGACACTGGTTGGGGACTCCATACCATCTTTTGTGATATACATGTATCTGATTATACAATTACCATTCGCCAACTAAAGAAGCTTAACTTACACACTTTATGATCGAACTTGTGTTATGTTCTATCAGTGTCAAAGTTGTTGTTTGTTTCATATGAAATTATTTTTGTGTTGGATGAATGCTAATAATATTATTAATTATTAGACCTAATTTAATTAGAATTTTATTAGGATGAGATGGCTTAGGATTAGTTTCTTATTGTTTAGTTATTTATTTTCAAAATATTAAATCTTATAATGCCGGTATATTGACTGCACTATCTAATCGAATTTATTTTTTTTATTTTTTATTTAGAAATAATACAAAATGATTTTGAAATAAAAATTATTGGATTTTTAGTTGTATTAGCAGCTATAACTAAAAGAGCTCAAATTCCTTTTTCTTCATGACTTCCTGCTGCTATAGCAGCTCCTACGCCAGTTTCTGCTTTAGTACATTCTTCAACTTTAGTAACTGCAGGAGTTTATTTATTAATTCGATTTAATGTATTATTAGAAAATTCATTATTAGGTAATTTACTATTACTTTTATCAGGGTTAACAATATTTATAGCAGGATTAGGAGCTAATTTTGAATTTGATTTAAAAAAAATTATTGCTTTATCTACTTTAAGACAATTAGGTTTGATAATAAGAATTTTATCAATAGGATTTTATAAGTTAGGATTTTTTCATCTTTTAACTCATGCTTTATTTAAAGCTTTATTATTTATATGTGCAGGATCTATTATTCATAATATGAATAATTCTCAAGATATTCGTTTAATAGGAGGATTAAGAATTCATATACCTTTAACTTCTGCTTGTTTTAATGTTTCAAATTTAGCTTTATGTGGTATACCTTTTTTAGCTGGATTTTATTCAAAAGATATAATTTTAGAAGTGGTAATAATTAGAAATATTAATTTATTTTCATTTTTTCTATTTTTTTTTCTACAGGTTTAACTGTTTGTTATTCTTTTCGTTTAGTTTATTATTCAATAACAGGAGATTTAAATAATATAAGATTAAATATATTAAATGATGAAGGATGAATTATATTACGAGGAATATTAGGATTATTATTTATAACAATTATTGGGGGAAGATTATTAAATTGATTAATATTTTCAAGACCTTATATAATTTGTTTACCTTTTTATATAAAAATGTTAACATTATTTGTGTGTATTTTTGGGGGTTTAAGAGGATATTTAATTTCAATTATTAATTTATATTCTGTTAATAAATCTTTAAAAAATTATTTTAGTTCTATATTTATAGGTTCTATATGATTTATGCCTTATATTGCTACATATGGAATTATTTATTGACCTTTAAATTATGGTCAATTAGTTATTAAAAGATTTGATCAGGGTTGATCAGAATATTTTGGTAGACAAAATTTATCTCAAAAATTAGAAAAATATTCTCAATTTATTTTCATTATACAAAATAATAATTTAAAGATTTATTTATTATTATTTGTATTTTGAATTTCAATTTTATTAAATTTAATATTATTTTTATATTCAAATAGCTTATAGTTAGAGTATAACATTGAAGATGTTAGGGAGATTAGTTAATCTTTGAATATACATAATTAAATTTAGTAATTTATAAAAAAAAAATTTTTATTCTTACAATGAAAATGTAAAGTTTTATTTAAACTATATAAATAGAAGTATAAATGGAATTAAACCATTAAAAGAAAAAAGTTAGCAGCTTTTACTTGATCACCATACTTCCTTAATTGGAGTTTTTACTCAATTATATCATTAACAGTGATATGCCTCTTTTTGGCTTCAATTAAAAGAATAAGGGTAAAGTTACCTAAGATTAGGTCGAAACTAATTGCAATATATCGCTTCATATTCAGTAAGGTAGATTGAATTATTCAATACTTTTTGAATGCAAATCAAATGTTATATTTAACTACAACCCTAATTTGATCAATTTAACATTCCTTGATTTCATTCGTGATATAATCCAATTAATAAAATTAAAATAAAAATAATAGATGAAATTGATCATATTAATATATTTGAATATTTAAAAATAATAATTATTGGTAAAATTAAAGCAATTTCAACATCAAAAATTAAAAAAATAATTGTGATTAAAAAAAATCGAATTCTAAAAGGTAGTCGTGATGAAGATTTTGGATCAAAACCACATTCAAATGGAGATCTTTTTTCTCGATCTACTAAAGATTTTTTTGATAAAATTGATGCTAAAAATATAACAATAAAAGAAATAGTTAAAATAATTAAAGAGATTATTAAAATTATGAAAATTATCTATACTATTAACAATAGACCTTATGATTGGAAGTCAAATATACTTTTATACTATATAGATAATTTAAATTAACCTCCTCATCAATAAATTGTAACATATAAAAATAATCATACAATATCAACAAAGTGTCAATATCAAGCACCACGGTCGATGATATCCTTCTACAGTTATTTATTTATCTGCTAGAGTTGAACATGCACTCTGATCAGAGTGTAGATGTGTGGGAACATGTTTATATTTTATAATACGTACATAATTTCTCAGAAAATCACAAGACATGGATATTTTACGAAAAAAAAATGATGTTCCTATTGCAACAAATATAGAAATTACTTATGTGTGGCAAACCACACACGAGGGTAAACAACGTAAGTTATTAAATAAAAACTCATCACAAAATATTTTTGAATCAATGAATGCGATATCTGTGCTAAATTGATGAGTCAGGAAATGTCAAGAAATTTCATAAACATCGCTTTAGTAGTTTTCTTTTAAATGCATAAAAAAGATTCATTTCGTGTGGTTTTCCACTCAAGGGTGAGATGAAGGTTAAAGTTTCATTTAGGGTATGCTGTAAAGCAAGTAGATCTTGAAGGAAATTATAGTATGAATTCCATGGTGTTGGTGAATTAGGAGATTTCCCAGTTGATTCTGAATAGATTTCACAGGCTTTAGGAGACCTTGAACACAGATTCCAAACTGCTTGACATTTTGCCATGGCTGCATCATAAAGTTTGTTGTATGAAATTCTTTGGTATCCATATCATCATAATCATCAATATTAGTAAGCACAACTTCAATATTTTGAATAAGAGCTGTATCTCTTTCATTTGTTGTATCTGAATCTTTTCCATATCTTTTGAAAGCCATGACCATATTTGTTCCATTGTCAGTGATATTCTTTACGTTTTTTTTTTTGAGCAACAATGAAAAGACGCTTTTTCTTTCCACTTATTTCGATTTGCACATTTCGAGAGCTTTTTTTATTAAAAAATTTTACAAAATTTTTTTTTAATTCACATCTCTGGTCATAATGAATTGGAAATTAAAATTACGATATCATAATTATTATTATTATATACATATAATTAAATTTAAGTTATCGATAACTTTATTGATCTTCTTATGTTTGATCATCCTCCGTATATTGCCTCGGCAACACTTGGACCAACTGCACTTTTTTAAGTGACTCTACTCAAATGTTAAGCTCAGTTCAATTTTAAGAATAATATAATATTTTAGTGTTTATTACCTTTGACTTGTTTGTACTGGATGGAGAATATATAATATTATAAAAGTTGATAAATAATTTCAAAAGTGAAATACAATAGTATTGCGTGTTCTGTTGTGTTTATTTTACAAGTATATATTTTCATTAAATCTAATCAAAGCAAATACTAACTTTCGAACAAAAGGCGTAGAATGAAAAACAAAAACAATTAACCATAATCATCATTAAACTTAAATAACCTTAAAATGTAAAAAAGTAAAACAATATAATAGGAAGAAAAGGGAAAAAAATGTTAAAGCACAATAAAAATAATAGAAACAACAACAAAATAATAATAATAAATCCCCCTATAAATTACGTCAATGCAAGAAATATCAGTAAACATGAGCGTAACAAATTAACAGGGGGACACGATAGAGCGTTGCAGTAAATCAACAGACTTCTATTTTTTTGTAATTTTTATTAATTTATTGTTGTCTATAACTCCAAAGTTTATACTTTGATCAATTATTCAGATACAGATATGTTATACATACATACATACATACATACATATGAATATATAGACGTACATATGTGCATATGTCGTTACTCCCACGCCCACGTCCATGTCGGGTAACAATTGATTGTGATTGAGCTGAATGCGCGCATACAACAAACTCAATTTAATTTGGATTCGCAATCGTAAACGAGTCCCCGGCCTAAAACGGGTCAAATTAAGTCAAGTCTCGCGACCTTTGAAACGAAATCACTCGTTGTTACTTGAATATCTGTAAAATAATAAAATTATATAGGGTACAATAGTACGTATAAGTAGAAAATTGCGTTTCAATCTGAAATTGTAAAGACAAACAGTCAGTTTAGTGTACATGCATGCAATTGTAAGTAATAACCAGAATGAAGTCTATCATTAGCTATGCCAAAGATGTAATACTCTTCACGCTCGTCCGGGTTGCATCCAACCTTCCTTCCTTAGCATCACTACAATATATTCACACTGTTACAGTTTGAGTATCAACAAAGAACACAATTTGAGTGGTACTTTTATTGCACTTTTCTTCTTTATAAGTTTGTCATTTAATTTGGGTTTGTATGGGAGGTACCCCTCCTGGTAACTCTAGGATCATGAAATTTACATGGTTGGTGGATATGGACCAGAAACTTATATTGTCTAAATTTGGTACAGTACGTCAAAAAACAAAAAACTTTTTGTAATAAGCACTTTAATTGAAAGGGCGGTTTGTATGGTAAAAAGAAGCCTATGTACAACATTTCAGCTGTCTAGCTCAAAAACTGAGGGACTAGTTTGCACCTAAATCAACTCGTCTCATCGAGTTGATCACAAATATATATACTTTATGTGGTCTGCAATGTCTCCTTCTGTGTGCTATTCACTCCCGTGAAGAGTATAAAAAGAAACCTAGACAGAAATCATATATCCGATTCTTACAATACTTACAATCCCATATAGATGATGAAGAAACTCTTCTCACTCTACTCTACTAAACGAAGTAACTAAATGATCATCAATGATAAATTTCTCTCACTTCTTTCAAAACAAAAACAATTTGTAGAAGATCTCCTCCTAGTTCCAAAGTACAATCAATCAATTAAGATGGATATCTTAACAATTATTGTGTGTGACTGATAGCATAGACATTTTGTCATGGTGTTTGTAACAAAATATTCTACAAAGTTATCCATAATCAACATAATAATACTACAGACAAATTAAAAGCAACAGAAAAATCATAAAATAAAAATTAAAAAGTGATTCCAGTATTATTTCATATTATGATCATGCATTTTACCAGTTACGAGTATAACTGACTTAAGAATATCATGTACCCAAAGTCCGAATGGTGAAATATATGAAAATAATATATTTTGAGAATTATAAAGACCGTTCTAACGCGTTATGTTTTTAGAGTTTAGTGAAGGCCAGTTGAGTTGTATACCGCCAAAATCGGCATTTACAGAACAGTAATTTTGTGGTACATTGTATTCTCAGTGGAGTAATTGAGGTTCTTACTAATAAGTATTGGTTAAACTACAGCAGTACTCGAGACTAACATTTGCTGAATTGAAAATTCTTTGGATAAATTTTGGACTAAAATTCTCATTTCAATGATAACTTAACTTATATTCAGGTTAATAAAATTTTCAATATATCCCGGAACTACCAAGTTGTAAGTACATAATTCAAAATATATATACTTAATATACTTCATATGTAAATGCAAATATCATGATATCATTCTACTACTTCCCATAGTTGCACAAAATTTTAAATGTTATGAGTAAAATTATATTGTTTTAATAAAAATCTTTTTTTAAATTGTTTACTTTCTAGTTAATCTATGACCAAGAACACAAGGGAAGCCCAACGCATAGAGAAAGAACGACAAAAACAAAAAAAAAAATCATTTATCAGCAACCGAGGAATTAAAACAAATTCATTGCGATAATAATAATAAAGTGAAATACGAAAGAGTCGCGAAAAAAGAAAGGAAAAACAGAAAAACTTAAAAAAAAGAGGCATACGCAAAAATCAAAATACAAGAAAAGAAAAGTAAGGGCGCATTAGTCGGTTAGGATCAAGTATTGGATACCCTTCAAATAACAATCAAAGTTCAAGGGGAAAACAAATAATCAATATTGATATATGTATTTAGATAAGTTTCTAGCAGACACGATTTTGAGTGTTTTTAGGATCTCTAGTAAAGCATGCCGAATTCAATCATACATATATAGTATTGTGTCTACAATATACTATATAATAATAATAATATATTGTATCACGTATTGTTTATGGAAGGCAAATATAGTTTTTTGATATTAAACCATAAACTAATATCTTGAATACTCTCAAGAATAGAATAGACACTGATGAGGAACTCTTTTTTAAGAGATAGATAAGAGAGAGAGATGAAGGGTACTGGACTTTTTACCCCTTTTATTTAATATTGATTTGACATACAAGACGGTCTCATCATTATACATTTTATGCCCTAAATAATTTCTAGTTTCTTTTATTGAGAAATAATAACTAGTACCAGGTGACCGAGCTTTACTCGACCGACTTATATTACCGACATTTATTTTTCTTAGACCAACCCAGTAATAAATAAGGTGAACACAACAAAAACAAATCAGCCAAACCGGCAGCGACGTTTCCGAGATCGCGTATCTAATCAAGATATGTAAAGTAATTTTGAAAAATAACTGCTTCTGATGGGCAAGTCACATTATATTTTATACATATGGTAACTGTGCACCCAGTAAACACATGACCAAAATTTTCTCATCTGTCATCTCACTTGCACAACCTTGATTTGGATTTTCCGATTATTCGACTATTCTTTTGGGTTTTACGAATTTCCGTTTCCGAGATACATAATTTATATATTTATATAGAAGCATTGCTCGTTTCAATATAAATGATAATACACATATTTCAATAGCAAAGAATTAATATACAAACATTATGTCAAAGTATTAGTCCCCATCCATACTAATGGGAAAGGTATTAAAAGAGCTAGACAAAACAAAAAAAACATAAAAAAATAAGAATTAAAAGAATAACAAATTGGCTTGGTTGATTCTTGTTTTTGTTTTAAATATGTAATTGTATATTTATGTACATTGGTTTGTTAAATTATCGCTTGTACCATAGTCTATCAGCTATTGATTGAGTGAGGTACAGAGAGAGGATCGAGCAAATAGTTTTTGTTGTCCACAAATGTACAGTTGAATCTCGATTATCCGTATTTCTCGAAATCATACACTACTAGTGGAGACTCCAATGCCTGAGCCAATATACGATTTATACTATATCTTGCGAATTTTCTCCGTCTAAATTGTCGGAATACGACTTCTATAGTTTTATAACGGATAATTGATGTTACTGCTTAGCAGGTGTCCGGTTAGTCGAATTTTAACTGTATTTCCATCTTTGAATATTATTCTCTTTGCCTTTCAGTGGTGGGTGTACGTACATTCCTATGTTTTTCATTAACGCCAATTGTTTCAGCTAGCGTCTGTCGAACGTTTACTCAGCACAATTTGTTTCTTATCATTGACGGACTTAGCTCTTCGGTGGCCGGGGCGGTAATACTAAATCAATTTTCCAGTCAATTGAGTTATGATTTTTATTTTGAATCGAGTACTCAACAAAATATTTGGAAACATTTTTATGGATGTGTCTTTTCGGACATGATTCTAAAGAAATTCTTGATACAATATTTGGAAACTCCCCCCTTGATACCGAATGACCGGGCTGACTAAGACTGCTAAAAATTGTAAATGTAACTTTTTGCTCGCTGGTTTTCTATCACAACAAATACAACAAGCAAGTTGCCGACGTTGAAGTTGCCGTTGACACTGAAACCGACGAAATCTATGCCGCTGTGTGTGATGCCGGTGCCGGTGCCAACGTTAACGTCAACGTCAGATGAAACGAATTGTCTGCAGCCAGTCAGTTATTTACGTTCGCTCACAGTCGTGCCCTAACACTCGACAATACAAGACGCACATTTTCACAACAACGCAAATAAAAATTCAATCAAAACAACTGAAACGCGTCTCTTCTCAGCATTTAAAAATTCCTTACAACTGCAACAAAAATTATAAATAACACAAATTAATTTAACTTAATAGCGATTCCAGCATCTCTGGCTTCCGAGTCCCATAAACTAATTTAAATTATTATTATATTTGTTGATATTTGTGTGCTTGCGTGTGATCGTGTCAATAGTATATTTTTGTTTGTTTGTGAACATATTTTTTTTTTTTTTATTTCAATTGCAACCAAATCAAAAAATAAAAAACAAAAGAAATATACAAAACCAGTTCGTCATTATATTCATCGTTGCCATTCGCCCTCAGTTATCTATACAATAATGTTGCGTCCATATGCATCCAATGTTTTAAGGGAACTGCAACGTACCGGCTTTACAGCAGCGGGGGCTGTGGCTGCCACTACTAATGGTAGTCGCCTGTATATCTCCACCAATCGTCGTGAACGCAATACAGCAAATGTTGAGCAAGCACAAAGTATTTCGCAGACTGATAAGTTTCTGCATTATTCCAATGAGGATGGCTACTACAAGACATCACCATATGAGCCCATAAAAAAATTTGATATGCCTTTGGACAAATATATTTGGCGTAACTTCAAAAAATGGGAAAACAATGTTGCAGCGGTAAGTATGATATCATATACAATGTGATAGATCAGTATATTATATTTAATTTTTTTTATACCAATTATTACATAAATTAGTAAAAGATTTGCTTATAAAAACATTTTAGAAAAGTGTGAGTTCCCTAATGTTCAACATGTATAAATTTAATATGATTTTTTTATACTTATAAACAATCATGTATACGTATAGTTACAGCCTTGATCTATTAATGTAACAATGTCATATGATGCCATATATAAATATTAGAAGGAAAGTATACATATATGTATATATTGTATCAGGTGAATGCATTATTTGTTGATATCATAGGGCTCTATACTATCTATTTATATTGCCTTCGACCAACAGTCCCATTACCAAGCTTTTGACCTCTACCACAATTGTGACAGAGTATCTAATCATCAAAATTTGATAGTTAATCTATTTATTTTTTGAAGAAGTGGTCTTCAGAAAATTTGTAACTTCTTAAATCATCATTCAACATGGAATTTGCTATTCACATTGCAATTTTTCTCGGAAGTGATACTTCAACAACAACAAAAATAATAATGAATCAACATTCAGCAATTATTCTTGAACTTAGAGTATGTACTATGTATAATTACTCAAAAATGCATTTGTAATCCTTTTCTTTATCTTTTGCTACTGTCGAAATTCAGTCAGACTAAGTACTTAGAAGACACTTCACTACTTACTTTCAAAATATGAGTGTTTACTTGTTTACTGCAATTATTCATAGATAAAGAATAGTACTAATCACACAATTTTTTTTTTTTTTGCTCTCTATGAACACCGTCATTCTGACTATTTAATACTCTCCGTCTATTTAGTATAGTAGTATGTCAGCCTATAAAAATAAATTTTTTCTTGCCAATACCTGTAGACTAAGTACAAAGTATTTGTCGCTTATTCTCACATAATAATCATGACTTGTTCAAATTATTTGTTTTTTTTAACGGTTTATTGAACTTGTTCAAAATTTAATATTTTTTATCAAGCCTAGGCTACTACTCTCCATGTCTCTTCTTCCTTGCTCCCACTCTGAGTTATTTTTCCAAATTTCTTCTATTTTTGTAAAATACTGTTTTGATAAGATTTCAGATGGGTCAGAGTACAGAGGAGGGTAATTTGACAAATTTGTGTAAACAATAATTCAAAAATTAAAAACTTTTTGCATATTTAAATGTTAAGAGTTGAAATGAAGGATCTGTAAACCTTATTAACTAATGAAACACAGAAGATTGTGGCTATCAAGATGCTACATGGTATATGGTCTAAACTGTTACAATCCTTAGATTATCACAGGTGTCATTCTCTATTCCTATAGTATGAAATCGATTATCTAAATCCAAACAACCAATTCCTTTTCATGGTAGCATCTTATATCCGGACATCACGCTTATACATATGTTTACCTTGAAAATTGCGAATATTGCTTTGAAAATTGATGCTTTTGCATTGCATACATGCATAGTCTTATTATTATTATATTTATTATTTGCTTTTGGTGATGCATTTACTGATATTTAGGTGTTCATTTTAGTTTATATTAAACAAAGAAACCCACACATGATCATGTTGCTTTAGAAACATTCATTGAAGGGGAGCAAATGAGACTGCACTATTTTGAAAGTAGCAACAAGAAAAAAACATACACTGTATACTGAGATATCTACATCCGGTAATAGTATCTCTTTTTGTTTGCTCCAATGCAACGGGAAGACATAAACGTAAATTGAATATGATAGCAGAAGCTTAAATTTTATAGGCATTTAAAAAAATGAACCTATCGTTAGAATATGTGAACTCCAAAAATGCTTAGATGACTGAGCTGCTGTTTAATAATTGATTTGAGAAATCATTTATGAAGGAAGAACATAAAAGAAATTAATTTTGTAGCCTTCTATCCACCAACAACCTATGGTTCAAATTGCTACTCGAATTTTAAAAATGAACTAAAGTTAATATTTTTTTTAGCCCTCTAGCGGTGTTGTCTAAATTTCCTTGGATGTACATAATGATAATGTGATTGATGAGTCATCGAAATGAAGACAAGCCATATCAGCCATAAATATGTGTATTTACATAATATATGCAGAAGAAAAGCTTTTGTTGCAAGAGACTTTCATAAAATTACACTGTGGCAAAAAAGTAATAATACGTTAAACTCCATCTATATACATCTATGTATGAACCCTATGGATTCCGTAACTACTGGACAGATTTTAATGAAATTTTCAGGGAAACTCAAATATAATCTGATAGTGTTATTAGTCTATTAAATGAAACAAAACCTCGACAATTGATATTATCTAATTGTGTTCAAAAGCTTTGTAAATATTTAAATCATGTTAAAAATATATTATTAAAGCTTTCCTCATTTTCAACTGTCTGGATTATTGAGATCATACTGTTCTTAGAATATATAAAATAACTTAGTTTAGTATTTAAATTTTTTTTCAAATTGCCCTCGTTACCACCAACTGAAAGTCGTAAATTCTGAAAATTTTGATAAGATTATTGATATCAAATATAACAAAAGAAAATAACAAACCAGACAAGACGAGACACGCCTTAAAATTTTTGCTAAATAATATTGTAGTATATTAAGATAAGAATATATAAATATTGATAAATAGAAAAACAAATGACTGACTATCAAAATTCCCATAAAATCGCTACTATTGTACAATTTACTTTCATTATTTGCAATCAATCTGAAAATTTCTTTGTTCTCTAGAAATCAAATCCTACAAATGTCATGCAATACAATATTGTTTACAATAGATTTATTTATCTTTTTTTTTATTATTATTATTATCGTGCAACGATCACTTTTCATTTTAATTAAGAAGTTGTGCGCTTTTCAATAAAAAATTTACAGTTTCTTGAAGCGTGTTTCCCTTTCATTTTGTCACTCATCCATTTGTTCATTTATTTATTTATTTTCTTTAGAATTTTTACTCATAGTACATATGTATATTCTTCATTGGGAGGAGAACAAAAAAGTATCGTTGTAAAGTAAATTGAAAAGCGTCTGTCCACTGAGACACTACTAAAGTGCTAAATATAGAAATATTTACAAAACAAAGACAACAACAACAATAACAACAACATGAGTCTTACGTGTTGTTATTCGCATTGAATGAGAGAATTTTTTACTCGTAGTATTGCAATATCATATGCTTTACAGTATATTTACTATACTATATATACTCGTATTTATATGATGATGAATGTTGTTTCTTAATCAAATGCAATTTTCAACTTTTTTGTTTTTGCATTTAATCAAAAAATAAAATAAATGTTTACTATAACAACAACAACAACAGCAACAATCTATTATATAATTACCATATATATAATAATATACAATTTAAGTTGATTGCAATAAACTTGCTCTACTAAAATAAAGTAATGCCATAATATGTCATAGACTTTGAAGACGGATGACGATGAATAGTTGGTTGGTTGGTTGTTTATAAAACAATATTGCGCGTGTTGCTTTATCAGCATCTCATAACTACAGCATGTATAAGTAGTAGTTTATATGGGTGTGTATAAATTATACATATATATAATATGTAACTCGGAACTCTGCTAATCAGAGATGATAACACACCTTTCGATCGGGATTACGTGTAGCGTAGATATAAATATACTAAAACATAATAAAACCAGCAAGAAGGTTACCTTTGGCTATGCCACAGTTGTAATACTCTTCACGTTCTTATGTTTCGGGTAAAGTCAATATTCATACTGCATTTCAATACACCAATAATCATATGTAGGTGGGACTAAATATGTGGCAACACATCATTTAAGCATATGACCTTGCAAACATCTGTGATTATTATTGATTTGACTCGATTAGTACTGACTCTAGTATTCATACTGCACACATCGGAAGCTATACGATCCAGTAATCCCAGGATCTTGAAATTGACTTTGTTGATGAATATACTTTAAGGGGTTTCCGATATCTCCTTCAACAACCTTATGACTATTTTCTGTGTGAAGAGTATAATAAAAAGAATAAAAAAAACTAAATAACTAATAAATAAAACCTTTTCCGAGTAGGAAAACTTCTCATAGTTCTATATGTGGATACACTGAAACTTAAGGCTTGTATAGTAACTCCTTCAACTAAGTAACTAGAACTTGAGTTTGAATGATCATTTTATATAGTGACTGCGTTGTCAAGTTATCAGAATTGAGTAAACGAAAATGTAAAGAAAATTCAGTGCAATATCATAGTAAAATTGTGACTAACTAAGTACTTGTTTACGGTTTCCTATGTGGTGCCTGCAACAAACCTAACCTCTCATTCTCGTGCTGTTTGGATATGAATTTTAAAAGGACCCTACTTTTTTAGCCCAGGGATTAATACATACCCACTTAAAATAGAGTATGAGAAGAACTTTTACCACACTATTTTGGATTAAATTATAAAGCTTTGTTTTGAATGAACCTAACTAAAACTTACTTAAATAGTTTTTGTAAAGCCATTTAATATCATACCTTCTATCATAAATGTTTCTATTTATCTGGAAGTCATAATAAGATAATTTGGTAAAAAGAGAACTAAAAACTATCTCTAGAAATATAAGAATAATTTAAATGGATGAAACGCGAAGATTCTTTCTGTTGCATTTTATTTTTGTTTTTAAGATTTTATTTTAACATGACGACATCATCATTTGTAATTGAGATTATACGTAATTCTTTGGAGAAGATCCTTTAGTCGTTTAGACTCCCTGCTGCAAATCTTTTGATTTCCTTCAAAGTTATTATAATTTTAATACAATATAACTGAAAAACCACGTAAGCAGACAGACAGGGAAACAGATCGATGGATAAACTAAATAAATGTTTTGTACTTACTATTTACAAAAGTCCATATGCTATTATTTAGTAGTTGGTAGTGGGTTATGTATGAAGAATTAATGTATTGTAAAATAAGATAATGCATTCATTTCAAGTCGAAAAAAGAAACACACACTCATATATTTTATTTTCAACTTTTATTCAACGAAAGTTTTATACAATATGTGCATATTTTTAAGAATCTTGATTCTTCTTGATTGTTTCTTATAGCAAATAATAAAACAATCTGGAATAAAGAAACCAAAAAAAAAAGAGAAATATCTTTCTAGGTTCTGTTATTCTTGATGATGATTCAAAATTGGTTGAAAATGCGACATTGCATTATTTTTAAATAAATCTGTTGAACGCTTAGCCACTGCATTGCTACGGTTGTACTTTTCAATGCAAGATGCCACAGTATTTCATCAAAGAATATAAAACATATTGAGTGCTCCGTCCAGTCTATACATTTTAATAGTTTATGATTTCATTCTTTCAGCTCTTATTGTATCAGAAGATTGATTTTCTTCTGTTACCTCCGCCCCTGATAAAGTCTTCTTCACATCCTAATATATGTATAATTTAAAATATACAATAAAATGCAACACCATTGGCTCTTCGGTAGTTAGCTCCTGACTGTACTCTTTCACAAGCACATCGATATCAATATTATTCAGTTCCAGTCCCATCTCATTACTCAAATATGTTTATTTATTCGACCAATGTGATACTAGAGATGAGCTAAACAGTGATTTCAATATCACAGTGATTCTAAACTGTGATTGAGTCACAGTCATTTGAATGGAAAGACACAGTTTACTTTGTTTAGGGAGCAACTGAATCAAAGTGAGTCACAATCAATCAAATAAACTGCGTCTCTCCCTTCAAATGACTGTGACTCAATCACAGTTTAGAATCACTGTGTCACTGTTTAGCTCATCTGAAATAGATACTGCATTCAAGTCACATTCGACAATACTCTCTTGGCAAAGCTTCTTCCGGAAAGATGTAATGATTCTCTTGGTTACACCTTTCCATGCCTTTTCGATAATCTTGAGACAGACAACGGAGTGATTTTTCCCAAAACCCCCTCATGAGTGAGATTGGTTGCCTTGGTTAATTCAAAACAAAGCTGTAAACGTTTTTTAATCACGTGCATAGGTTCCCAAACATATGTTTATCGAACACCGCCCATTTTGAGCCAAAAAAGTCTAACATTTTTGTTTCCCTGGGCCGCATTGTAAGAATCCGTCATAAGTTGGGCCTCTCAGTTGACGAACAACAAAAACCCTGAGCATTGGGCCAAGGAAATTTCTGTTTGGCACATCGGCCGCTGGGCCGCATTGGACCATTTTGGCCGAATTCAGACTTCACTTGGGCCGCATGTGAGCAACGGGTTGGACAGCCCTGGTGTAGAGATTCTTAAAACTAAAAATAAATTGCTGGTCCATATATCGATTTATTGGAGTATTGTTGGGAAGTAAGCTTGAATAAATTAAAATTCTTCCATGAGTTGGTCTTGCAGTTGAACTCAGAATAAGCTGCCAATCTGTATTATGGTTTAACATCCTATTCCCCACCAACACAATTGTGAATCGAGTCTTTTTAAGAAAAAAAAAGGTTTTCGTTATGCGAAACACTAGTTTATTATGATCCGATGAATATTGTATAGCTTTGACAACTATATTTTCCTTTTTATTTTCGGTTTCTTGTAAGTCCTATTCAAATATTTGATATTTGATACCTCATTTAGTGTCGCTCCCACAAATCAAAAATATTGTGGCTAAAGTACAATTAGTCGGTCGCTGGGCAATCAACACCATCATCACTTCAATGTATGGTTGCTTTATGATTGTTTACTATCTGCTTCTTTGTAGTCTGCAGTCCCCCAATAAATTTATAATACCTACTTGTTTACATATTTTCTTAACGAAGACAATGAATGAAGCGCAGCCAGCAAACGCAAGAGCAACACTAAAAGCAAAGACAAAATCAAAACCAAAACCAAAAACAAAAACAAACACAAATACAAAATACAAATATTGAAAACAAAAACAAAAACAATAATAACAATAACAAGAAGAACACAAATTTTTAGACTTTGTAGACTTTGAACATTGCCCTACTGAACTTTGGAACCGACTGACAATGATTTTTGTTTTCTTTTTATATTTATTGTATTTTTTAAATTTCAGTTCATAAATTTATTTGCGTTTTCTTGCCTTCTTTATATCTGATGGATGTATGTTTGTATGTTTTTTTGTTGCTTGTTGTTAATTTTTTGCATTATATATTTATATATTTTCTGCGATTCTCTTCCATTTTCCACTACTTTACCACTATTTTATCATACAACAACAGCAACAACACCAATAAAATGATACTTGTTGTTTGCTTTGATTAAAATAAATTGTATGCTTTTTGATAATAAATAATGATAATAATGATTGTTATGATGATGATGAAGATAATCATGATGGTAGACAAAGTTGCCCTGAATTAAAATTAGATAAAAAACCAGTAAGATTTATCACTATTTATGATAATAATAGCTTCAAAACCTTAATTAACTCTCAACTTATTTTTTTTTAAATTAAAAAAAATATTAATGTCTTGTCAAAACCAAAGACAAAGTTTTCAGCTCCAATCTTTGAGAAACCTCACTTTCCGGATAGTTGTTCCATCTTCAAGTATTTACGAATTGGCCAAACATATTTACTCAATTGGCATACGCATACCCTTCCTTCCATTTTTACATTCAAGAGACAACAACTAGTTTATACATTTGGGTCACATGCATTTCATTTTCAGAGTACTTTTAGATATTCCTATTTCCAAATTATCGCTATCCTTTATTTCAGTTTCAAAAGCCAATATAAAACAGAAATTCTTCTTCCTAAAAAACTTGTGTGTAATTATTGGAAGTGCAAATAAGTTTCTGCCATTTGACAAATGAAAACCCCACCAGTAAATTATGGTTGAAATTTTCAAATGTACTCGTATAACGTCATATCGTAATGTTGGACATCTGGCAATATCATAACCTTGAATTATTATGGTTTTTTCTACCAACATCAAATAATTGTTTTCGTGCGAAAATGTTGATTTCAAGCCGAATAAGCATTCTTCTTTAATTTTAAGAAATCTGCAGCTGGTGGACATCGATTCATGTGTGAACTATGTATATGGGGAACTTTATCAATAAAAACTTGTGATTTTAAAAGTGATGATTTTGACACCAGCGACAAAGAACGCAAAAGGAGGCCAGTAAAGTTTCAAGACGCGTTTTACATCGAATTGTGACTGGAGACGAAAAGTTGATCCAGTACGGCAAGCGGCGAAAATAGTTGGGTAAGCCATCAACTTTAACGGCCAAACCGAATATTCATGGCAAGAAGTTAATGTTAATAATACATCTGGTGGGATCAGCTCAGAGTGATCTACTATGAGGTAATCCAGCCTAATGAAACCATCACTGGGGTGCGTTACCAACAACAATGGATGCAATTGAGTCGAGCATTGAAACTCAAACGTCCCCAATATGTCAAATTGATCTTTCAATACGACAACGCTCGGCCACATGTTGCAAAAGTTGTCAAAGAAACTCTTTGAATGCGCTTCAATGGGATATCCAACCCCACTCGCCGTATTCACTAGACATTGCTCCTTCTGGCTACCGCTTGTTCCGGTCGATGACTCATGCCCTGGTCGAGCTGCACTTCACTTCTTACGAAGAACCCAAAAAATGGGTTGATTTTTGTTCCTTTCTTTTACACACCATATTTTTGATTAAAAATGGTGAAAACTCATTTGCGCTACCAATATATTGTAATAATAATTTCATATGTTAGAGTCGAAGACCTAGCAGCCAATACTCTAATATTAGTTGTAGTATTATTATTTTTAATGTATTAATTATTTATCTCAATTTGTATTTTCTTTTTAATTAATTCAGGTGTGCGTTGTTCGGGCCGTCAATATACATTTGCTGAACTCCGTGATGCCAGTGCTGCATTTGCTGTGCGTCTTCAAACCAAATTCAAATTGGAAAAACCAAATGTAATTGCTATATGTTTACCAAATCTACCCGAATACCCGATTGTAGCGCTGGGCTCTATTGAAGCTGGTCTGACGGTAACAACAGT
The DNA here is from genome assembly GCA_037043315.1 of Amiota communis. Classification (NCBI taxonomy): domain Eukaryota; kingdom Metazoa; phylum Arthropoda; class Insecta; order Diptera; family Drosophilidae; genus Amiota; species Amiota communis. Next base: position 628,867 of record JBAMAV010000999.1, on the reverse strand, counting down.
TAATCCAATATACACAGCAGGTGAGCTTTCTAGACTAACAAATTTGTACATACCATAGTACTTCTATAAATCATAAAAAATTGGGGAATTTAATATATTGTGCGACAAAGAATTTCAGATGATAAGGGGAATCGTATATATTAGATTCATAAACCAAATGTTAGCATCTTAGCTCTTCTAATTGCCAACGAGCCAACGCAAATGATTCTTATAACCACTCTGAACACCTCTATAATTACTTTGTTGGGTCTCCACTATACTTCTTGCCCAAACTTAACATACTACTCAACACTAATATTGTACTATTGTACTTAGTCAAGTTAAAATGTTCACTTAAACTTCACAAAACAATATAGATACAATTAAAAATAAACTTACATTTGTTGTAATGATAATAATAATCTCATCTCATTTTATTTTATTATTTCAAGATCTCTTAATTTGGGATAAGATAGAGTTAACCTTCCTCTGAACTTTTATTATTTGAGAGCATTTAAAAAAATCAAAAATAATTTGAGCCAGACAAAACCAATTAAATGAGGTATTGTATTGTAGATAGACAATATCTGGGTTCATGGGGTATAAAGATGAAAAGATCAACAAAAGAAAGAATTATTAAATTTATTTAATTTTAATCACAATTTTAATTTTTTTTTTTTTTTTTTTTTTTTGCATATTCATCAACCCACAGAGGAAATTGCACGTCAATTGACCTTCAGTGATGCTAAATTTGTTGTTGGTACCATTCCTGGATATGCTGTACTTGCCGAGGCCTGTAAACTGGCCGGCAAACAATTGCCCATAGTATGCGTTCGCATGAACAAATCAGAACAATTGCCTGCCGGTGCTATTGATTTATTTGAGTTAATCAGCACGGATGGTGTAGATTTCTCACAATTGCGTGAAACCACAAGAAATGCAGACGATATGGTATTTTTGCCCTTTTCATCGGGCACTACTGGCTTACCTAAGGGTGTTGTACTCACGCACAACAACATTATAAGTAATTGCGAGCAAATACAGGCTGCCATACCAACGGACTCGCTAACCTTCCAAGACACTTGTCCAGCCATACTGCCCTTTTTCCATATTTATGGCTTAACCGTGATTATGCTTTCAAAGTTGGGCGAAGGTTCACGTGTGGCCTCAATGCCACAATTTAAACCGGATGATTTGATGAAATCATTGAATGAATATCGTGGTACTGTTTTGAATCTTGTACCACCCATTGGTAAGTTATCGTATATAGCATGGATCAAACGAAAAAAAGAATATATAAAAAATAATTATTTCTCTTATTAGCACTCCTTATGATCAATCATCCCAAGATAACCGCTGAAACAGCACCAGACCTACGCATGGTTATGTCGGGTGCAGCACCCATTGGCCAACACGATGTTGAACGTTTCGTTGCCAAGTATGTTTAGTCTTTATTTTTTAATGAAACTTAATAATTTATATTTATATAATTTAGATTTCCTAAAGCATCATTCCTTCAAGGCTATGGCATGACTGAAGCCTCACCAGTTGTTTTGCTTACACCTATAGGCAATAAACGTTATGGCTCAACAGGTGTTTTGCCCGGCAGTACGGAAGCAAAGATTGTTGCTCTCGACAGCGAAGATTTTAAAGGTTTGGGTCCCCGTACAACTGGTGAACTGTGTATACGTGGTCCACAAGTTATGCCCGGCTATTTGAATAACGATGAAGCCAACAAGGTTACATTCTTTCCGGGTAATTGGTTACGTACCGGCGATGTGGCATTCTTTGATGAAGAAGGTTTCTTCTACATTACGGATCGCATGAAAGAATTAATAAAAGTGAAGGGTTTTCAAGTGCCACCAGCTGAACTGGAAGCTGTACTACGAGACCATCCTAAAATCTTAGAGGCTGCCGTTATCGGTATACCTCATGAGCTCAACGGGGAAGCGCCACGTGCTATTGTAGCTTTACGTCCTAATATGGAAGCCACCGCAGAAGAAATCTTTAATTATGTTGCTGAACGTGTCGCGCACTACAAAAAACTTGAAGGTGGTGTTGTTTTTGTCAAAGAAATACCGAAGAACCCCACCGGCAAAATACTCAGACGAGAGCTCAAAGAGAAGTATTCGAGTTAGGATACTCATTAATATTCTTTTCTTAAGAACATAGAAGACAGTTGTTGACTGAAAATTTATAGGGAAGAAAACTTTAACTTTTTTCTCTCTATTTTTTATAAACCTTTGACACTAGTTAGAATGGGTATTGCCATTTTTTTTTTCCATGATATTTGTTATGCATAGAATGGTTCTTCGGAGACCCTATGAAAATGACCAACGTGATAAGGAGAATTAACTCCACAACGTCCGCATGTCTCTGGTTTTTGGAGAGACCTGCCGTATTATCTGACGGTGATAAAATATTGGAACCAGAGTTTCCCGATTATTCGATAATCAATATAGTTACAAATTATTATATCCATTTAAACAAATAATATATCAATAATGGTGTGAAAGGTACATAAGATTCGGTAAATCGAAGTTAATATTCTGTCTTTAGTGTGTTTTTATTTATTTTTTTTTTTTTTGTTTTTGCATTGGCATGGTTCAAAATATGCAAATAAGTAAACAAGAAGGAAAGTAGGAGAAAAATTATGTAAACATTGACCTGAGAATGAATATTACAAGAAACAAGAAAAGCTAAAGGGAATATGAGTGCACCTAAACTATTTTATATAAATATAAGAGATTAACATTGGATATAAGCTTTGGAAAAGAATGCATTTAGAGAAGTGATTTAATGAAAAACGAAAGGATGGAAGGACGGGATAAAGTATCTAAATATATGTATGTATATATTATATGTCATGGTCAATCTTTTCTTGAACTTAAGTTGAACAATGAATTATTATCATAACAACGACAAGTCGAACTAAAACCAAGACCAATCAAATTCATATAGATCTTTATACATATACATACATAGGTACATAAATAGACATATATGCCATACTATATCTAGTTTTAAGATTTGAAATATTGATAAATTGTTGGTAATTGTATTATTTTATGTGAAATTAAATTTTTAATGAAAAACAAAAACAAAAAAATTTAATGAACACAAATAAAAAAAAAATAAATAAAATTAAATAACAATAAAAACATTAGAATAAAATTTAATTAAATTAACATATGAGCATTAAAATGATAAGATTAAAAACTTTCCCATTATGTATTTAATTATAGTTGTGATTGAAAATGTAACAATCTTTTTTTTTTTTATTAATCTGCATATTTTTATTTAACAAACAAAAAAAAGAAGAACATTAAATAAATAATTTATTTTACGAAATATAATTCTCTCATTTTATTACTACTTTACTAGTTCATTACTCTTTCAAAACAGAAAAGATCTTATCAAGCTTATGATGTAAATCGTCGAGATTTAAAAATTTTTTTTTTTTTTTTTTGTTTTTGTTCTTCGGTAAGGAAGATCTGACGGGTGAAATCTCTTGAGTCGTTGTTTGCGAGTTGTCAAGAAGACCCAAGTTATTGATGTTTTCGTTAAGCCTTTCTTAACTCTTCCTTGACATTTGGCATCAGGAGATCTTTGTGAATATTCACATTAAGTATATACCAGGGGCGCAAGTCATTTTCCTTAACGTAATATTTTGGATATTATGGCTTTGTAGACTCTAAACTCGTTTCCTAGACTGAGCCAGGATCTTCGGACTAGCTACCAATGCAGTTGGCGTGCTTTCAAGTTTAGTTGCCTTAAATGTCACTCTTTTATAAAGCTACATGCCTAAGTACTTGACTTTGTTTCTTTTGGATATTACAGACCCGTTGAAGCGGGCTCGAACATTGCTTTTATGGCGAAGTGCAAATTGCAAACATTGATCTGCATTTACCGCTATATTCCAATTGTCCATCCAAACTGGGATTTTGTTAAGCTGACTTTGAAGGAGTTATGTTGCCACACAGAATCTAAAATAAATACGAGTATATCAACCAACTTGAGAGAAGATGCATCATGCGTGCTCTTTAAACAGAAAAATCTACTTTTTTATGCTAACTCTCGTAGGGTTGCCTTTTATATTTCAGGAATAGGTACTCCTAGTAAGGGCATTTGCATCGTAAAGTTTGCCATTTTTGGCCTAAAAATACTCAAATCATTTTAATATACGAACGCTTTTGTTGTGTTTTATGCAATTGAAAAATGTATCTCAATTCAAAAAATGTACATTTGAGCATCAATGAACGTAATTAAATTTCTAGAGATTAAGCATAATCGAAATATACAGTATATAGGTGGTTTTCAGAATTCAATTGTGGCCGCTGTTCTTTCACCGACGAATTTCATGAATGTCTTTTAAAATCAATTCTGGCAACACAAGAAGCCATTGATTTCTTATTATTCCCGCACATCAGAAACAAATTGGGTAGACAACGTTTTTTCATACCTAAAGATGTTGAGGCGTTCAAACCCAATTCTTTGTTTATATTCCCTATGCCCGAAACATAAAAAGTACAAAATTTAATAAGTCCAATGGTTTGCAAAAATGCACAAACAATCTTGATACCTTTTAATGGGATTTGTAACTAAAGGTTATTGGAGCTACATGCAATTTCGTATTTTATTCAAATGGGGTCATAAGTGAAGAGTTAAGAGTTAAAAAATGCGAGGAAAAACGCACTATTATTTATTAGATACCTCAGATAACGTTTAAAACCGCGTCAAAAACGCGTGCAAAAATCACACAAATATCGCTAATGGATTTTAACGTTTAATTAAATTATAAGCTTATAATTTCAATTTGTATTATAAGGTATGTGCATGGGACTGTATCTTTATTGATAATGATAAAATAGACTTTGATTTAATTTTTTTAAATATATATTTTCATTTTCTTTTTTTTTTAATTAGTTTATTACGACGAAATACACAAATAAAGTAAATTTTGTTTAATTCGTTTCTTCATTTTATATCTGCTATTTTTTTATTTTTTTTTTTTAATAAATTTGCTTTGTGTAAAATTGCAGAGAAAAGTATATTTGTTAATTTTTTACTTAATAAACTTTCTTTATTAATGTCAATTTAATTTAATTATTTTTGTATTAATTTGTTTTTACTCTTAAATAGTGATTTTGTGTTTAAAAAAATGTTTTTAATAGTTTCTGTTGTTTATTTCAATTATTTTTTTATTAATTTTTGAAATCATTTTAATTTGTTATTTTATTAAAAAATAGTTTTGTTTTTTTTTTGTGTGTTTTTCTTTTTCCCTTTCTTTGGTTCATATTTATTAAATTTTCTTATTTATTTTGTTTTATTTTTTTAATTATCTTTTATTTAAATTTTTTTTTTTTTTTATTTGCCTAATTGATTTGAAATTTGATATTAATTAAATGCAACAAATATAAAAATATAAATATTTATTAGAAAAAAAAGTTAATATGTAAAAAAAAAATTGTGCTCTCCCTTCTTTACCGAGAATCCTTTTCTTTTTGAATGATCTAATAAATGCACAGTATTTTCATTGAACTTATGTTAAAAGAAAACTACAATAAATAAATATAATAAAAAAAAAAAAAAATAAATATTTTATTTCATAAAGAAATGAAATGATAAATTGAAAGTACTAGTTTTAAATGATTTTTAAGAGACATAATTACAAATGTATATTCATGTTGCAATCAACTGTAGATCAGTTTTGTGGTGGAACACAGGAGAAAACTATTTGAGAGGGTGACGTATTACTAGAAACCAACTTAAGGAACAAACATCAACTTGAATAATTTGAAGCAACTCGCTGACAATCGTGATGATTTTAATACATTTTCTTTTGAATCTTTGCTCGATCCGGAAATAAGGGAAAATATTTTTACATGATACCACTTATGTATATAGAGTATTTTCTTTGTTATGAAATTGTCAAAAAATTTATCAATTGGATTTTGAATGATCAAAACCGAAACGTTCGTTTCTTGCGATGAATCCTTTTTTCAAATATATGAGTAAAAGGTATATGGATTATGTTTTGTGCAATTGCATGTTATAACAAGAACGAGGGTAGAATAAAATAAGTATGCACATATATTCGGTCTATATCCTACTCTACTCAACTCTAGTCTCTCGGATCCTACAATAAAAACAGGAAAGATAAAATTTGTTGTGTAATCTCTGTTGGTTATGGGGCAGAACAAGTTTGTTTCACATTCTTGCTATTTTGGGATAGAGTCATTGATTGAAGATCAATACAAAAAGTTCCTACTACCAAAATACCTCCTATTATCTACATATAGAAAAAGCAAGCAATATGGTAAGATTTTAGTGAACTAGGAACTCTTAAAAATCATTTCTGGCCTGGGTAAGGGTCATAGTATCAATATGTTGTATTGTATGTACAAATGTGAACAATTTAGGCAACTGCCTTTGGTCACGATGCACCTACATACTTAAGCATAATGAATTCTTGAAGATGGCATTGCCTAGAGGCCTGTGCAGAGAGTTCTTACTTGTTTTGCTTTTCATACGACTAAAATATTATTTCACACAATTATTTTTTTTAACTTTTAAACACAAAACATATGATAAAATATTAAATTAAAATTAATTAATTGATTTAATTATGTTATATAATTTTTTGTATTGCTTTACATTGATTGTTTTTTTTTTTTTTTTTTTTTGCATTTATATAGAAATTTTTACCACTTGTGCGTTGCGAGTATTTAACATACACATCTAAAAAAGCAGCAGCAAAAGATCGATTTTGTATTATTTGAATTACAACATTATTATTTGATTTTATAAGAATAAAAATATTAAATGTTTTTCATACAATTTCGGAAGAGATAAAAGATCTATAGTAAGTATAATATTATAATTTATACAGGGTGAGTCAAAAAGGACGGACATTATTCAAAAATTCATAGACTTGTTAAGGATCATTGAAATAAATTTTTATTTGAATTTTTAGAATTGTTAGGTCCAAGCATTTAAGAATGTCAAGTATGGAAAACAACATCGGGCATGTGGTGATCCCCACCGGCGATGCAGCGCTGAAGCCGTTCCACGAAGTTTGCGTCTACTCTCTCGAGCATTTGCCGGTCGATTCTGGCAAACAGTCACTTTGGGGCTATGCAAAGGTCTTCCATGCAATTCTCTAGGATTTTCACTGGCCCCATAACGGCAGTTCTGCTGATTCACCATGCCGTTCAGGTGGAAATGAGCTTCATCACTCACGAACAGAATAAGGTTCTCATGTTGAACTGAGAGTGCTTCCATCTCACGCGCGAACGTCACTCGTTGTTCATAATCCCTTGGCTGCAACTCTTGAACATTTGCCAATTTGTAGGGGTGGAAATGAAGTTCATTGTGTAAACTACGCAATACCGATGGATTACTTAAGCGAAGTTGAGCGACGTGGTTTCGTGTAGAACGACCTGGGCTGCTCATGAAAGCTTGACGGATTGCCTCAACATTTTCTGGCGTTCGAGCCGTTCGTGGACGCCCTGGGGGACGTCTGTTGCTCAAAACACCTCGGGTGCGAAGTGCTTCCACCCACCGTGGATCGTGGGTACTCTTTGATTCCGATGAATGTTGAAGTGGCGTAGGAATTCGTGCTGAACAGCGGTGATCGACTCGTTATTTCGAACGAAACTCTCGTAAGCGTAAACGCGGTGTTCCAACATCCACAGGGCCATGGCGGTGACTGAAAAAAAAAATGCTCTTACCGGACAAACATAACGGTATCAACCCTCCACCCGTCGGCCCTTTGTGGGGGAACTACTAGCCATTTCGAAAACGTCCGTCCTTTCTGACTCACCCAGTATGATTGACTTTTGGATTGAAAAATGAGAGAAATAAATAACTATTATTTGATGATATCTTGACTGTTTGATAGTTTTGATTCTCTTTGTTTTTGTTTGATTCTTTTGAATAAATGTTTGGTATTTCATTATTTAAATTCAAATCAAAATATTTTTCAATTTCATCTACAATATTAGCAATCATCTTGGAAGGTTAAGTTTGAATGTTAGTTAAGTTAATTTTTTTATTTTGTTTTTTTTTTATATCTTTTATCTTTCTCGGTTTTTATAGTAAATACAAAATTATTATTACGAAGGCAGTTTGATAAAATTAGGAAAATTTGGGATTCATATATTGAGTTATCTCATGATATTTAAATTCCATATTAACCAATTGGTCTTCTTCACAAAACATTCTAATCTATAAACTAAGAAACACTAACAGATTTGCATAAGAGACTAGTCTAGATTAATTGCCCTCTTTCTGATATTATATTTGTATCGATTTGATGACAACATAGCTTAGTTCAATTATTACTTAAGTAAACTCTAGCAACTTTCAAGCAAAGTACTTGAACATTGAAATATTTGAAAATCAATAACTTAGAACTCTTGATTGGGTTATTATTACTTGAAGAAATCTTTTAATAAAATTAATTTAAAATTTCAAAAATGGAAATTAAACCAATCTAATGCATAGTTTTATTCATATACATACATATAAATGAATTTGATTTCTGTCCTGATCAACTTTAATAAATTGGAAAGCAATGATGCAATAAAATTTCATATACATAAATTAATTTAACCAAAGTAAACAAAGACCTCATATTAATACGAGTAGCATGCTTGTATCAGATTTGCATTATGAATCGATCTAGTTTAGTTTTAGTTTATATTTTTGATTAATTTTGTGATTTTCTGGCATTAATCTTAATTCAAATACAGTAGAATCTCGAAAAATTTGACCGAAATGTCCCAAGGGTAATTAACTGATTCGACATATTAACTTTTGAAAATTGGAAAATATACGATAATTATTAATTATGTATTTTTCAGAAATAACACTCAAAATTTATTTCAATGACTAAGTTTTCATCATTAGATTTAATCTGTGCTCGCTGGCATTCCAGATTTGTTTGTTTCTTTTCTTTTGTGTAATAGCTAATGACCATTTTTGAGCGCTTAAGGATAAGGTCAGCTACCTGATTTGCATAAGGTCAGCTACCTGTTTTCATAACATTTTATCAAGGTATTGATGCATCCAACAGCTTTCGACACACTCACTTTGGGTAGTTGAATATCTTAATCAATAATTGGATCCGTCGTTATCATTATCAGCCACTTCGAAATCTTCATTATTTCATCCTTGTACCAATTTTCAATGTCATCAATGCGAATGGCAACATTATCACCCATCAACTCGACATCAACTATTGAACTTCTCGAAATGTATTGTCGTAAACACTATTTGATTTCATGAATTTAGACAATGGATCGTATTGATCACCATCCCACTTTTGTATGTTATTCCAAGCTTTTATAACAACAGCTTGCGGTACTTCATTCCAGACTGATTCAATGCCTATATGTTTTTGCAGCTCGAAACAGAAAAGATTTTCGAGTTCGCACTTGCTTGTGTTGCCAAACAAACGGTTAATTAGAAAAATTCAAGCGCTCAGAAAAGTTAACTTTTAAGAGACGTACTGTACTGGACACTGAAATTCGGTTAAATTAACCGAGAGATTAACTTTTCCGAGATTCTACTGTATTTTCATTTTAATCGTAACGATCAGACTACTTCTGATTAAAGACTTAGCCACCATTAAAAATTAAAAATTGTATAAGTTTTAAAGTTATTGCACATTGTTTCTATCTGTTTATCGTAGTTGAAAGTTTTATAATACATATGTATCTTCTGGAATAAGGTGAATTGAATAGAATATCTAATGTGAAGAAGTTATATTCAAGCCTTGTTAAGACCCAAAAGTTATTCCTTTTTAACAAACTGCTTTCGTAATTATTGTTTATTCTGATTATAACTACATACACATATAACATATACTTACATACATATACTTGTATGTATGTGTAATTTCTCTTTGAACTTTTACAATTATCATTTTTTTGTTTATATTTTATTTTATTCAGTTTAATTAGACATGAGAAAAGGCCACAAAATGCATTTCTTTTTTGTTTTATTTTGTTTTTTTGTTTTTTTTTATCGATTGCATGACACGTCAATAATTACAAGTATTTTATTTATTTATTTATAGATACATAAATACATATACATACAATACACATACAAGTACCATAGCATATATAAATATTGTAGATACAATAACATACACATGAAAATACATAAAAATACATATATATATAAATAAAATATGAAAAAAAAATACAGTTGTAAAAAAAAAAACAGAAGAATTAGTTTATCTTATTGTAAATACATTGAAAGATTTCAATTTAAATTTTTTGTCATTATTGGTGGTGTTTCTTATTGTTATTGTTATGATTTTTTTTTTTTTTTTTTAAATTAATTCATTAATTTTGTAGATAAAAGAAAATTTTCATGTTGTCTTTGCCTTAATAATTTTAAATAAATGCATTTTTTAAGGTTTGATATCTCTTACTTTTTGTTATCCTTTACAATTTTCATTCTTGTCTCAATCTTTCTGTTTGTCGACAAAAATTCAGTCAATCTATCTATTTGACTTACTGTGTTTATGTTTATGTAGGGTATCTTTCTATTTGTCGTCCGACTATTTGCTTGCTTGCCTGCCTTCTTCAGTTAATGAACACTAAATTGTTGCTATAAAAATACTTGGTACTAGACACATTTATCTAGACACTAAGATACAAATAGATGCTAGATTTTATTATTCATTCGTTTATCATTCATATTTTGACTAACGCGCCGCGCCCTTCATTATGTTAGTATTTATATAGTTATGGTAGTTAAGGTTGTTTTGATCTTTTTCCATATAAAAATTGTTAGCTCTGTTGATCTGATCTGTTTAATCGTTTTACACTCATACAATATAGTATTGTAATTGTCCCTTTTATCGTTTGATCGTCGTTACGTAGTTCGTTTGCTTTCATGGTTCGTTATATTCGTATTTGTTTTCATCGTCATAAATGTTTGCTGGTTTTGATTTATTATTGCCATTTGATTTCACGCTTTAGCTCCGGGAATTTTCGACAAAACTTTTGATAGATCAACACCGGTTAGGGCATTAATCGAAGGCGGTAGTTGTGCCACAAGACGTGTCACATCGTTGGTTACATTGTCATTGCCACCAATTAGTACAATTTCATCTGTTTTCGCTAATGGTGCAGCAACTTCAGCAGCAATCTGGAAATCATATCAATCATTATAATCTTATACTTATATGTTATTTAACAGAGATTTTCATTACCTTTGGCAGTGCTTCTAGAACAATATTCATAATGGCTGCATCTCCATATTGTTTATAAACGTGGGCCTTCATCCGCATACGTTCTGCCTCGGCTTTACCCACCAATTCAATGGCATGAGCTTCGGCAGCACCTATCTTTCGTATGCGTTCTGCTTCAGCGCGTGCACTCTCAATAGTTTGGCATCTGTTGAGATACAATTAAAGTGGTGATTGATCAAATTGTATGATATGATTACTTACTGTTTGCCTTGGGCAATTGTTTGTACCCGGTACGATTCAGCTTCGGCTGGCAATTTAACTGTTGAAATCAATTCACGTTCTTTACGTTGCACCTCTTGAGATTCAATTTCAATTTGTTTACGCCGTTCAACTACCTCAATTTGAATTTCCTCATTTCGTATTTTTTGACGTATCTTAGCCGCTTGCAATTCATAGGCCAACTGTGACTCGGCCTTGGCTGTATTGATTTCTTGATCGAAATTTGCCTTTTGCAATTTATACATGCGTGTGTTGTCTTCAATTTTAGTATCTGTTGAATACTTCACATCCATGGCACTCTTTTCACACTCGGCTTCACGTATGCCAGCATCACGATTTGCTTCTGCAACTCCAGCATCAGCATCACGCTTCACCATTGCCGTTTGGGCCTTGCCCAGTGAAGCAAGATATTGCACATCATCATAGACATCCTTAATAGTAAACGAAAGTATTTCGATGCCCATGCGTCCCACATCAGGAGCGGCCACCTCGCGTACTAAAGCGGCGAATTGATCGCGGTCTTTGTACACCTCTTCGACTGTAAGCGTTCCTGTAAACAAATTGTTCCAAAAATCAATCAATTTATTCCAATTTAATCAATTTGTCATTTAAAAAAAGTAAATTTGATGCCCTAATAATTGATAAGCTTACCTGGTTACTACCAGGCAAGTAACACCTAATATCATGGTTAATTTAAAGGCTCCCATCCATATCACAGACATTTTTGAAAAATGTGTAACACTTGTAAAGTAATGATGCAAGAGTTCTAGTATACCAAAAAACAAAAAGTGTATGCTCTTCTTGGGTTTTATCTGTATTCTGAGCTTCACTATTCTATTGCCACACGGTTTTGCTTAGTTTGCTTTTCTATGATGTATTACGATTCTTATAAAGTATTTTACAATATTCTTCTTGACGTCATATTGCGCTAGTTACTTATCACTATCATTCGCCTCGGTGGAGAACTAGAAAACTGAATGCGGCCGCAGGTGCTCATCAAGTCAACTGACGTCACATCGATTGATTACAGACAATACAATACAATACAACACAACACAACCACAACCATTTACAAGTCACACTGACTTTAATGAACGTAACTATTCTACTCAAATATATTACTATTGTACTATGGAAGGTGTACATATCTTCAATCCAATAATATTTAATACGAATACATAAATAATTGTCATAATTGATTAGAAATTCACAAAGTTTGTCACGCTATAAATTTTATTAAAGAAAAATATAGTATTAAATTTACAATACAAAATTTTTATGAGAATTTTAAATTGAAGAAAACTAAAACAAAATGTAACCGGGACTCAAGACAAAGTGTTGACTTGACAACTGACAACGGAGCGCTTTAAATGCAAACTAAGTGCTTTTTCTAGATATCCGAATACCTAAGAATTGAGGAACTTGTTCAGCATTAATGACATTTAACGTCGTTTATTTTGTATTATTGTATGTAGTAGGTACTTTTTAGATACAATATGTAGTATGTTTGCGCCACAGCAAGGGTACTCAAGTCACAATGAGAATCACCTTGAAATATTCAACGACAAAACGTCGTTGACTTCGTTGGGGGTTGTGTGCTGTGGCCGCCGGACAGTTATACTTATTGTTCTTTATAGTTATTATTATTGTTAGTTTCGAAACACACTTCATGCATAATTCTATGAATAGCATTATTATTTTGTTAAGATGTCTGTAATCCATCGTTTCGATTTGTTTGTACAAACTTCTGTCCATCGAATCTACACGCCTTTGTCCCTCCGATTTCTTTTTTTAATTGTTTAGTTAACTTGTGATTTGGATCTATCTTTCTTTTTAGTTATTGTATATATAGAAACACATGTTCAGCTGAGCTTCTTCTGTGATTTGGTTTTGAACCTGGTGCATGGCCCTGGGATAAAGTTGTCGCAATTATTGATATTTATATAGCAAAGCTGAAGGCCTTAGAAGTTTTTCTCAAATTGAAGTAGGTATTGTATTTTAAAAAAACTGCAGACCTTAAAAGTCATTGCTTCATCCTTAACTTAGTTTTTAAGGTTCCATAACGAAAGAGTGCCAACGGGATCCTAATACTAAGCCTACACTGTCCGTCCGTCCGTCAAAGACAGTTAAAATTCACAGAGTGTGTAATTCAATTGCCTCTATAATAACAAATCTATCTTATCTATCTATCTATAAATATAAAAATGAATCTCTAAAAGCGCCAAACACAAGAACGGCTGGACCGATTTTGATGAAATTTCTTTTTGTTGTACTTATAAGGTCAAGCGGCTATTACCTACATTCGGACCCGGTAAGTGGCGTAATTTTGACAAAATATATTGAACCATTTTGAATCATTTTTTATACTCTTCACGGGAGTGATTACGAGTATTATAAGTTTGTCATGAAGTTTGTAACACACAGAAGGAGACATCTCATCAAGTTGATTTAGCCATGTCCGTCTGTCCGTATGCAAACTAGTCCCTGGTCCCTAGTGTTTACGGGATATATATTCAAAACCCATATTTCTCGCATGACCAATTGTATGTTGCCTGTTCCTGTGTTGGAAAACATTCAAAATTGTTTGTTTACGCGCCAGTTAATCAAACAAAAAATTTCGTGCACCGAAAAGTATTGTAAAGAAAGTATCATATATGGTGCAAAATACTTCACAGCACAGAACGCATTGCAACGAGCTCTTCAATCACCATTTACAACATTGAGCAGAATTGTGTGGCTCTAAAGACAGGGACGTAGCAACGTGTGCCGGGTCTACTAGTAATAAAAATATGATAAAATAGAGTTTAAAATTTAATGCAAGAAAGCAAACCGAAGTTTGCAGGGTCAACTAGTAGAGAGATCATTTAGGTATATTTATGTATACATTTGTCTGCCAATATGTCTGTTCATCCTATTCATTGTATGTATATTCAGTTGTTCAGTTATTGAGCTGAAATTTTGTAAAAACCAATCAGGAACAAACTTTTTCTTTAAAATATTCTTCCAGCTTTATGAAGCTCATTAACATATAGGAATACAAATACAATATTTGTCAAATCTGAATTAGTCGCTTATTATTCTGAATATGTATATCTCGATTGGAGTGTATGGTATAAAATGTTCAGTTGAACTGAAACTAATATTATTTTTTGTTTCCATGATTTTGTTATGATGAACACATTTGTGACTGTCTGACAATTGCTTATAAGGAAAACTACTTTTGTACTACAATTAGTTCTAATAATAATTGAATAGCCACATATTGTACATGAGTTCTACCCACCCCTATTAAAATCCACCTCCATGAATGAAAAACAACAAAAGGAAACAGTATACACAATATAAACGTGTATGTATGTTAATAGTAGATTTCAATCACCGCGTTTTAGCAATGAATGAATAGAACGAAGCCTTATGAGAAACACAGTACATATAGTTCATTGAGCTCGTAAAAATAGTTCAAGTTCAGTTCAATTTGTTTATGGGAAAATTAATGCTGAAGGTCTTAATATCAATCTATTGTATAATACATGGTTATGATATTATCTATAAAATAAATTGCGACTGTTATGCTTATGTAAGAACTTTTAGAAATCGTGATAAGTTGGGCTTCAATCTTTATTAATTTATAACTCAAGATAGAAAATCAATTATATAAACGTTCTTAATGGAGAAGTGCCTACGCTATAATATACAGATGCAACAATGTATTTTTGGATCATACTAAAAACCGAAAAATTGAATAATTAAAACTGCATTAATCATGCCTACATGCAATTGAAGATGTCTGCAAATTTCGGGTCTATCAGTCAAATTAAAAGAAAAGTAATTGTGAAGTGTAATATACAGAAGTAGTCCAGTGGTTTAACGTGGGCAGGTTAATGACCAAGGTGCCAAGCACACGGATTGAGGGCCAATCAACGTCTCCTTGGATATATATCTGCAGGTACCAATTTCTGAACCATACTTATTTTGGTCATATGACTCCTTCCTTGGCCTCTACCGCTCTATAGATATATACAGCGCCCGGTTGTATAAATGTGACGCAACTTCACGCCGAGCGAAACTCTACCCGCAAGTTCCGTGGGCTCCTCACCACCCGTGGTACAGACACAGCCTCTTGTCAGACTTCGTACCAGAAGGTACAACCAATTTGCCCTCCTAAATGTGCATGGGTTGGTGGCCCATATTGTATTCACCCATCCTTGTAGCTTTGAAATACAGTATAATAAAGTCACTCCGAAGAAGGACCAGTCTATTCTTATGCTTCCACAGAATATCCACATATTGCTAAACTTCAATCAAGCATGGCATGCTACCACAGACTTTTAAAAACTGAAAGTAGTCGCAAGGACCTTAAAATGGGGTGTATGTCGGAAATAAAATCCACAACTTTCTAAGTTAAAAATACCAGATTATATATATGACTCGTGGCAAACAAACTTTTATCTAGCAGTCAAAACATTGATTGTTTGTATGGAAAACATGGAAGGTTTGTATGGGAACATCGATGGTTTGCCAGCTCTATTGTATAGCAATCAGTACTGACACTTCTTCGTACCTCTAAAAATGTTGTAGCCTCTTGTTCCGTTTTCGAATGTCTGGTGATTTCTTGAAAGCACACTGGATTCCTTAAGCAAATGAGAGTATTTGGTTACCTGTTACAATAATGCACACAACTCTGGCCCATTATTACAAATTTTTCATGCGCTATGCTACGTTACTCTTCTTGTGTTTACTCGTATTTCGTATCTTTTTTTAACATCTTAATATCCATAGCACGCAAAGTTTTTGTCGTCACAACCATCAAAAGATAACCATTGTGTGTTTCATTATGGAGCAACACACATCATCCCTCATCATCTTATTCGGATTTCATAGATTAATGGCATAATTAACATAATAAATTTCTACTATGATTTTTTTTTTTGACAGAAGCAAAAGAAAAAACTTTAGTAGGCGCTAGGAAATGAAAAAATGTTACCTTTGACACTTTTCGAACTCGAAAAATTCAGTCTGATTTTAGTATTTCATGAAGAAACATCAAAAAATTAAGAATTCTATAAATATTCGTAAAATAGTTGGGTAATTTCGAGATCTTTTTTTTTAATCGACTAAAGAAAAGAATAAGGTCGCTAATTACAAGAAAAAGTGAAAACACGAAACATGTCTACGACCGCTTCCTATAATTCTTGGGCACCGGCAAAATTCAAGGGTGGCCGAAATTTCTTGCGAGAAAATAAAACGCATTGCGTGGATAAAACAATTTCCGCTGCTGGCATATCGAGTGAGCCGCCCATGCAACCAATAAATACACAACCACCGTTGTGGCGACCGGTGCAGAAAGTTTACCCGGAGTCACGACAGATGCGGTTGGCACAGGTACGTGCTTTTGGTGGCCGCAGTGAACTCACCGGACCAGAGCCAGCTATAAAACGTTGTGGTCTCTATGAAACGCAACAGCAGGAGATAGACAATCCAATGTGGTCTGCTGGAACAACCAGAATGCAGGGTGGCTCCAGTTGTGTGTCAAGAATGCCAGCAGCTGGCATTTCGTATTCACGTCAACGGGAACAAGAAATCCAGACGGATGGTATTAATGATACGGAATTTTTAACAGACTCGCTGAAAAAGTGTAAGACGCAGCCTACTGCTACTGCAAGTACAAATACTGGTAATGACGGGGCTGGTGATAGAGCCTTGTCAGCACGTTCACGAGCTTCTACTAGATCAAAGCGCTCAACTCTATCGGAAACAGCTTCACAACGATCTACGGTCTCAAATCAATCGCAGGCGAGTAAAAAAACTCTCGTTGAGGAGGATAACGTCAGCGTTGCTGGCTCTGTTGCTCCTTCTGTTACTGGGTCTGTTGCTCATTCCACACATGTCAACGTGAATGATAATTTCGACAAACAATCGATCCGTTCTTCCAACATTTCGCAACATTCTTCTAAATCTCGCACTGATGCTGGCCAGGATCAAAAATCGAAGCGTCATCAATCTCATGATCGGTCAGAGTGTTGTCCACATTGCCACAACAAAAGAGTCGAGGATGATCGTGGTTCAATAAAATCGCGTTCCAGCACACGTACCATACGTCAAAAAGAACGTGTGCCGCATCGCGGTCAGACCCACAAACAGAAGACACTCGAACTAAGCGTAGAACAGCGTATGACGGCAATCCACGAAGCCAATTGCAACATCAAGGCTTTGCTCGAGGAATACAATCGAATGCCGGTCTCAGCACAAACATTTCGCGTACGTAATAGGAAATTAGAAATCGAGAAATTACTGGATGATCTCGAGCATACCATTCATCGCTTATCATATCCACACTTATATCTCAAATCCTTTTAGCACCTTTCGTTTCTGTTTTTAAATACCCAACAAAAAAAATTTAACACACAAAAATTGACATTACATTAACCCTTAGTATCATAAGGACAAAACAAAACTTTACCCGCAACAAGATAATATGTATAATACCCATTATATTTCGATAGAAGAATTAAAAAAATTATACATGTAACAGAATTGGTATAAAAGCAGAGTTAGAAGACCACATAATTTTGAATTGATGAAGCTCAGTTCAGTATTAAACATTTTGGATTTTCGGAATAATGCTTTGAATAAATTTTGGTCAACACTTAATGGTTTTTTAATATAATGACGCGATTGATTGAATGGATAATTCGATTATAATCAAGAAGAAATACAACTTAGTCTGGATAAATATTGGTCAACACTTGTTGGACAATATAAAGACAACTTATACACTTTCTTACCTCCTTATCGATGATAAGTCACATCGGAAAAATTTGTGTGATTATCACCGCAATTAATGAAATGAAGAATGCAATCATAATCAAGAAAACCAAGGAGCTCTAATCATTCCCATTGTGGATAACTTATTTTGGATAATATTTTATTTTTTATTTTCTCGGTTGCAATTCTGAAAAATTTCTATACGTTTCCCACCCATCTTGTGATTAACGATTCTCTTCAAACTAACAAATAAAATTAGAAAAACCCTTCAAAAAAATTCACTTTACATTGGTTTTATTTGTTTTTGTAACATAATGACGATTTTAGATATACATTATAGGATATACCTCCTCTCTAATTACTTAAGCAAGATAACGTCAATTCACTTGCAATATCTCTGGTTCATACCAAAATTGTTGATCCTAAGATAATCATATACTAGTTTTGATCAAAGAAAAAAAAATGTTAGAATTTTACTTGAAAAAGATTCCTTGGCGAAAGAATTTTGGGGCTTGGAAGTGATGCATGCCAGAACGACCACCTACAAGATAGAATAAAAAGGTCTAACAAATAAATTTGGTATTAAGCTTGCTAAGGATTTGGATATAATATACAAATTTGTACATATAACTAAAATTTAGGCATGGTCCAGCTTTTTGGCCTTTAGGTATAAGAAAATATTTCTTCTGAAATAGTTGTAAATATACAGTAAATCTAAATTTATAGAATTTTTTTGCAAGAACAATCATCATTATTGTGTGTTGTACAGGTTGTAAATCAAAAAGTCATGTATACTTAAGGAGTGATTTTCGCAGTATTATACTGTTTTTTAGACTCGAAAACAGCGTACTATTTTTTTTACTTAAAATACTGCGTAAGAATACCAAAATTTTTTTTTTTTTTTTCATTTATTTTTGGAAATGTCAAAAAATAAACCAAATGGTCTTTGAACCTTCGTTTTATCAATTTTTACAAATATTCATGTGTGGAAAAGAGCAAAGCTTAAAACATCAGCAGTAGTACAACAAACTCTCGCTGACCACAAAGTGAATACAATTTGTATATTGCCAATGAAAATTCGGTAGATTTGAACTTGCTATTCAGATACTTCTGTACGAGCTGAAAACACTGAATGAAGAGACAGCCACGTTTCGATTGTGGATCGCTGGGTGGAAATATTCACCCATCTGAATAACGCCGATTGCGAGTGTAAAGAAATGATGCAAATTGTAGAATACATTTAATGCTTGCCAAGAACTTCAGCATCGGTGGAAAGAATATTTTCTGGAGTACACGATATTTGGACGTCAGACAAAGCATATTTGAAAGTGGAAACTCTGAAGGCGATAATGATAGTCAAATGTAATTTGGCATATGCATGCGTTGATTTTGATAATCATATAAAAAACCAGAAAGAAGGCTATCATTAGCTATGCCAAAGATGTAATACTTTTCACGCTCCTCCGGGTTTCATCCAACATTCCTTTCTATAAGGGTATAAAAACAGAACTGCTTCGCTAAATTACTTCAAACTCCAAATATGAAGCAACAACCAGAGAAGGGGAGATTGAGATAGAAAACGAAGACGATTCAGATAGTGAAAATAAAATGCTCAATATTTAATTTGCTTTTTTTGTTATCATTCGATGAATAAAATTTTTACTGCGAAATATTTACTGCTTTTTAACAAATTTTAGGTGAAATATACTGTTTTATGTCCGAAAAAATATCCGCTCCTTATGTATACTATATGTTTTACAATATAATAATCACATTTATGACAAATGTACTTACACGTTTGGCACTAAAACTTATAGGTGCTATCAGAACTTCCCAACGATGTGTGGACATGGAAAAAAATTAATAGCAATAAATGTGCCGAAATAAGGTAATGGGGTAACTAAGGCAGCATGTAAACAAAGCAAGTTTAACGAATCATTTGAGAAAGGTACGAATTTAACTTTGGTATTTATTTCTTCAATTCTTTGCTGAACTCCTAAATGTCTTCCAGCCATAACAGCGGCATTATCATATGCTTTGCTATGCTACAGTTGCTTATATCGAAGCCATCAGCTTCAAAATCTTCTTTGGAATTCCTTTAGCAGTTTTATCTTTAGTTTCAATGAAATCTACAAACGGTCCACTACTCGTACTTCCTGATTTTCAATCACTACGTTTCTTAGTACCTGGCTTGTTTGGTCTTTATGAGAAATATCTGGAGTGCTGTCGAATATAATCGAATAATTCAATATTTCGACTTTTTTATTTGACCGATGATATGTTGACGAACTTTATTTTTTAAAATTGCAATAAATTCCTTTTGGATATCCGGCGACATATACGTGATTAAAATATTGCCATACATTTTAGAAGTACAGGATTGTACTTTGCAATTCTAAAAAGTTTACTGTATTAGTACTGGTGTCGTTTTCAGTACGGCTACGTAAATCCAAATTTTGTTTGGGAAGGAATTTTATAATATCAAAAATCCTGATAAGAATTTCTTGCAATATTTTTTGTTTCCTGTGCAACTAAGTTTTGTCCTTTTTGAAGTGTGGTCTTCAACTCCTTCCATATGCAATAATTTTGGTTGGGTAGTCCACTTGATTATTATTCATTATTGTGAAAGTGCCAACCGGGGCAGGCCGCCCCTGATGCACCCACAACTCTACGCCACTCAGAGCATCGACATTAAAATTATTACGTGTGGCGTCATGTCTTAGTGATCAATTATAGGATCTGTATAGTTTTGAAAGATATCATCTAAGTTCTTAGATCAGTGTTTCTGGGCCCAGTTTACACAGTTTAAAGTGTGTGGTATAGCGTTGTTGTGCCGAAAGACTATGGTCTTTTTGTCGACCAGTTGCAGCCGTTTCTCCATCAGGCCTTCATTTAGTCTTGCTAGTTTTTGACAATAATTTTCTGACTTTAGCGTATACCCTGGAGAGAACAGCCCATAATTTCCTCATAGATGGCATCGGCTTTGTGATGGTTTGGGTAGGCTCTACTTCTTTGGAGAATGACCTTTTTCATAGAGTATAATCGTATGTTATCGACTTTTATAAAAAAAATTTCTGGAGCTATTTTTCACCAACCCGAATATATTCGTAAGTGCTTCTCACTTATTTTAATATTAGAAGAAAATAATAGTTTGCTAAAGACTATTTGTTTTAGCTGTACTAAGTGCCTTGTATAAAAATTGTATGCGTTTATGAAGAATTGTGAATCGAGGAATCAAAAGTTGCGATGAGCACAAAAACATAAGTCACTTGCTACATTTAAAGCGCTGTACAATTATGTCTATGAATGCCAAACCATATGCCATAGGTTATTGATAAGCAATGATGAGGAATGGGGAAAGATGAAGATTTCTAAGCATAGTCAAATTTTGGTATGGGCAGACAAAAAATATTGAAGTAGGCAAATATGAGATCAAAGTAGGCTTTTTATTTATAACTTCATATGTACATATGCCATATTTTTATTCAATCAATCAGATTTCTCATTTCTACTTGTATACTAATTTTTCAAAATTTTACGTGCTTGTTTTAATGGTTTCAAAATTCAAATAATATTATTGAATATTATAGGAACTCAACCACACGCTTCTTCAGGTAAGTTGTTAATACGAATTTCTATATTGTTTTAGCTATCATTCGAGTAAATATTAAAGTTTAGGCAGATATGCACCAAAGGACATATGTAAATACCAGAAAAATTGTGCATGCTGTATTTTCTAGGCTAATTGGTACATCAGACTTTCTATGGGGGCAGACTATGTAAGAACCATAGTGATTTCACTTAAGAGATTACATCCAGATGTAAAACTAAAGGAAAAATAATCTCCACGTTTACTGTCCTTCTTGAAATTACAAATGATTTCCCTTTTCAATGCACACAGTTTCTCTAACTGTAGAAAGAAACTTGTTTAAACAATTATAACATTTGTCAGACATCAGCTAGACAATCGCTTAATATCCAACTATATTATACAATATATCTTTCCATTCTCCCAACTTCAACATAAAGCCCAAGAATATTGCTCCAAATCTAGACACGTGCCCTCTTATGCATAATCCAATTGCTTTCCAAGCATAGTGAAATTTTCGTATGGGCAGAATTTATTTTAAGAAATTTTGAAATAGACAGATATTAGATCAAAGTTGGCACTTCATACATGTCAATTATTCATATGTACATTTATAACATTTTTTTTTTTTTCAATCACTTTCCATTTTTCAACTTCTGCTCAAAATTTGGAGTAACATTTTAGAATAGAACCATAACACCGGGACTTGCGCTTGATTTGGTAAGTTGTTCCAACAAACTCCAGGATTTTCTTAGCTACGGGTATCATTCGAATATTGTAAAGGGATATGCAGAATACAGTGTAAAAGAACTACCAGAGGATTTAATATTTGCTAGTTTATGCCAATCTGCAGGCTTTCTGTGGGGACAGATCTAAAACTACGAATCATTGTAATAACAAGAAAGATCCTTCATCTATTCCACCCATTTGCAGTACAAAATGTGCTCAACATCAGAGTCTCTACTTTCTGTACCATTAACAAGAAATCCTCTTTAAAGAATGTTGTCATTCGTCTCACAAAGCAAGACAGTGGCAAAATATCCATCTATTTACGTACCTAACTATTCCTCCAATTTTAAAAAGATCATTTTTCAATTCTTTGATCGCTGTATGCGCCAAAATATTTACATTTCATCAAAATTTCTGATCAAAACATGGTTGGATTAATTTCGAAGCACAATCATTGGAGCGAAAACTGTGGTTTTCTTGTATCATTTGTTAGGCCCTTCCTCCTTCCACCGCGGCGATATCCAAATCATTTAAAGTTGGGATGCTCAATTTCTTCAACAAATTTAACATTGAAGAACTTAAAGAGGCGGCACGATTGACATTTTTATGTTTTTCAGACTTTAAATGCTGTTCAATACCACTAGCACCTCATGGGAAACACTATATTCTGTGCGATACTTTTCGCATCTGACACCCAGAGGAGTATTTATTTGTAAATTACATTTTTCTACACGTCATTACAAATTAGCTCATTGGATTTGTAATCTCCAATATTTTAAATAGCTGTAGTAAGAATTAACATGGTTTTCAACCTATGGACTAGATAATTGGGAAAACGGGACAATTTAGCATTCCGAAGCTTTATTCGGGGACACCGGGATAGAGAACCTAAAAAAGGGGACGGTCCCGTTCCAAATGGGGCGTATGGTGAGGTTAGTTATACCGCAAGCTTTGTATGGGGTCTTTAAACCATTGTGATAACACCATACCGATCCCTTTTTATCCCTTTTTTATAAATATGCCCAACTGCACAACCGCCATGTGAACACTTTATTTGTTATATTATCTTTGGTGCTTTCATTAGTCTCAGATAGACAAGACAGTGGCAACTGCAATTGCAACTCCAACTTCAAATAAAATGCCACTCTTCGCTTTAAGTATAGATGTATGCCTTAATACACATGTTCTAATTGGTTGTCAATCATATTCATATTTTCCTGTGGTTGCATTTTTTTCTTAAAAAGAAATGAAATAAGTAGTCATGGGATCAATGTAGGTTTTTAATTTATGTCACCTATGTATATGTACATGTATAACATATTTTAATTCATTCAATTTTAATTTTTCATCATTAATACCAGCAAGTTACTCACATTACAATGAAGTTCAAAATTACAGAGCTACTGGAAACACTTAAACAGGAGCAATTCAAGCAGTTAAAGCGCCATTGCGAAAAAACAGAAATAATATTGCCGAGAACAGTGAAACCAGAGAACCCAATTCCAATTGATTTTGATAATCCCATATCGAATCATATTAATGCTAAGGCACTTGGAACAATAATGAACATATATGCAAGACACGGCAGGTATTTGAAAAAAATTATAAAGAAGTGAAAGTGTATCTGAAGAAGCAAAGAAAAGCAGATGAAAGATGTAGAGTAACACAAATAATCTAACGCGGCAGAGGGGGGAAGAAGATGTAAATGTAAACGAGACAAATGAGAACAGTCAACATATTAAATGAAAAGTGAAAGATTAAATTTTAATGTAATATTTTAGTATAATATTATAGAAACAAAATTTTTTAATGTGATATTGCCTGAATAAAATTTTGAGTAACTTTTGGTAAATAATTCAAACATCATATCTTGATATCGTATGGTAATCAAAGTTTGTGAACAGGTATAATTGTATGTATCGGGGTATATATTGTACCTATCAAATCGGTTCAATATTAAGAGTACCTATATAATTGAAAGTAAATTCTCCTATGCAAGTGCAAAAATGGACGAAGGTTTTAAGACAATAGCAATTTTATTCGGATAAAGCCAAAATATGAGAGTTTATGATCAAAAAACTGCCTAGGTGTCATATGAATGGTAATCAGATGGGGCTAGATCAGATCCTCAATTTTTGCCTTTGCATAGCATTTTCGTATTGACCAGTTGCGGTCGTTTCTCCTTCAGACTCTCAATATTTCGACCCATTATAAATGAAAAATTATAGCAACTTTTAAATTTGATTGCAAAAATTCCTTTTTTTTTTGAACAAAAAACTAGTCAAAAAATTCTAAAATTCAAAGGTTAGTATATTAGATATATAAAACATTTACAAGGCTGTGTCAGTTATCATTTATACAGAGAGGGTTTTTGGAATATGATCCATATATCTATTTATATTAATTACATAAAATTGAATTCAAGTTTCAATAATTGTTACTTTCTAGAACATAAATTTGTAGTGATTTCATGGTATCCTCAAATTTGTAATAAAATTTGGCATTCTCCAAGGCAGTGCTCTGGAACCAACTCTTTACATTTTATATACTGCTGATGTTTCAACAAGTTCTTGAAGTATCACATCAACTTTTGTTGATGCCAATGCCATAATCATCCGCTGTTGTTGGTCAATTAAAACTTTTACAGGTCAGGAAAATCTTCTTAAAATCATTCAAGGGTAATTATCTAACTAACAGTATTGTTGGGAGATACCGAACTTTTTAAGAAATAAAGAAAATTATTTTGCTCCTGGTTGGGGTCGAACCTCGATGCACTGCATTCATCTATCTAACTAGTGATTGGTGCTTTGGTGTTCTGAGTGATCAATAATAAATGAGACCCCCAGTCAACTTAGCAATTTACCTATAATTTTTACTTTGAATTAATGGCGAAACTAAATTTCGGTAAAATACTTTTTATCATTGGGTCTGGTGATCTTTGAATTATCACAGTCTAACATTAGGGAAAAAAATCTTATCTGCTTAACAAACTAAAGAATTTAGCGGATCATTTTAAAATTTACTTTTTATAAATACTTTCAATATTCTTACAGCCATAAATAATTATTTATATAATTATAATCATAATTTTTAATAGATTTCTTTAGGTTTCCATAGTAATCTTGAATTCGAAATGTCAAATTCTCATCAACGAGTAGAATCAATTGCATTCCTTTTTCTGTACAGATTGTCTATACATTATATTCTTATTATAATCCTATGTTAAAAATTTAATCAATAAATATGGATGGTTTTGATTATACTTTTACTATGCTTATATTTGAATATTATTTTATCAAGTCACTGAGGATGAAATAGTCATTGAATGTGCAAGAAGTCAAGATGCAAGCAACTTAATTTAATCCTCTAAAATGGTATATTTCTTACTTGTTCATATTTTTCAATAAACCTTTAACCAAAATGTAAATTCTAAAGATTTTTTTATTTATAACATGAAATATGAAATCCTCTCTCAATATACATATATAAGAATGAGTTGGTGGGTTTATGGTTAATGTTTGATAGCATTTAACTAATGATATGTACATATATTGAATTGCTTTCAACAAATTTCTCCTTGTAGATGATGACTTGAATTTGAATTGCTAGTTAACAAACAATAACAATAAGAACAATATGAATGGCAACATATTGTAATTAATCACACTTAAAATAATTAAAAACCAGGGGACCAAGCTTTGCTCGTGTTTCGTGTATTTTAAGTAATTTCAAAAATAACTTATTCTGATGGGAAAGTCACACTATATTTTATGCATACGGCAACTCTGCACCAGCAACTACAAGAACAACATTTTCTCATCTGGCAACCATGTGATGAGCCACCTCACTTGCACACCTTGATTTGGAAATTCGTATTTTTTTGCTGCTTCCTTTGGGTTTTCCGAATTTTCTTTTCTCTTAATCCACCCCAGTAATAAGGCGAACAAAACAAAAAACAAATTGGTAGAGGTGTTTCCGAGAAACAAAATTTATATATCTTTTCCAGCGTTGCAAACCGCTTCACAAATCGGTGTTATTCGGCTCATTGCTTCGAACCACTTAAAGAAACTTGTTCCGGTGCAAGAACTTGTTCATGGGTACCTCTGAACCGCAGTTTGGTTCGGTTCGGTTTAAATGGTTCAATATTATTGTGTCAAAACTTTTCTTTTACGAAAATTATTATTTCAAGAAACATTTGATTATGAAAGCATATTAAAAGGCCTTGTTCTTCAATTGCTTTGCAACAATTTACATAAGTTATTATATAAATTTTTTTTTTTTCAATTATCCAGAATTCAAATTATTTGCACTTCACTCAGCTAATTTTAATGGTGAGTTACATCAAAATGGGTAGCATTAAAACCTTCTCCATGAAAATCTCAGACACCAAGCGCTGTGCTGCATGTGTTTGTCGACTGAGGTGGCTTCGATTTGGTGGCATGATTTTAATTATTTAACTGAATAAACTACAAACTTTGCTTATCGCAATTTTTCTGCAAATATTTACTTTGACAGCTTATATGCAAAAAAAAAAAACAGCTGTAACCGGAACAGATTGTGTGAAATGGATTGATATTTAATGTGTGGTCAATTTGTTTTTTTTCGACAGGCGTCGGTCATGTCGCCGCGTATTTTATTTTTAATTTTTACGATGGCATTGCGAGTCCAATGATAACAAAAGAACAGCAATTAATTTTTATATATATGCCTGGTTTAGACTATTCTTAGCTTTAGTGTTTGACTTCGGATGTAACGGAATGAGGGACCCTACCGTACCGATACCCTAGATACCCCTTACAAAGTATGATATAAGATTTTCATAATTAATATTTTCATACATTATGGGCCTTCAAGATATCACACAAACCTCAACAATTTATGAACTCATAAAGTTGCTGCATGTAAAAAAAAAGTTGGTGCGTTCTTAAACATTTTGTGAGACGATTAATACTCACAATCCTCATAAATAAGCCTGATAAATGAAGTGAATGGAGATATAAGTATTCTAATATTGCACCTTGCCATCATAATTGGCAAAAATTGTCAGTACAAATTCAAATTATTCATTGCAATTTCTGTAGTTAATTCAATCAAACTTTCACTTGTTTTCGGCATTTTGTATTGTTTGTTTTTAGTTCTGAATACAAGAATATCTAATTTGTGTGATTCACGAAAGCAACCTTATAATTTTTTGATTCTATACGCTTATGAGGTTTTTGCGTTTGCATGAAGACCCTTATTAAAATTTAAATTTATAAATATAATGATGATAACTACTTGGATGTTGTGATAGTACTTACCCAATATGGCGCGCAAGTGACCTTCAAGCGTTTGTAAAATGGTCTGCTTAATTTCCTTAACACTTTTGCCCAAAAATTGTTCACTTGCCGTACCAAGTAATTCGTCAGCCTGATGATGAAAATAATAGACGTTCATCATCTAAATTTATTCGAGTTTTGTTATTTCGATTTATTTATACGCGAATGATTTTTATTGTTTTATATTTTATTAAATTAGTTCATGAATTTTTTTTTATTGTTATTATTATTAATTATTATTATTTCCATGTCAATTGTTTGTATTTAATTTGATTTTGAGTTTAAAAACGACAGATGAAGCAATCCAAAAAACACACACACATATATATATATAAAATGTTTGTTATTATTGTTACGTTTAATATTAAAATCAACATAATTATAACATATATTAAATGATTATTAAGTGTTATTATTGTTATTATCATTGTTATGATTATGATTAATTAAATATTTTATACATTTTTATGGTTATGTTAGTTTTGTTTGTCAAATATATTGATTGTTTGTGGATGAACGATGTTGGTCGAGAACAAGTCGAGTTTTGAGTTGAGTTGAGTTGAGTTGAGTTGAGTTGGTAGTTCGATTATTGATAGAATGTCGAACGAACACGCAAATGTAAGTTTAATGAAAAGAAAATACAAGAAGAAATGGAAGAAGAACAAAAATTTATGTCATAATTGGCGTATGCGCTATTTTTTTTTTTTTTTTAATAACAAATTTTTCTGTTTTTGTTTTTTTCTTTAAAAAATTTATATCAAAAATCAACAAAAATTAAGATATAAGCAGCTTAAGAAACAAAGATGGTAGGTTTTTTTTTAACTTTATACAACAAGAGGTGAGGCAGCATCGGCAAAGAAAACAAATCTAAATAAATTATTAAAAATGCAGCAAAAAAATAAATAAATTTACAAAAAAAAATATTCCAATTCAATGCAAAAAATATCTACGGTGAACTCAAATCAACTCAAATTTAAATTAAAAATATACAGTAAT
>JBAMAV010000997.1:0-304490 GCA_037043315.1 Amiota communis | reverse complement strand
TCGACCCATCCGTGAAGATTGAAATGTCAAAATCACTCTGAAAGTTGTTCTCTTTCCATTCCATCCTGGTAGGAAATTTTACCTTGAAGTCGCTCTCAAAGCTATTGTGCGCCACTGTATAGTCTGTTGTTTTCTTGAACATAGGACTGTTAACCACCCCAAGTATATTGCTATGTCCATATGGTCGTTCTGCCCAGCAGCCGGTTTCTTTTAACCTTACCGCACTGTTGCAGACCATGTTTTTGATATGGAGGTCAATTGGGAGAAGATATAGCAGCACATTGAGTGCTGCCGTAGGGCACGTGCGCATGGCTCCTGTGATTCCTATACATGCCGACCTCTGCACCCCGCTAAGTTTGTGCACTATGTAGCTCTTTCCTAGAGCTGGCCACCAAACAATTGCCCCATATGTAAGAATCGGACGAGTTAAGTGTCCCCGCTTGACCCTGAACCATTACGCTGGAACAGACGAAGTCAGCGTAATAGTTCAGAAATATTGGAAAACAGAAAATGCTTAGAAGGAGAAATAAGAAACTCCTAAAGCATCAAATAAAAAATAAATAAAAAGAATTTATAATGTAAACAATTCATAAATAACTATACAATGTTGCACAATCATAAGCAACGTTAGCGTCGACTTCGCTTCCGTCGCTTTTGCTTGCTCAGCATTGTAAAAGACAAAACGGCACTTGCATGTGCCATGCAAAATGTATAATAAGTTAGTCTTAAGACATATCTGAAAGAATAAAGATAATTATACACTAAAGAACATTCTCTTTATTTTATTTCTTTCTGAATAACATAATTGGCGCAGTCGTGGAAGTTAATATCTATAGATATTAACTATAGAACCGTTTTAAAAAAATAAAAACAAAAATTGAAAAAGTGAAAATTAGAAATAATATAGACAAAAAGTGATTCTTCTTTTCAAAAACATTGAATAAAACTAATACAACACAAATACAATACCAATATATATACAAATAAAAACAAAAAAAAAAAATCTATATACAATAAGAAAATAAACACAAAAAAAAAAAAAAAAAAAATCTTCACATTTAAAGAAAAAAAAAGAGATACAACAACTATATCATCAAAACATGGAGGAATATGAGAATAAAATCTACTTGCTGGAGGAAACCATAAAAAACAGCAGGAACTTCTGGACCTGCAAGTTCAGGCAATAGACAGTCTAACCAGGAAGCTGGAGACAGTGGGTATACAACAACAACAACTTAATCCCCTAGGACTACAGGCAAAAGACGCCCTTGGCTACTTCAGGTCAATTCAACCACTAAACAATGAGAGCTACTTGGTACCGTTTTTAAAATCGGTCGAACAAGCAATGACGTTATGTGCAGACAACGTTGAATTACAACGCTTTGGACTCAACATCATATTGAATGAGAAACTTCGTGGGAATGCTGCATTCATCACCAGCGAACTGCCGGAAAACGCATCTTGGACAGACTTAAAGATGAAACTCAAGTGTCACTTCAGGCCAAAGAAGACCTTCTCGGACATATACAACATGCTTCGGGGAATAAAAGTAAGTAATTTAAGAGAATTATTTAATATTATCGAAAAATCAAAATATGAAATTAACACGTTATACGAATTAGAGGATAGGAAAACACCATTATATTCTCCATGGTGTGTAAATAGAGATCTAGTGGGTATCCTGATAGAAAAGATTAATGGGAACACTAGGGCATTTATCAATGACAATATGCAATTGAACGAAATATTTGCAATTTACACGAGAAATAAATTGTTAGACGACCCATTTGCAATAGATTTCTTGCATAGAAAACCTAAAACTAACAATCAACAAACAAACAACTCCAATACTAACAACACTAATAAACAACATAACAACACAAACAATGACAATCAAAATAATAATAGAAATCAAAGGTACAATAATGGTAACCAAAACCAAAATAGGAACAATAATAATAATAATAACCAAAATCGAAGTGGAAACAACTTCAATACCAACTCAAAGTCCCAAAACCAACCTGTAGAAGTACAGACAATCGAACAAGCCGAGGCTGATGTCGAAGAAGAAGTAAATTTTTTAATGTCGCCTCCCGATGTAGTTTACCCATAATTATAATAACTATAGGCAACCATAACATTAGATGCCTTATAGATACCGGGGCAACCATTAGCATTTTAAAACCCGGGATCATCGACAAAATATATACGAAAAAACTTTTAAACAAACCTTTGGCTTATAAGACTCTTAATGGCATAAAGACCGCCAAATATTCATTGACTACTCCATTCCCTAAACAATTCAAAGGAAAGGGCACACTTCCGTGGAAATTAGTAGACTTTGATAATGACAGATATTCTGGCATAATCGGACTAAATTTCCTAATACCCCTAAAAGCAATAATAAACAACGAATTACGATATGTTGAGATTCTCGGAACTAAATTGCACTTCGAGGAATTCAATTATCCAAGTTCCATAGAGAACATAACAACCTTACAACTAATCGAAGGCAACGAAAATAAATACAACTTCGATTTCAAACATCTCAATGGGGAAGAATTCAATAATATAACAGACCTTTTACTTGAATTTGATGACATTTTCTCAAAGATGGTGACATACTGTCGTCTGCTGACGACGTACACCATGAAATCGTAACAACAACCGAGAGGCCCTTGTATTCTAAAATATATAGGTATCCACAAATCTATGAAGAGGAAATCAATAGACAAATTCAAGAAATGATTCAACAAAATATAATAAGAGAAAGTAATTCACCATACAACAGCCCCCTATGGGTAGTAGAGAAAAAACAAGACAATTCTGGGAAAAAGAAGTACAGAATAGTCATTGATTATAGAAAACTCAATGAAAATACAATCGATGACAAGTACCCAATACCAAACTTAGTCACTCTACTGGATAAATTAGGTAGGGCGCAATATTTCACTACCCTCGACTTAGCGAAGGGATTCCACCAAATACTGGTGAGAGAAGAGGATAGGCCAAAAACGGCATTTTCAACACCATCAGGTCATTACGAATTTATTCGTATGCCTTTTGGCCTCAAAAATGCACCGTCAAGCTTTCAAAGGTTAATAAATAAGGTTTTGAAGGATCACATCAATAAAACATGTGTGGTATACATGGATGATATCCTTATATTTAGCACATCGCTACAAGAACATATTGCAAGTACAAGAGCAATTTTTCAAGCCTTAAGGAAGGCAAAGCTCAAAATACAAGTGGATAAATGTGACTTTCTAAAGAAGGAAACACAATTTTTAGGGCATGTCTTAACCACCAAGGGTATAAAGCCAAATCCAAACAAAGTTTCAATCATTCAGAACTTAAAGTTACCAAACAACCAAAAGAAAATCAAGTCATTCTTAGGAATGACCGGCTTTTATAGGAAATTTATAAAAGACTATGCCAAAATAGCATACCCTATGACAAGATACCTAAAAAAAGGTCAGTTAATCAACTTGTATGATCCAAGTTACATATCTGCATTTGAAAAACTCAAAGATATTGTAACAAATTCACCAATTTTAAGATATCCCGATTTTTCAAAGAAATTCGTCATAACAACAGATGCAAGTAACTTTGCAATTGGAGCAGTTCTTTCTCAAGAAGGACACCACATTGCTTATGCATCAAGAACCCTGAATAAACATGAATGTAATTACGCAACCATCGAAAAGGAGCTACTCGCAATAGTATGGGCAGTAAAATATTTCCGCCCATATGTCTTTGGGAGATTATTCGAACTACAAAGCGACCATCAACCCCTTAAGTGGCTGATGACGAAATTTACAGGAAAAGATATAAATCCCCGACTACAAAGATGGCTGATAAACCTAGGAGAATACAATTTCCAAATAGAGTATATCAAAGGTAAAGATAATAACATCGCTGATTTTCTCAGTAGAATATCACAAGATGAAATAAATTATGAAAGTTATGATAATAAACCACATCCAATTCAAGCTGCCGACCTTCAAAAGGAAGACTTAAGCTCAAATAACGAAGAAGAAATAAACTACGGAGAAGATGAAGACAACTTACGAGACAGAAATGATGAATCAAGCGAAGTACAAACTGTCCATTCCCAAGAAGAGGACTTAAGTTACAATATACCTACACTTGAGACGGTCGTTAATAGATTTAAGACACAAATAATATTAACGGAAAAACAAAGGGAATCAATACAAGTATTTAATAATAAAAGAATTTTTATTGGAAAAAATGAAATAAACACCGATCAAGCCCTCAATATTCTACGTAGGGAAATAATAAAAGGCAAAATAGGAATTCATAATGAACTAAATAACGAAGAATACGACAAATTTCGAGAAATTATAATCAGCGAATTCTCAACAAAACCACAAATAAAGTTCATTAACTGCACGAAATTCGTAATGGACATCGAATCGGAAGATGATCTAAACAAACAAATTGCACTATTTCACAAGCACGAAAGTGGACATTGTGGAATAACAGCTACTTATGAAAAACTAAAAGTAAGAATATATAATCCCCAATTAAAACGAAATATAAATATTATAATAAACAGTTGCGATATATGTTCAGGAGGGAAATATGACCGCAACCCCATAAAAAACAAATTTCTTTCAACAGAAACACCCACATCAATAAACGAAATAGTTCATGTAGACACTTACGTGAATACCAAACAATCCTTTATCATATTTATTGACAAATTCTCAAAACATGCTACATGTTTCCCATTACCCGATAGAAACAACAGAACCATCGTCGATAAAATTCAACAATTTTTGGCTATAAAAGGCAAAGTTAAAAAGTTCGTATTTGATAATGAATTTAATACATCAATTGTAAAAGAATTTCTCAACATACA
This sequence comes from Amiota communis, assembly GCA_037043315.1. Classification (NCBI taxonomy): domain Eukaryota; kingdom Metazoa; phylum Arthropoda; class Insecta; order Diptera; family Drosophilidae; genus Amiota; species Amiota communis. The sequence continues at coordinate 299,605 of JBAMAV010000997.1, read as the reverse complement.
AAACATAGATTTCCATGCGACTAAACCAAATAGTCATACTGGAAATAGCGATGTAGAACGTTTGAATAATACACTTACAGAAAAAATAAGAACCCTAAACTTAGAAGAAAAACTACCCATAATAGCACAAATGAATAAAGCCATAATGCTATACAATGATACCTATCATAGCACAATTCAATGTACACCATTCGATGTACAGAATAACAAAGTCGATCACAAAGAAATATTTAATAGAGTGGAAAAACAGAAAGCAAAAACAATTGCAAGAGCTAACCAACAAAGGGAACAGTACACTGAAGACAGGCAAGAAGGTTTTATTAAAAATTATAAAAATCTCAGGCATAAGGAACAGCCAAAATTCAGAAAAGCAAAACTGAATAACATACACACAATTAATATTAAACGCAAACTAAAGTATTCAAATATTTCAGGTACTTCTTCTGTTACTCAGCTTATATCCGACCCAAATAACAGCACAAATAACATTGTTACCGATCAATAACCAGCATGGATTTATAAGATTAGTACTAACACCAACAGAAGTAGCTAATAACACTAAAATAATATTGCATATAATAAACCCGCATGAAATATCATTAATATTAAACAACATAGAATCTAATATAAATTTCCTAACGGAAAACGAACAGAAACATCTAACAACTCAAATAGAGTCGATTAGATCAAAAATAAAATCAGTAACACCATCAAACAGACAAAAACGAGGACTAGTAAACGCTGTGGGAACAGTCAATAAATGGCTATTCGGCGTCATGGATGATAATGACAGACAAATAATTTTAGAACGTCTATACAATAATCATGAAAATAATCACCAAATCATAACAACAATTAATAAACAAGTCGAAATTAATAATCATATTAACAAATCCATTACACTACTTAAAGATACGATACTAGAGGACAGACAAAAAATCTTAGAAACCGTTAATACTATTAACAAATACAACACTAACATTAAAAACACTTTAACTTACCATGACCAACTAATAAAACTAAATTACTTACAAGAACAAGTAAACCACATACTAGACACAATAGCCTCAGCCAAATATAATATTTTTCATCCGTCCATACTAACACCGGACGAAATAAACAAATACAATATAGACCTACAAAAAATTAAACTCATTAGAATAGCGGTATTGACCCACAATGACTCATTAATCTTTGCCATCAGGATCCCAATAGACTATATAATTGTAAACCTAATCAAAATAATACCAATAACGAATCAATTAAATTTTAAGATAGATGGTAAAGAAGAAACCATCATAGAAATTAAGAATAATTCATATATTTTTGAAGAAGACAAATCGCTAGGAGAATTAAAGGAGAGTAAACATTGTATTTTTCAAAAAAATTGTAAATTAGTATATGATAATGAAGAACTAATAAACAAAATAAACGATGAAATCGTAATAGTTCAAACAAAGAATAAAATGGAAATAACACCTAATTGTAATAATGAAACCGATAAATTAGAAATACACAACAATGTAATTGTGAAATTTAAAAATTGTACAATAGCAATAAGTCATAATTTATTCTCAAACAAAGAAGAAACATATAAACAAATTTTTATAGAAACAGAAACAAAGAATTACAACTTTACTAACAAATTATCCTTTAGAGAAATAGCGATTTCCCAAATAAACAACATAAAAGAAATAAAAGAACTTAAAACACATACAGTAATAGCCAACTCAACAATAATACTAACCTTAATAATAATGGCTATTACAATAATAATAATAATATTCAAAATAAAAAGAAAGCAAATAATCTTACATACTAATAATGAAAGGATCCAGGAGTATCCTTCGTCACAGGGGGGAGAAGTTAAGTGTCCCCACTTGACCCTGAACCATTACGCTGGAACAGACGAAGTCAGCGTAATAGTTCAGAAATATTGGAAAACAGAAAATGCTTAGAAGGAGAAATAAGAAACTCCTAAAGCATCAAATAAAAAATAAATAAAAAGAATTTATAATGTAAACAATTCATAAATAACTATACAATGTTGCACAATCATAAGCAACGTCAGCGTCGACTTCGCTTCCGTCGCTTTTGCTTGCTCAGCATTGTAAAAGACAAAACGGCACTTGCATGTGCCATGCAAAATGTATAATAAGTTAGTCTTAAGACATATCTGAAAGAATAAAGATAATTATACTCTAAAGAACATTCTCTTTATTTTATTTCTTTCTGAATAACATAATTGACGCACTATCGCTGTGTACATCCATGCTCTTATTTTAGGGCGTAGGCCCCATCTCTTACCAAGCAATCTTCTGCAAGAGTAATAGGCCACAGAGGCTTTCCTAGCCCGTAGCTCTATATTGGATTTCCAATTGAGTTTTGCGTCCAGCATAACTCCCAGGTACTTGGCCTTGTTGGAAAGATGAAGCTGTTGTCCATTCAGAAGAGGAAGGGGGAAATTCGATATTTTGGTTTTCATTGTGAAAAGCATCAGTTCTGTCTTGCTTGGGTTAACGTTTAGACCACATCCTGTGGCCCATTTTAACAGTCTCCCCAAAGCTCCCTGCATGATGTTGCTTATCACACTAGCAAACATTCCTGATACCATGATCACAACGTCGTCCGCATAGACGACTACCCTTGCCCCTGTCTCCTCTAAAATTTTGAAAATGTTATCTATGACTAACAGCCACAGCAGTAGAGAGATCACGCCGCCCTGTGGTGTCCCTCTACTGACATATCTGGTTAGAGTCGAGTTTCCTAACTCTGACTGCACTGTTCTGGTTTTAAGCATGTTAACTATCCATTCCCCAATGTCTTCCTCTACGCCAATCCTAGCTAGAGAATCCTGGATAGCACGTGTACTAACATTATTGAATGCACCCTCTATATCTAAGAATGCTGCGAGAGAATATTGTTTATAGTAAATCGCCCTCTCTGCCGTGCGGACAACCTCATGTAGAGCCGTTTCCGTGGATCTACCCTTGAGGTATGCGTGCTGGCAAGTCGAGATGGGAAATTTATCAATAATGGACCGAAGATGGAGCTCCAATACCCTTTCCATCGTCTTCAAGAGGAACGATGTTAGGCTGATTGGCCTGAAATCTTTTGCGGACTCATGACCAATTTTCCCAGTCTTTGGTATGAAGACTACCTTGACTCTTCTCCAACTCATTGGTATGTGGTTTAGACCAATACATGCCCTAAAAATCAACCTTAGCCACGGAACTACCCTGTCCCGTAGCTTCTGTAGCATTATCGGAAGAATTCCGTCCATGCCAGGCGATTTATAGGGCGAAAATGTATTGATTGAGTGTGTGATCTTGTCCTCTGTGAAGATCTAGTCAACGTCTCGTGAAGTTTGCCGTAACCGTACGGGTACTTCCGAATCAGTTGTCGTATCTTTACAGTCGGGGAAATGTGTTTTTAGTAGGAGATCAAGTGTCTCAGCAGATGATTCCGTCCATGTTCCGTCTTCCTTTTTCAAGAAAGAGGGATTTACCCATTCCTTGGCCAGAACTTTTCCTAATCTTGCTGAGACAGAAGTAGACTCGATCGACTCACAAAATTCCTTCCAACCATTATTTTTGGCGTTCCTGATGGCTTTTTTGTAAGTCTTGAGACAGTCTTTGTAGACTTGCCAGTTGTTATCCATGTAACACTGATTGAAGAGCTTTCTCGTTTTCTCTCCGAGTTTCGAGAGGTCTGCGTTCCACCACTGTGGGAAACTTTTATGGCTCCTTCTTATTGGACAGGATATCTTATACGCTTTGCTGAAAGCTTCCTCAAGATATTTAACCCTCCTTTCAATTTCGTCCTTGGAGTCAATGTTTGAGCATGTAAAGGTATTCATTTTCGATTTAGCTACTCTTGTAAAAACATCCCATTTTAAATTGCGTGGGTTTCTAAATGGAACAGAATCCGTTGTCTTCAAATTCAGATTGTAGAGTAGCCAACTGTGATCCGAGAAAGATCTTTTGTTGGAAACTCTCCAGTTTTCAACCTGAACCTCTGAATTTTCGGACAGAAGAGTTATATCTAGTACCTCTTCCCACCCCGGGAAGCCTTCTGTACTAGGGAATGTGAAGGTTGGAGTATTTCCTCTATTGCAAACTAGCAGACTGGAACTACTAATAAAATTAAAAAGCGACTCACCCCTTTCGTTATCCTCGGTGCTTCCCCATAGCGTATGGCGTGCATTGGCGTCGCATCCTAGAAGTAGGGGAGTGTTGCTGGCTTTCGCACTGGCGGTCAACTGCGCAACCTCATCCGGAGGCGCCTCTTTGTTGTGCGCCATGTACACCGATGCTATAAACATGGCTTTCTCCTCCAACACTTCGATTTTAACGGTTGTCAAATCACCTGTGCAGAATTGAGGACAAAGGAAAGAATTTACATTGTTTTTGACTAAAATACATGTTCTTGGCTTGTCACATACCTTAGCGTATAGTATCTTGTAGTTTTTGATTCTGAGCCCCAGAATGTCAGTGCCTCTGACCCAAGGCTCTTGGACGATGCATATGTCAACGTCCTCCTCGCCTAGGAAGACGGCAAAATTATCCAAGGCATTCTTGGAATGCTTTAAGTTAATCTGCACGACCTTCAGCATCGGTAGTTGGTTTCTTTGGGGTGCTTGTTGCTTCGTCCTGAAGCGTAAGGTCATCCATCAGCTTGTTTGCAACCTGCAACTCATCTGATTCTTCTTCTGATGACCGGAAAATTTTTAGTTTGGCGTACCTCACGCCAAACCGCATTTTGTGGTCAGTTTTCTCCAACTCCTTAACATAATCTTCGTTTATGGAGAGGAGCAGAGACATGCTGCTCTTTTGTTGACCTTCATCTTTGATGACAATCCAGTCATTCATAGGCATGGTAGGGTTCTGCCGCTGCAGAAGCTGTAGCACCTTGCAGTGCTCCACCTTCATAACAGGCAACCAAATGCGAGCTCTCGGCCGCCTTGGGATGTCCCGAGCTGGGATAAGCTTAAGCCTTAAGCCCTCCCAAGCATTGCTTATTTTAGCAATGCAATTGCCCAGAAATTCCAAGGACGGGCGATCGTCGCACTTGATCACCCTGCAGCCGCGGAGAACCACAGAAGAATCGAATCCTGGTGGAGATGAACACAGATCAGAGAGAAGGTGTTCCATCACCAGCTCTGTTAACCTGGGTTCAATCTCCCCCCATTTCTCCAACACCTTCTTACCGCCGTTGGTGACTTCATCAACAAGTGCCACCGTCAGCTCATCCCGAGCAACGTCGCTAAAAAGCATCTTGGCGCTTGTGGAGGGACCTTTTGCGTTGGTTGTTTTAGCAACTTTACTCTTACGAGTATTTGTAATGGTCTCATCCTGAGAGCGATTACGTTTAGTCGCTTTTATAGGTTTCACGTGAGTGGACATGTACTCCACGTACTTGTCCACCACGACCTGGTATTTCACCTTGTCAGCTTGGTCGAACTCATGTACCGTCCCACTCTCCTCATTTTTGGCTATCTTGCCTAAGATGAAGAGGGCTTTTTGGTACAGGTTCTTCCTGACCATCGCTTCCGACTTGCCTTTCCTCGGCCTTGGTGCACTGTTACTTGCCGATTCTGTCGGTTTTGCGCTATTTCCGATAGCCACCGACGTAGTTGTTGCTGCTGTTGTTGACGCCACAGCCTGCCCGCTGTCAGCGGTGACTAGTTCCTGGCTCGAGGCCAGTAACTCGTCCTCAGAGCTCATACCTAGCTCCACTTCGTCATCTGTTAAGATGTTTACACATTGTTTTTTAAAATTATGGTTCATTTTTGGTCCCACGAGTGTAGGGGAGAGTAGGTCCACTGGGGCATAGCCCCCTGTACCCCGGCAAGGCTAAAGTTTAAACCGAAGGTCGCCAGGTATCCGGAGTCCACCGTTATCAGACACACTCACGCAGTGCCATTCATCCCATGGGCACGGTTGTTATACACCCGGGATTGCGGATTTTATCGAGTTTACCTCTCTAGATCCGCCATATTCTGTAAACAGCAGGGACACCTCGAGCAGGATGTGGCTCCTTACCACGTATGGACGGTCTTGAGCACCAAGCCCCTGGTTCTTTACCAGAAAACCTTGTCGCATATATTTACCAATGGAGTCTGACACCACCGTCTCGACATTGTATGTCTTATATCCACCAAGGATTCGGTGGATGTCAGAGTAATACTCCCACTTTATTACATATTTTCGTGTCAAACTCTCTATTTTGTTTTTGACAGTGATAGGCATACTTTTACACCCGATTCTTCCATTGCTGAGGCTATGCGCCGGTACGTGTGGGCATTTTTTCCCGCTCCTCTCAGCTCATCCATGCTGTCCTCACACAAATCCAGCAGCATATATGTGTTGGAACCAGCCCATTTCAATTTGGCATCTTCCTTAAACTTCACTAAGTTGTTATCATTAATATTTAATGAATTTTAATGAAATTAAATTTTTAATTACTTACATTTATTTTGCGCCATATTCAAATGTCACCTGTTAAGCAATGAAAGACGGTCTAAAAATCAACGGAAAACTTGGACACACTGGCAAAATCTTCCCAGCCCTGGTTAGCTTCAGCTTCACTTTTTCTTTAGAAGCTGAACTGAAGCTAAACCAAAGCAACTCTGAAATTTGAAAATTTGCCTGTTGTTGTTGTAGAATTATGAAGTTATTTACAGAAAAAGCAGCTTTTTTCTTGGTGTGACAAGGGTATAACAATTCAACAAACGTTTTCTTCTTCTTATGCACATTCAAAACAAAAAACAGTTGTTAATGATACGAAATGGCTTGTCTAAACACCAAAGCGTATCATCGTGATGCAGGGCCTGTCTAAATCGACTATAAAACGGCTATAAGTTGGCAAGCCTGACTGTTTCATATCGGTCAATATAGAAGCATACTAGTTTTATTGTATGATTTGCAATAATAATCACATTCAAAGTCGGTTTATAGGCGGTTTAGACTGAAGGAAAAATCAGATTTTTCTATACCAGTTTGAAAATCTGATTATTTTTACAACACCACAGGGAAAAGTGAAGTCACTGAGTGTTGTTGCTATAGTAACCAAGGTTGATTATAATCGGATTGAAAAACCAGAAAGAAGGCTATCATTGGCTATGCCAAAGATGTAATACTCTTCACGCTCCTCCGAGTTGCATCCAACCTTCCTTTCTTAGCATCACATCAGTTTGAGTGGCAATTTTATTATTGTACTTTTATTCTTTATAAGTTTCACATTTAATTTGAGTATGGGAGGTACCCCTCCTGGCAGCCCTAGGATCATGAAATTTACATGGTTGTTGAAAATGGATCAGAAACTTATAGTGTCCAAATTTCAGTTCGATATGTTAAAAAACAAAAAACTTTTGCCAATAAGAACATTAATTTAAAGGGGTGTTTGTATGGGAAGTATCTTTCCTGATAACCCTAGGATCATGAAATTTGCACGGTTGGTGGATATAGATCAACAACCTATGATGTGCAAATGTCAGTTCGATATGTTAAAAAATAAAAAACTTTTTCTAATAAGAACATTTATATCAAGGGGTGTTTGTATGGGAGGTACCCTTCCTGGTATTCCTAGGATCATAAAATTTTCACGGTTGATGGACATAAATCAGAGACTTATATTGTCTGAATTTCAGTTCGATATGTTAAACAACACAAAACTTTTTCTAATAAGAACATTCATTTAAAGGGGTCTTTGTATGGGAGGTACCCCTTAGTGGTCCGATTCGGAATATTCCGACAAATGTGCAGCGTATGGTAAAACGAAACCCCAGCTCTCTAGCTCAAAAACTGAGGATCTAGTTTGCATGCATACAGACGTACAGACGGACATGGCTAAATCAACTCGTATCATCGAGCTGATCTCAAATATATATTCTTTATGTGGTCTGCGATGTCTCCTTCTGTGCGTTACAAATTTCATGACAAAATTATAACACTATTCATTCCCGTGAAGAGTATAAAAAATCAGGCTTATAATCAACTGTCGACTGGTCACCTTAGTATTGTTGGGAGATTTCTGCCTTTTTTTAGGGTTCCGTACCCAAAGGGTACTAACGGGACCCTATTACTAAGCTTCCGCAGTCCGTCCGTTTTCACAGAATGTGTAATTCTATTGTCATGATAGCAACAAATGCTAAAACTTAAATAAAGTTACAAAATTAAAGGGGTCCCCATACAAGAAACGTTTGCTCCAATATGCACTGCGCACAGTTTTAGAAGCTTTGTGATTTATTTTGTTTCATATTTTAGTAATTTTTTTGTTGTTGTATACTTTTAGTCTTTATGAATATTTCACTTTTGCTTTTGACAATTTTCACAGTTCCCGATCTCAATGTTGATATGCAGTTTAAATACTGATTCTACCCTAAACATAAGTCAAATCAATAATTTAATATTTAGAACATAAGCCTTTTGTCAATTTCATAATAAATGCATATTCATTCAGGAGTGTCACATAATTCGAGAGAAATTGAACTTGAATTGATTTCAAAGCCTAAAAATATGCAGTTAAAATTTTCATAATACTGATACTTTAATTATTGAGCAAATAAATACTTGTACATTTTAAACGCACATTTTTAGGATTTGAAATCAATTCAATTTCAATTTCTCTCGATTTCTGTGACACACCTGATTGTGATTGGAATTGCTCGATTATTGAGTTATTCAATACATTATTCATTTATGTGACAAAAAATCATGTACGATGGTACGGAACCCTCCGTGTGCAAGTCCGACTCACATTTGGCTTCTTTTTTATCTCATTTTGGCTCTTTTTCTAAATTTTCTTTCCCCTCCAAACATAAAACAGCTGACATTTTAAGTAAAATATAAATTGTTTATTTTTTTTAAAAGCTTTTAATTAAATAAGTATCAGAATGAAAAAGGCGATTGCAAGAACTATTTGCATATATTTCAAAATGTTCTAAATCGTGTATTTTACACAAATTTTTAGTTATAATATAGCCAACGTGCTCGCAAAGTTGTACATATAACTAAAATAAAAAACAGCTGTTCTGAAGACAATTGTATAAAATTTGAAAAAATCTACAACAAATAAAAAAAGGAATGTGCCTCACCCATAAAAGCACACTATTGAAGTGAAACTGCTGCACATAATGTTAGGACTCAAGTTTTAGTTTTTAGTTTTAAAATAATTACTAGAGTTGTGTTCTATAATATTATTCATTTATTTCATTATAGCACATTATAATTAATAATTTAAAGAATTGGGTTACATATCATATTGATTTATATGACATATAACAGCAAAGACTCAGCGACATGCGTACAAATTAATATGCGCGATCGGCGTCGTGTACAGCACACACAAATGAAAAGAATAATATATGCTTAAAGAGAAGAGCGAAAATGCAACTGTAGTAATTGCTGGTGTGTTGTTGTTGATAAGTTGTGCACAAAACTAAACAACAGCTGCGACCCGCACTTCCCTTCACGATAAACACAAATTCAGAATAACAGCTCTGTTGTACACTCTCAACAACAACAACGACGACACACACGAAGAGAGAGAGAGAAAAAAGCATCTTCGGCTGTTGGTCGTTTTTTCGGTTACTTGTTCGTATGCTCTTCGTAAAAACACAGCCCAGTAAAGCATTTTTTATCTCTATGTTACTCATGCAAAAACATTCATTCTCTACGCTGCAGAAGAACAACCCAATATGCAATGTGTATCCCCCATCAACGTCTCTCCCCCACATCAATACATTTGATTACCATAACGTTTTTTTGGACTTACAACTCGCTAAAGAAGTTTCACTTCAAAAAGGAACAAATTCAGTGTAAACACCTGATTAAAAATCAGGCAATTTTCAGCAGTCTAAACCGACTATTAGACTGCTTAAAATTGATTGACAACATTTTAAGTAAAATATAAATTTTCATTTTTTTTAAAAGATTTTAAAAAAATGAAAAAGGGGACTGCAACAACTATTTGCTAGTATTTCAAAATTTTCTAGATCATGTATTTTTCATAAATTTTTAGTTTTAATATAGGCGTTCACGATAATAATGAGCAAAGAAAGATTCGTTGCCTCTATCACTCCCATGCATAATGTTGTTGTTCTCAGTTGAGAGCGATAGAGACAACGATCTTTCTTTGTTCATGTTTGTGCACTCCTCTGGTGCGTTCACTTCACCTAGCTCGCACTATGCAAAACACAAAAATTTTTCTACTTGTAAGGTATTGAATGTTACTCAAATCACATTCATTTAAATGATAATAACTGATTGATATTCAATGGAATGATTTTTGATTGATTATACTCACATATCTATATAAACATATATAAATTCCTTGACAACGACAAAAACAAGTTTCAAATTTCAGCAAACATTTCTTATTAACTCAAATAATTACAAAATTACATTTCAGATAACTCGTTTGTAAATCATGGATGTTTATCATGATGATGTAGAAGAAATATATGAACCGTCCTTATCGACTAATATTATTGAACTAGAGTTAGTTTGTGCATCCTTTCTACTGTATCGGCTTAATTGGCTAAATTTTGTATTTTTAGACATTTTTTTGGCTATGATTGCAAACGGCTCTTAAATTTAGTCCTGGTCGACAATGATACATAGATTTTTGCTTCTGGCAATTATCTGCACTACTTAAGTATTTCATGGCGAGAGGTAACCTTCCGTCAATCAGTTTTCGGGCATGGCTTTGGTTTTATTGCGGTAAGGAAACAAAGTCAAAGTCAACAATTGAATTGATATTTCATAAGCACGCATTGATACGCCTTTGATGCAGACCAGGGATGGGAAATGTCGGATAGTGTGGCCAAGTTTTTTGCCATTTTCGGTTAGATATTGTCAGTCTTCTTCTCTTTTTGTGTTTTAAATTTGTATTTAAACGTACCAGAGTGCTTGCAATTATTAATAATTCTTTTAAATAATATATTTTCCATTTTAAAATTTTTTTTTATTTGCTGTCTCCTGCCCAAGTCACACCAAACAAAAGCGAAAAATGTTGAAGCTGCCGTTCACAGATCGCTTTTGCTTTTTTTTTAACAGCTGTTTTTTTATGATCTATAAATAAATAAATTGTGAAAAGTGAAAAAACCAAGAAAAGTACTACTTGTGTGGAAAATTAATAATACAGATGAAATTATAATGTTTACAAAGATGCTTGTGAGCTTAACTGATAATATAGCGATGACATGCCATTTAGAAGATGAGTGTGAGATGGAATTGATGGAATTCATGATGAGACGCGCTCCTGTTCCCCGCAGTATTTGGGCTGTTGTAAGTTATTGTTATAATTAAAACAGTAAATTGTATATTTGTGAATATATTTGTGAAATTGTAGGAACGACAAGGAAAATTTTGGAGCAAGGACATTAAAGAAGGTTCTGCAGAATTATTCAAAGAGAGTTTCCGAATGGACAGAGCCACGTTGAATATACTGGTTGAGGATCTAGCAAGGCTACCTACGAATTATTCCATTGGATGAAAGAGTTGCTATTGCTTTGTATACTCTATGCTCGTCTGCAGAATACCGAGAAAATGCATTCGGACATCTCAAGGCAAGGTTCCGGCGACTTGGCAAAGGATTGGACAATAAATTGAAGAATTGCAAGAACATTGCATTGCTGCATTTTACTTTCTGAACAATAAGAACAGCTCAATCAATGAAAATTGGGAAAACAGTGTGGAGAATAGACCGCAACCAAACGTAGAAAATGATACGTGGGATAACTCTACAGAAGCTGGGGTCATACGAACAGCTATTTCCCGACATCTCCACGAAACTGAACAATAAAAATATTAAGATTTATGTTTCAATTCATACTTATTTAGTATCCAACAAAAAAATAATAATAAATAATGTGAAAATAACTAAATATAATAAAAAAACCTAAACATTTAAAAACAACTGAAAACATCATCATTGCTGCTTGCCTGCGAGTTTGAAGCCAATTTGTCTAAGGCTGCTGCCCTCTTCTCAGAATTGGCAACCATTCTCTCCATGAAAGCCTTGTCCTCTTCGGCACGACTTTTGATTTTTTTTTGGTGGCGACTCCATTGTCGGTTCTGCATCACTGGCCACAATTCCACTTTCGCATTCAGTGTTGATGTTTTCGTCAACAATCGCCATGTCTGCAAAAGAACTACATTCCATTATTTTTAATATAGTCACAGATTGTTGTCCATATTTACCAATGGAGTCTGTCACCACCGTCTCGACATTGTATGTCTTATATCCACCAAGGATTCGGTGGATGTCAGAGTAATACTCCCACTTTATTACATATTTTCGTGTCAAACTCTCTATTTTGTTTTTGACAGTGATAGGCATACTTTTACACCCGATTCTTCCATTGCTGAGGCTATGCGCCGGTACGTGTGGGCATTTTTTCCCGCTCCTCTCAGCTCATCCATGCTGTCCTCACACAAATCCAGCAGCATATATGTGTTGGAGCCAGCCCATTTCAATTTGGCATCTTCCTTAAACTCCACTAAGTTTTTATCATTAATATTTAATGAATTTTAATTAAATTAAATTTTTAATTACTTACATTTATTTTGCGCCATATTCAAATGTCACCTGTTAAGCAATGAAAGACGGTCTAAAAATCAACGGAAAACTTGGACACACTGGCAAAATCTTATTTTTCTTTAGAAGCTGAACTGAAGCTAAACCAAAGCAACTCTGAAATTTGAAAATTTGCCTGTTGTTGTAGAATTCTGAAGTTGTTTACAGAAAAAGCAGCTTTTTTCTTGGTGTGACAAGGGTATAACAATTCAACAAACGTTTTCTTCATCTTATGCACATTCAAAACAAAAAACAGTTGTTAATGATACGAAATGGCTTGTCTAAACACCAAAGCGTATCATCGTGATGCAGGGCCTGTCTAAATCGACTATAAAACGGCTATAAGTTGGCAAGCCTGACTGTTTCATATCGGGTCAATATAGAAGCATACTAGTTTTATTGTATGATTTGCAATAATAATCACATTCATAGTCGGTTTATAGGCGGTTTAGACTGAAGGGAAAATCAGATTTTTCTATATCAGTTAGAAAATCTGATTATTTTTACAACAACCACAGGGAAAAGTGAAGTCACTGAGTGTTGTTGCTATAGTAACCAAGGTTGATTATAATCGGATTGAAAAACCAGAAAGAAGGCTATCATTGGCTATGCCAAAGATGTAATACTCTTCACGCTCCTCCGAGTTGCATCCAACCTTCCTTTCTTAGCATCACATCAGTTTGAGTGGCAATTTTATTATTGTACTTTTATTCTTTATAAGTTTCACATTTAATTTGAGTATGGGAGGTACCCCTCCTGGCAGCCCTAGGATCATGAAATTTACATGGTTGTTGAAAATGGATCAGAAACTTATAGTGTCCAAATTTCAGTTCGATATGTTAAAAAACAAAAAACTTTTGCCAATAAGAACATTAATTTAAAGGGGTGTTTGTATGGGAAGTATCTTTCCTGATAACCCTAGGATCATGAAATTTGCACGGTTGATGGATATAGATCAACAACCTACGATGTGCAAATGTCAGTTCGATATGTTAAAAAATAAAAAACTTTTTCTAATAAGAACATTTATATCAAGGGGTATTTGTATGGGAGGTACCCTTCCTGTTAACCCTAGGATCATGAAATTTTTCGGTTGATGGACATAAATCAGAAGCTTATATTGTCCCAATTTCAGTTCGATATGTTAAACAACACAAAACTTTTTCTAATAAGAACATTCATTTAAAGGGGTCTTTGTATGGGAGGTACCCCTTAGTGGTCCGATTCGGTACCCCAGCTCTCTAGCTCAAAAACTGAGGATCTAGTTTGCATACATACAGACGTACAGACGGACATGGCTAAATCAACTCGTATCATCGAGCTGATCACAAATATATATACTTTATGTGGTCTGCGATGTCTCCTTCTGTGCGTTACAAATTTCATGACAAAATTATAACACTATTCATTCCCGTGAAGAGTATAAAAAATCAGGCTTATAATCAACTGTCGACTGGTCACCTTAGTATTGTTGGGAAATTTCTGCCTTTTTTTAGGGTTTCGTACCCAAAGGGTACTAACGGGACCCTATTACTAAGCTTCCGCAGTCCGTCCGTTCGTCCGTCCGACTCCGCTCTATCTCATGAACTGCAAAAGCTAGACAGTTGAAATTTTCACAGAATGTGTAATTCTATTGTCATGATAGCAACAAATGATAAAACTTAAATAAAGTTACAAAATTAAAGGGGTCCCCATACAAGAAACGTTTGCTCCAATATGCACTGCGCACAGTTTTAGAAGCTTTGTGATTTATTTTGTTTCATATTTTAGTAATTTTTTTGTTGTTGTATACTTTTAGTCTTTATGAATATTTCACTTTTGCTTTTGACAATTTTCACAGTTCCCGATCTCAATGTTGATATGCAGTTTAAATACTGATTCTACCCTAAACATAAGTCAAATCAATAATTTAATATTTAGAACATAAGCCTTTTGTCAATTTCATAATAAATGCATATTCATTCAGGAGTGTCACAGAATTCGAGAGAAATTGAAATTGAATTGATTTCAAAGCCTAAAAATATGCAGTTAAAATTTTCATAATACTGATACTTTAATTATTGAGCAAATAAATACTTGTACATTTTAAATGCACATTTTTAGGATTTGAAATCAATTCAATTTCAATTTCTCTCGATTTCTGTGACACACCTGATTGTGTTTGGAATTGCTCGATTATTGAGTTATTGAATACATTATTCATTTATGTGACAAAAAATCATGTACTATGGTACGGAACCCTCCGTGTGCAAGTCCGACTCACACTTGGCTTCTTTTTTATCTCATTTTGGATCTTTTTCTAAATTTTCTTTCCCCTCCAAACATAAAACAGCTGACATTTTAAGTAAAATATAAATTGTTTATTTTTTTAAAAGTTTTTAATTAAATAAGTATCAGAATGAAAAAGGCGACTGCAAGAACTATTTGCATATATTTCAAAATGTTCTAAATCGTGTATTTTACACAAATTTTTAGTTATAATATAGCCAACGTGCTCGCAAAGTTGTACATATAACTAAAATAAAAAACAGCTGTTCTGAAGACAATTGTATAAAATTTGAAAAAATCTACAACAAATAAAAAAAGGAATGTGCCTCACCCATAAAAGCACACTATTGAAGTGAAACTGCTGCACATAATGTTAGGACTCAAGTTTTAGTTTTTAGTTTTAAAATAATTACTAGAGTTGTGTTCTATAATATTATTCATTTATTTCATTATAGCACATTATAATTAATAATTTAAAGAATTGGGTTACATATCGTATTGATTTATATGACATATAACAGCAAAGACTCAGCGACATGCGTACAAATTAATATGCGCGATCGGCGTCGTGTAGGGCACACACAAATGAAAAGAATAATATATGCTTAAAGAGAAGAGCGAAAATGCAACTGTAGTAATTGCTGGTGTGTTGTTGTTGATAAGTTGTGCACAAAACTAAACAACAGCAGCGACCCGCACTTCCCTTCACGATAAACACAAATTCAGAAAAACAGCTCTGTTGTACACTCTCAACAACAACAACGACGATACACACGAAGAGAGAGAGAGAAAAAAGCATCTTCGGCTGTTGGTCGTTTTTTCGGTTACTTGTTCGTATGCTCTTCGTAAAAACACAGCCCAGTAAAGCATTTTTTATCTCTATGTTACTCATGCAAAAACATTCATTCTCTACGCTGCAGAAGAACAACCCAATATGCAATGTGTATCCCCCATCAACGTCTCTCCCCCACATCAATACATTTGATTACCATAACGTTTTTTTGGACTTACAACTCGCTAAAGAAGTTTCACTTCAAAAAGGAACAAAATCAGTGTAAACACCTGATTAAAAATCAGGCAATTTTCAGCAGTCTAAACCGACTATTAGACTGCTTAAAATTGATTGACAACATTTTAAGTAAAATATAAATATTCAATTTTTTTAAAAGATTTTAAAAAAATGAAAAAGGGGATTGCAAGGACTATTTGCTTATATTTCAAAATCTTCCAAATCATGTATTTTTCATAAATTTTTAGTTTTAATATAGGCGTTCACGATAATAATGAGCAAAGACAGATTCGTTGCCTCTATCACTCCCATGCATAATGTTGTTGTTCTCAGTTGAGAGCGATAGAGACAACGAATCTTCTTTGCTCATTATTTTCAAAATGTTAATATAGGCTACTCGTTCGTGTTTGTGCACTCCTCTGGTGCGTTCACTTCACCTAGCTCGCACTATGCAAAACACAAAAATTTTTCTACGTGTAAGGTATTGAATGTTACTCAAATCACATTCATTTAAATGATAATAACTGATTGATATTCATTGGAATGATTTTTGATTGCTCTCATATTCATAATCAGGGAGCAAATCAACATGTGAATGCAATATTATTCATACCACAGAAGCAAAGTATAAGTGAAACTCAAAATCAATTCAAATGAATTTGATTGAAACAACTAATCATTTTATAATGAATGAATCAAAATGGCTTTTTATTTATTCTATGCACAGGTATAACAGACATTCATATTGACTACAAATGGATACGAAAAAAAAAACAAGAACACATTTTAGAGTGAAAGCCTTATTGTATGTATTCATGCACATGTCTAATAAAGGTGCGCTCCTTTTTTAAAATACATATTACTTTTTCGTGTTCATGGACATCTCTGGTATGTAAGTATGTATTTTACTTATTTAAATCTGATAATTTTTAATCACGCATGCGCTCTGTATACTCACATATGTATATAAACATATATAAATTCCTTGACAACGACAAAAACAAGTTTCCAATTTCAGCAAACATTTCTTATTAACTCAAATAATTACAAAATTACATTTCAGATAACTCGTTTGTAAATCATGGATGTTTATCATGATGATGTAGAAGAAATATATGAACCGTCCTTATCGACTAATATTATTGAACTAGAGTTAGTTTGTGCATCCTTTCTACTGTATCGGCTTAATTGGCTAAATTTTGTATTTTTAGACATTCTTTTGGCTATGATTGCAAACGGCTCTTAAATTTAGTCCTGGTCGACAATGATACACAGATTTTTGCTTCTGGCAATTATCTGCACTACTTAAGTATTTCAAGGCGAGAGGTAACCTTCCGTCAATCAGTTTTCGGGCATGGCTTTGGTTTTATTGCGGTAAGGAAACAAAGTCAAAGTCAACAATTGAATTGATATTTCATAAGCACGCATTGATACGCCTTTGATGCAGACCAGGGATGGGAAATGTCGGATAGTGTGGCCAAGTTTTTAGCCATTTTCGGTTAGATATTGTCAGTCTTCTTCTCTTTTTGTGTTTTAAATTTGTATTTAAACGTACCAGAGTGCTTGCAATTATTAATAATTCTTTTAAATAATATATTTTCCATTTTAAAATTTTTTTATTTGCTGTCTCCTGCCCAAGTCACACCAAAAAAAAAGAACAACTCTCTTGTGAGCGTGACGTGCTTTTTGTTACTCTGTGATATTATTTGTTTTATCTTACTTTTTTCAATCTTTTATTGTTTTTAATTTTTGAATATATAATACTTTATATCAGGTAATATTCATTTGATCGTGTTTTGCTTATTTAGTTGTGTACAAAAGTGTATTTTGCAAAATTAATTATAAATTTGATTTGGTGCTTGTATTTTGTTTTTGTATTTTTTCTCTTTTTTGATTTCTTTTTTCTTTGCTCTTAAGCATCTTATCAAGTGCAATTGCATTGTTTTTGCATAATTATCATATCCCTCTCGCATTTTGTTACACGTTTGTTTGTGTGTTTAACTTTTCATAAACAGCATCACCTATTGTTTTTTTGTTTGTTCATAACGTTGTCCGTTATTTTTTTTTTTCTTTGGGTATAAATCCCAATAGGAATTTCAACGCCTTTTTCACTTTTATGCCCCAGTGGGATTTTTATGAAAATTTTTTTTTTTTTTTTTGATTTCCTATTTATTACTATTTTAAACTTTTTTTTTTTTTTTCTTCAATCATGCATTGCTGCAATGGTTCATGCGCTATTAAGGACTGTTTTGATTCGGAAAAAAAATCGTGCAGTCACATGCTGGATGTGCAATAATATTGCTCATTTAAAATGTGCTGGCTTGACTGGAAGAGACCATGACAGGCTATATGGAAATAAGTCTGCCTGTGGTGGTACCAGATGGTCTTGTCCAGATTGTTATAAAAGACAATCAGATTTTTCGGGTATGTACCGGCGGGTACGGAACCAGTTCTTAATGCTTAAAAGTCTTTCTTCTCAATTGTCTTCTGCTTTTGATAATTCAGCTGATCTTCTTGGGAATTATGATTTTGAACTTCCTTTGCTTTCCCTTTCACCCTGTCCTATCCCCAATAGTAATTCACTCTCAGTTCCTTCTTCCATGCAACCTTCTATGCCTCCCTCCACGTCTCCTTCCATCCATTCTTCCATGCCTTCAAACTCACCTCGGTCTACTAATACTTTACTAGTCCCAAATCCCCCTCCTAATCTACAATTATCATTGCCCTTTGTGCCTTCCCTTTCATTTCCTGAATCTCCACTTCATTCTTCAAATCACTTATCTTTGTCCTCAGCCTCATCACTCTCAGTGCCTCCACAGGTACAGAACGCTTCACCTGTTGTTATTCCAAAACCCGACTTACCTTGTGTCATTCCACCTGTAGTTTCCAATTCCCCTCCTGTCCTCACTGTTGTTGCTCCACGGAGACATGTCTTCATTTCTAGATTGTCAGCTAACACATCCTGTGATGATGTTGTTTCTTATATAGCAGCCAAAGTAAAGGTAAAGGCATCTATTCAAAAGTTCAATTTTTCTAATCCACGTGATATTGCTTCTTTCAAAATAAATGTTCCTGACAGCATTTTTCCTATTGTTTGTGATGCAAAATTTTGGCATGAGCACGCCGTTGTCCATGAATTTAAACCGCGACGTAAAAATCATCGGCCATCTGTTAATGTGCCCTCCACTAGTTCATCTTCACCAAGTACAATCTCAAAAAACTAATTTTGCCTTCTGAAACTCTTTTTATTCATTATCAGAATGTTAGGGGTCTCCTTAGTAAACTTGACGTTTTGTATAGGGATAGTTTCTCCTTTGTAGCTGATGTTATAGTGTTTTCTGAGACATGGCTGAACTCGGATGTACTTAGTAATGAAATTTTTTGTTCAAATTTCGTTACATATAGAACCGATCGCCCTATTCGCCGCGGTGGTGGTGTGCTCATCGCTGTTACTTCACACTTACGATCGGAACTTGTCGATCTAAATTTTCCAACCAACATTGAGTTTGTGTGAAGTTAGTTTTACCTCATGAATCTATTTTTATATCATGTTCCTATATTCCGCCTAATTCCATTTCGGAAATTTATTTAAGTCATGCCAGTGCTATTGACTCAGTTAATAACATTCTTCGTGACCGTGACTCTTTTATCGTTCTAGGCGATTTCAACCTCCCACTCATTTCATGGTCCTTTTCCAGTACATCGGGTTATCTAGTTCCTTCAGCACATCATGATTTCTTGGGCACCATGTTTGACCTCTCCTTGTTTCAAATGAACTCTGTAGTCAATTTTTTGAATAGATCACTTGATCTTGTGTTCAGTAATGACTTTACTGGAATTTCTGTGTCAAGATCTCAACCATTATGTCTTCCTGAGGATACCTACCATCCAACATTAGAAATTTTGCATTCTGTAACCTGTCCTGCTTCAGCCCCCACATCTATTTGCAAACGTCGGTTTTGTTTTCGCAATGTTAACTTTGCACAACTAAATGCAATCTTTCTTGGAACTGATTGGTCTTTTTTAGTCAATTGTAATGATATGACTACCGCTATTAATTTATTTTATTCAACGGTATACAATATTTTCGTTGCCAATGTCCCCTACATTGTAGATTCGTTAGTTACATATAAACCACCTTGGTTTACAAGAAGGCTTTCAAACTTAAAAAACATAAAGTCAAGGTTATATAAAAAATTTAAGAGTACTGCCTCTTCTATTGCTTTTGCTAACTTTTGTGTAGCTCGGGCTAATTTTCTTTCTTTAAATAACCTTTGTTATAAGAACTATCTCTCACGTTGTAGACTGCAATTTTCGCGTGATCCTAAGCAGTTTTACAACTTTGTTAACTCAAAGCGCAAGTCTTCTTTATTTCCCTCATCCATGTATCTAGTTAACGAACAAGCCCATAGCGATTTAGGTATTGCAGACGTGTTCGCAAAATTCTTTCAATCAACTTATTCCTCTAAACCATATGTTGGCAACTTTTATCCATATTCCACTTCCCATTGTAACCAAATTGTAACTCCTGAAATTAGTGAGGAGAGTCTTCTTTTAAATTTAAAACTGTTGAAACCCACTTTCTCACCCGGTCCAGACAAAATACCTAGTTGTCTGCTTAAGCACTGTGCGGAATCTCTGTGTAAGCCGCTTCTAAAACTTTTCAATTTATCACTTCAGAGCGCATCTTTTCCTGCTATTTGGAAGGAATCCTTTATTGTTCCGTTACATAAAAAAGGTAACAAAGCTGACATATCTAATTATAGAGGTATTGCCAAACTTTCTGCAATCCCAAAGTTGTTTGAAAAAATGCTCACTTCTACCTTTTATCACTACTGCAAATCTATTATTTCTCCATGTCAACATGGTTTTATGAAGAATAGATCACCAACTACTAACTTGCTTGAATTTACATCTTTAGTAAATCTTGGTTTTAACGAAAAATGTCAAACTGATGTTATTTATACTGACTTCAGCAAAGCGTTTGATTCCGTTAATCATGATTTGCTTTTACTTAAGCTAGACCTTTTAGGTTTCCCGCAAGATCTTCTTTGTTGGATTTCTTCATATTTAAGAAATAGAGTTCAGCGAGTGTTATTTAAATCAACTCTTTCTTGTCCGGTTGATGTCACTTCTGGTGTTCCTCAAGGAAGTCATCTTGGCCCATTACTGTTTATCCTTTTTATAAACGATCTTCCTTCATCCTTGAATTACTCTCGTGTTCTGATGTATGCTGATGATGTCAAACTATGCCTCTCATTTAATGACATCCTTTCGCAAGTCAGATTGCAAGATGATCTAACATCACTGCATTCATGGTGTTCATGCAATCTTCTTCAGCTTAACTGCGCAAAATGCATGTTTATGACTTTTCATCGCCTGAACCCTCATCTTCTTTCTTACACGATTGACAACAATTCATTAGCACGTGTCTCTACCTTCAGTGACCTCGGAGTCATTTTTGACCCTAAACTGAGCTTTAACCATCACATCTGTTAATAAAGCTAAAAGTCTTTTTGGTTTTATTAAAAGATGGTCTAAAGAATTTAACGATCCCTACGTTACAAAGCTTCTTTTTATCTCTCTAGTCCGCCCAGTACTCGAGTACTGTTCGTGCGTCTGGAGCCCTCAATACAAAGTACATCAAGACCATATTGAGTCGGTACAGAAGCAATTCCTTCTTTTTGCACTTCGGGGCTTAAATTGGAACCCTAGTGTACGTTTGCCTTCTTACTCAAGCAGGCTTCTTCTTATAGATCTTTCTTCGTTGAGTAATCGCCGAATTTCTTTAGGAATAAGCTTTCTTCATAAACTTATTACTGGTATTGTTGACTCACCACGGCTTTTGAGTCAACTTAGTTTCTGTGTCCCTAGTCGTACTACTAGGAATTTTGTACCTCTTTCTCTAGGTAGGTGCACAACTAACTTTGCCTCACATGATCCATTTCGTGTATTATGTGATAATTATAACAAAATTTACCACATCCTTTCTCCTGAGATTTCGCCCACCGCTATCAACGCTCTGGTCTTGCAACACCGACGATTCTCCATCCACCGTGACTGAATCTGGACGCACAATTTTGGATGGGGTGTCTAATATCTGTCTCTGACCACACATGCTGTGAATAGGGGCATAGCTAGCTATTTAGCAAATAAATTTCCCCCACCGGGTCAGAGACAGATTTACATTCTTTTTGCTTAATTAGTTGTAAGGCTTTATTTTCAGTATTTTTAATGTTCTTTGTTGACAGTATTTTTTTGTCATAATTAAATTAAAATAAAATAAAAAATAAAATAAAAGCGAAAAATTTTGAAGCTGCCGTTCACAGATCGCTTTTGCTTTTTTTTTAACAGCTGTTTTTTTTATGATCTATAAATAAATAAATTGTGAAAAGTGAAAAAACCAAGAAAAGTACTACTTGTGTGGAAAATTAATAATACAGATGAAATTATAATGTTTACAAAGATGCTTGTGAGCTTAACTGATAATATAGCGATGGCATGCCATTTAGAAGATGAGTGTGAGATGGAATTGATGGAATTCATGATGAGACGCGCTCCTGTTCCTCGCAGTATTTGGGCTGTTGTAAGTTATTGTTATAATTAAAACAGTAAATTGTATATTTGTGAATATATTTGTGAAATTGTAGGAACGACAAGGAAAATTTTGGAGCAAGGACATTAAAGAAGGTTCTGCAGAATTATTCAAAGAGAGTTTCCGAATGGACAGAGCCACGTTGAATATACTGGTTGAGGATCTAGCAAGGCTACCTACGAATTATTCCATTGGATGAAAGAGTTGCTATTGCTTTGTATACTCTATGCTCGTCTGCAGAATACCGAGAAAATGCATTCGGACATCTCAAGGCAAGGTTCCGGCGACTTGGCAAGGGATTCGACAATAAATTGAAGAATTGCAAGAACATTGCATTGCTGCATTTTACTTTCTGAACAATAAGAACAGCTCAATCAATGAAAATTGGGAAAACAGTGTGGAGAATAGACCGCAACCAGACGTAGAAAATGTTACGTGGGATAACTCTACAGAAGCTGGGGTCATACGAACAGCTATTTCCCGATATCTCCACGAAACTGAACAATAAAAATATTAAGATTTATGTTTCAATTCATACTTATTTAGTATCCAACAAAAAAATAATAATAAATAATGTGAAAATAACTAAATATAATAAAAAAACCTAAACATTTAAAAACAACTGAAAACATCATCATTGCTGCTTGCCCTTTAAATATTCTCTCAGCAAATTCTTCATACCCTGCGAGTTTGAAGCCAATTTGTCTAAGGCTGCTGCCCTCTTCTCAGAATTGGCAACCATTCTCTCCATGAAAGCCTTGTCCTCTTCGGCACGACTTTTGATTTTTTTTTGGTGGCGACTCCATTGTCGGTTCTGCATCACTGGCCACAATTCCACTTTCGCATTCAGTGTTGATGTTTTCGTCAACAATCGCCATGTCTGCAAAAGAACTACATTCCATTATTTTTAATATAGTCACAGATTGTTGTCCATATTTACCAATGGAGTCTGTCACCACCGTCTCGACATTGTATGTCTTATATCCACCAAGGATTCGGTGGATGTCAGAGTAATACTCCCACTTTATTACATATTTTCGTGTCAAACTCTCTATTTTGTTTTTGACAGTGATAGGCATACTTTTACACCCGATTCTTCCATTGCTGAGGCTATGCGCCGGTACGTGTGGGCATTTTTTCCCGCTCCTCTCAGCTCATCCATGCTGTCCTCACACAAATCCAGCAGCATATATGTGTTGGAGCCAGCCCATTTCAATTTGGCATCTTCCTTAAACTCCACTAAGTTTTTATCATTAATATTTAATGAATTTTAATTAAATTAAATTTTTAATTACATTTATTTTGCGCCATATTCAAATGTCACCTGTTAAGCAATGAAAGACGGTCTAAAAATCAACGGAAAACTTGGACACACTGGCAAAATCTTATTTTTCTTTAGAAGCTGAACTGAAGCTAAACCAAAGCAACTCTGAAATTTGAAAATTTGCCTGTTGTTGTAGAATTCTGAAGTTGTTTACAGAAAAAGCAGCTTTTTTCTTGGTGTGACAAGGGTATAACAATTCAACAAACGTTTTCTTCTTCTTATGCACATTCAAAACAAAAAATAGGTTGTTAATGATACGAAATGGCTTGTCTAAACACCAAAGCGTATCATCGTGATGCAGGGCCTGTCTAAATCGACTATAAAACGGCTATAAGTTGGCAAGCCTGACTGTTTCATATCGGTCAATATAGAAGCATACTAGTTTTATTGTATGATTTGCAATAATAATCACATTCAAAGTCGGTTTATAGGCGGTTTAGACTGAAGGAAAAATCAGATTTTTCTATACCAGTTTGAAAATCTGATTATTTTTACAACACCACAGGGAAAAGTGAAGTCACTGAGTGTTGTTGCTATAGTAACCAAGGTTGATTATAATCGGATTGAAAAACCAGAAAGAAGGCTATCATTGGCTATGCCAAAGATGTAATACTCTTCACGCTCCTCCGAGTTGCATCCAACCTTCCTTTCTTAGCATCACATCAGTTTGAGTGGCAATTTTATTATTGTACTTTTATTCTTTATAAGTTTCACATTTAATTTGAGTATGGGAGGTACCCCTCCTGGCAGCCCTAGGATCATGAAATTTACATGGTTGTTGAAAATGGATCAGAAACTTATAGTGTCCAAATTTCAGTTCGATATGTTAAAAAACAAAAAACTTTTGCCAATAAGAACATTAATTTAAAGGGGTGTTTGTATGGGAAGTATCTTTCCTGATAACCCTAGGATCATGAAATTTGCACGGTTGATGGATATAGATCAACAACCTATGATGTGCAAATGCCAGTTCGATATGTTAAAAAATAAAAAACTTTTTCTAATAAGAACATTTATATCAAGGGGTATTTGTATGGGAGGTACCCTTCCTGTTAACCCTAGGATCATGAAATTTTTCGGTTGATGGACATAAATCAGAAGCTTATATTGTCCCAATTTCAGTTCGATATGTTAAACAACACAAAACTTTTTCTAATAAGAACATTCATTTAAAGGGGTCTTTGTATGGGAGGTACCCCTTAGTGGTCCGATTCGGTACCCCAGCTCTCTAGCTCAAAAACTGAGGATCTAGTTTGCATACATACAGACGTACAGACGGACATGGCTAAATCAACTCGTATCATCGAGCTGATCACAAATATATATACTTTATGTGGTCTGCGATGTCTCCTTCTGTGCGTTACAAATTTCATGACAAAATTATAACACTATTCATTCCCGTGAAGAGTATAAAAAATCAGGCTTATAATCAACTGTCGACTGGTCACCTTAGTATTGTTGGGAAATTTCTGCCTTTTTTTAGGGTTTCGTACCCAAAGGGTACTAACGGGACCCTATTACTAAGCTTCCGCAGTCCGTCCGTTCGTCCGTCCGACTCCGCTCTATCTCATGAACTGCAAAAGCTAGACAGTTGAAATTTTCACAGAATGTGTAATTCTATTGTCATGATAGCAACAAATGATAAAACTTAAATAAAGTTACAAAATTAAAGGGGTCCCCATACAAGAAACGTTTGCTCCAATATGCACTGCGCACAGTTTTAGAAGCTTTTTGATTTATTTTGTTTCATATTTTAGTAATTTTTTTGTTGTTGTATACTTTTAGTCTTTATGAATATTTCACTTTTGCTTTTGACAATTTTCACAGTTCCCGATCTCAATGTTGATATGCAGTTTAAATACTGATTCTACCCTAAACATAAGTCAAATCAATAATTTAATATTTAGAACATAAGCCTTTTGTCAATTTCATAATAAATGCATATTCATTCAGGAGTGTCACAGAATTCGAGAGAAATTGAAATTGAATTGATTTCAAAGCCTAAAAATATGCAGTTAAAATTTTCATAATACTGATACTTTAATTATTGAGCAAATAAATACTTGTACATTTTAAATGCACATTTTTAGGATTTGAAATCAATTCAATTTCAATTTCTCTCGATTTCTGTGACACACCTGATTGTGTTTGGAATTGCTCGATTATTGAGTTATTTAATACATTATTCATTTATGTGACAAAAAATCATGTACGATGGTACGGAACCCTCCGTGTGCAAGTCCGACTCACACTTGGCTTCTTTTTTATCTCATTTTGGCTCTTTTTCTAAATTTTCTTTCCCCTCCAAACATAAAACAGCTGACAACATTTTAAGTAAAATATAAATTGTTTATTTTTTTAAAAGTTTTTAATTAAATAAGTATCAGAATGAAAAAGGCGAAGAACTATTTGCATATATTACAAAAGGTTCTAAATCGTGTATTTTTCACAAATATTTAGTTTTAATATAGCCAACGTGCTCGCAAAGTTGTACATATAACTAAAATAAAAAACAGCTGTTCTGAAGACAATTGTATAAAATTTGAAAAAATCTACAACAAATAAAAAAAGGAATGTGCCTCACCCATAAAAGCACACTATTGAAGTGAAACTGCTGCACATAATGTTAGGACTCAAGTTTTAGTTTTTAGTTTTAAAATAATTACTAGAGTTGTGTTCTATAATATTATTCATTTATTTCATTATAGCACATTATAATTAATAATTTAAAGAATTGGGTTACATATCGTATTGATTTATATGACATATAACAGCAAAGACTCAGCGACATGCGTACAAATTAATATGCGCGATCGGCGTCGTGTAGGGCACACACAAATGAAAAGAATAATATATGCTTAAAGAGAAGAGCGAAAATGCAACTGTAGTAATTGCTGGTGTGTTGTTGTTGATAAGTTGTGCACAAAACTAAACAACAGCAGCGACCCGCACTTCCCTTCACGATAAACACAAATTCAGAAAAACAGCTCTGTTGTACACTTTCAACAACAACAACGACGATACACACGAAGAGAGAGAGAGAAAAAAGCATCTTCGGCTGTTGGTCGTTTTTTCGGTTACTTGTTCGTATGCTCTTCGTAAAAACACAGCCCAGTAAAGCATTTTTTATCTCTATGTTACTCATGCAAAAACATTCATTCTCTACGCTGCAGAAGAACAACCCAATATGCAATGTGTATCCCCCATCAACGTCTCTCCCCCACATCAATACATTTGATTACCATAACGTTTTTTTGGACTTACAACTCGCTAAAGAAGTTTCACTTCAAAAAGGAACAAAATCAGTGTAAACACCTGATTAAAAATCAGGCAATTTTCAGCAGTCTAAACCGACTATTAGTCTGCTTAAAATTGATTGACAACATTTTAAGTAAAATATAAATATTCAATTTTTTTAAAAGATTTTAAAAAAATGAAAAAGGGGATTGCAAGGACTATTTGCTTATATTTCAAAATCTTCCAAATCATGTATTTTTCATAAATTTTTAGTTTTAATATAGGCGTTCACGATAATAATGAGCAAAGACAGATTCGTTGCCTCTATCACTCCCATGCATAATGTTGTTGTTCTCAGTTGAGAGCGATAGAGACAACGAATCTTCTTTGCTCATTATTTTCAAAATGTTAATATAGGCTACTCGTTCGTGTTTGTGCACTCCTCTGGTGCGTTCACTTCACCTAGCTCGCACTATACAAAACACAAAAATTTTTCAACGTGTAAGTTATTGAATGTTACTCAAATCACATTCATTTAAATGATAATAACTGATTGATATTCATTGGAATGATTTTTGATTGCTCTCATATTCATAATCAGGGAGCAAATCAACATGTGAATGCAATATTATTCATACCACAGAAGCAAAGTATAAGTGAAACTCAAAATCAATTCAAATGAATTTGATTGAAACAACTAATCATTTTATAATGAATGAATCAAAAGGGCTTTTTATTTATTCATATTGACTACAAATGGATACGAAAAAAAAAACAAAAACACATTTTAGAGTGAAAGCCTTATTGTATGTATTCATGCACATGTGTAATAAAGGTGCGCTCATTTTTTAAAATACATATTACTTTTTCGTGTTCATGGACATCTCTGGTATGTAAGTATGCATTTTACTTACTTAAATCTGATAATTTTTAATCGCGCATGCGCTCTGTATACTCACATATGTATATAAACATATATAAATTCCTTGACAACGACAAAAACAAGTTTCCAATTTCAGCAAACATTTCTTATTAACTCAAATAATTACAAAATTACATTTCAGATAACTCGTTTGTAAACCATGGATGTTTATCATGATGATGTAGAAGAAATATATGAAGAAGAAGACATCGTTGAGGATGACGGGGAACCGTCCTTTTCGACTAATATTATTGAACTAGAGTTAGTTTGTGCATCCTTGTTACTGTATCGGCTTAATTGGCTAAATTTTGTACTTTTAGACATTCTTTTGGCTATGATTGCAAACGGCTCTTCAATTTAGTCCTGGTCGACAATGATACACTGATTTTTGCTTCTGGCAATTATCTGCACTACTTAAGTATTTCAAGGCGAGAGGTAACCTTCCGTCAATCAGTTTTCGGGCATGGCTTTGGTTTTATTGCGGTAAGGAAACAAAGTCAAAGTGAACAATTGAATTGATATTTCATAAGCAAATTTATAGAAAAACGAACATCCTACCTATCAAGGGCTCTTTACGGTTGGGGAAAATGGACCTACTCCGACAGTGTTTATATATGAGTACCCGACGCATAATGTACGTTATCAACTGCTTAACGCTGCTAAGTCCTGCTTTACCGCGGGCTCGTACAACTCTTCAGGTGAATTGTTTGCATCTCAGGCGGGATATCCGGACTTTATGTTAACAATCTGGCGATGGGAAAAGGGAGAAGTAGTGTTGCGATCAAAATCCTTTCAGAGTGATATTTTGTACGTGCACTTCTCTGTGTTTAATCCGATTCTCTTAGTGTCGTCTGGTCTGAGTCACATCAAGTTCTGGAAAATGGCCAATACGTTTACAGGTCTTAAGTTGAAGGGGGATTTGGGACGTTTTGGAAAAACCGATTTCAGCGATATTTACGCGACTTACATGCTTCCAGACGAAAACGTTATATCAGGCTGTGAATGGGGTAATATGTTATTGTGGGAAGCGGGGCTAATCAAATTCGAGATTTGTAGAAAAAGCCGTAAGCCGTGCCACAGCATGCCTATCACTAGCATTAGTTATAACGATGGAGAAGTCACAACTGTTGGAATGGATGGCTATATCCGCGTCTGGTTCTGGGAATCCGTGGACTTGGCGGATCCACCTGAGGATGATCTTTTTGTGGAAATTGATCCCATATACGAATTCAAAATAGCGGATGTAGAAATAAGGGCAATGCAGAAAATTCATCCTTTTGAGCAAAGCGATTCTACATACTATGCGCAGGTTGGTGGTACTACATGTATTGATAACTAATCATTACCTTTTTTAACCCCTTAGGATGGAAAAGGTGGCATTTGGTTATGTGATCTTAATATGTATGATTTACCCAAAGAACCAGAAAAGATCTATTCCTGTGTTGGTGGACCGGTTGTAGCAGCTGAGTCAAGTCCAGTTTCGCCGCATATTCTTACTATGTCTAAGGATGGAAAAATCTTTGCTTATGACTATAGCAAGCAAAAACTTCTTTTGGAAAAACAATTTAGTTCAAATGGGGTGGATCTTTTATGGTTCAGCACAGAAATATCAACCAATGGAATGGAAGTGGTAGCTGGCTTTGAAGATGGCATTATTAGACAGCTTTTTTTGGAACCGTATCAAAAGATCCCAAAGTTACACTTAATTTGTGCTATTAAAGCGCACACGGCACCGTTAACAAAATTAACCGTTAACAAAACAAACACTTATTTGGTAACAGGCGCGGTTGATAAGTCGATATTTATTTACAGATTGCTTCTAAAGAAAGGTAAATTAGTTGAATTGTGTCCCTTGGGCTTTGTAGTATTGAAAGGCATACCAAATTGTTTTTATTGGCATGATGATCAGGTACGTACAACTGCCGTTTCATAATTATTCATTTAACCAAATCAATTGTAGCCAACAAAGATATTAATTGGCTGCAAAGCCGGCGAGGTATACGAGTGCAATCTAAGGACAGATGTAACGGACGAGGATACATATTTGAGCTACAATTTAACTACTAAGGTCAAAACTCGAACGACTTCTTTTATGTCAGTAAAAAGTCGAATCCGACGCGACATAAAGAGGGCACAAATTAAACGTCGAAAAGAACGGAAGCGCCACCGTAAATTGAATGAAATTGAAAAACTGAAAAAGGCCAACCCCGGCCTGCAAATTGACTTGGAATCAGCACTCGCTGATTCAGAACCAGATGAAGACGAAGATGCTCTTTTTATACCTCAAGTTCCAAATACAGTGCTTTGGATACGGTACACGGAACAGAGTACTATTTGGGTTTCGATGTCTGGCTATGATGCGGGCTACACATATGAATTAGAGTTTGACGCTCTCGAACCATCGAAGTGTACCTTAATAAAAGATTGTGACGACATAGAGATACACTCCTATTTGATAATGTATGTAATGCCTCTCTACTTTAAACGATTTTAATTTAGTTTGATTCATTGTAGTGACGATTACATTATTTTTGGTTTGATAAATGGGCGTTTGCGAATAAATAAAGTTAATCCTAAAAACTTCAGAGATTTTTCGGAATACCGCGTTTACCCAATGCATGATATGTTGAAAGGCAATATCTCCCGAATCCTTTCAACCTTTGATGGTAATCACATTATTTCTGTCGGATTCGATGGAAATATTTTCCTGTATAAATGGCTTGGACCGGTTATTGTAAAGAATCCATTAATAGAGAATCAGTTTCCCCCACCAGCAATAGAACTAGCTGAAGATATAATAGATCGTGATTTTCCTTCATTGGAGCAAGAGAAAATCAATGCTGAAATTAAACGGCAAGAAGATGCGGCAGCAGCACACGATCGAAGTGTGATGGATAAGATTGTTCTATTACAAAAAGAATATTTTAACGTAATAAGCATGAACATCAATTTGCCAGTAGATCTACATGCTACCGATAGAGAATTATTAATAGATGAACGTATCACAAATCAAATCAGGGCAGAGCTTCAATCAGAGCTAGACGACGTGCGCGAGGATCTAGCCTATGATTTGGAGTTTGTAAAAGTGGGCCATACAAAGTTGCTTACACATTTTTTGAAGGGATTGGATAATGTGCCTTTTAAAGTTTTTGCTATCAGGTATATACCTCGGTTTTAACACTCGTTACTCATTTTTTTACCATTTACTTAACTTGTCGTAGGTCTGATGACATTCTATTTTCGTTTCGTTTGGAATCACTAGGGAAAGAACATCAGCAAATTAAAAATGATATAGAGGAACGCTTGCAGCAGGAACAAAGGCTTGGGTAAGTGATAAATTATTAAAAATGTGGTACGAAGTACAGTTTTGTATTTTTAAAATCAGCTGCACAATAAAGCTCAAGGAACTTGATTCGACAGAAGTGTAAGACAGAAATATTTTTATACTTATGCTTCGTTTACACCAAGGGACAAGTTGCCATTCATCATTCACCTTGTTGGTTTATGAAGAAGACGAAGACGAGGGTGAAAAGCGAACTCTCGATTTAGTCGCAACAAACAGCAACAAATGACCAAGATTCATTCGCCTGCTGACAATAAAAACAGGATGAAATCGGCTTCATTTTTGTCATGCACAATAAGCTGACGAAAGACACTCAAGAATTTATTGATGTTTGTGGTTTTCGACCAAATTGAGGCGAATGATGAATGGCATTGATGTAAACATAGCATTACCCCATACTCATTTTCCAATCAACGTATTATACTTGCAACTAATATTTTGAAACACCTCGTTTAGATTGCAAGATTTGATTTTTGCCGAAGAAAAGGAGGACTCCATTGGTGAGCCTCCTATTGAAACTTTTTTTTTCGGCCGTGACTCTCGTAACATAACATCGCGTTTCACCAAAAAAATGATGCGGTTGCTTATACGATACCGCAAACGCCAACTTTATGAGATAAAGCGAGTTTTTGATTGGGATAAGCTTGAACGTCAAAAACCAGATCCAAATCGCAATTATCCTGATGATGATGCAAAAATTCAGGAAGCTCAACGCAACCTCGGCGACTATAAACTCAAAATAGGTACAGAATATGAACCGAAATCTACTGATACGCTTACTTACAAATATATAGAGATCGTACAGTGTCGGGAACGACTTTATAATATTATAAATAGTTTTAATCAGGAAGTTCTTTTGCTACGTAAGCGAAAAAATGAATTTTACGAACATCTCAACGGAAAGCGCATTAAATTAAAAAATATACACGATGTGTTACCGTATATTTGTCGCCGAAAAGTAATATACATTAGAGAGATTGATATGAACTATGAATATCCAGAGATTAATTTAATTGAGCATTTTGTACCAGGCTGTGGAGTTGATATCGACGACATATTGTATTTGGAAATGGATTTAGAGGAAGCACTAAGAAGTAAGCAACCAACAGAGCTGAATCCAATTTTAATGCAGTGGAAGGAAAAATTACGTCCTCATGAGGAATCCGCTACTAGCTATTTCCAAATTGAAAAGATAGAGATGTTACCACCATTGAACGAGCTAATTAAACAAGTAGAAATTCAACCTCAGGTGACGGATATCGTGTATTATGAAATTGACAGTCAAGGCAATTCTCCGCTATTACTTGAAGCCCGATATCGCTGTTTATTATCGTTGATTTTGGAACAAGAATTTATCATAAGAAACATAGACGAAAATGTCCGAAATTTTGATCAGGACTTAAAAAAAATGATTGAAAAGCGTTATCACGTCAAACTAGAGGCTGAATTTATGGCGGCATATATGATAAGTTTAAACCAAGAATTGCTGATTTTACGAGATAGTGAAGAAATTGAGACTCAGTTATTGCTGAATGCTAATGTGGCCATGAACACGCGTAATGATCTTCAGCTGGTTATCAATGCGACGAATCGTCAATTAGATGACCTCAGAAAGAACATCGATAAAGTTCAAGATCAAATTTTAGGCTTACATATGAAGTTTATGAGTACAGTTAAGGGACACAAATTTTATGACTTTTTACGCCGTATATTTAAAAAAAAGTGGAAACCTGCAAAGCCTCCAAAGAAGGACGATGGTAATTAGTCACGCTCAAATAAAAACATTCACTATTTCCCATTATATCGTTTTGTTTTAGAATCCTCTGAATCGTCATCTAGCGATTCTTCATCGAGTGAAGATGAAGCAGCAGATACAAAAAGTATTGATTCCCTAGATATGACCACAATTCGGTTAGACGAGTCGACATGTCCAAGTGGCTTGGAGCGGTCGCTTTATGATTTATCCTTCAAAATGCGTTCGGAAAGGCATGCTTTGGAACGAGCGGTATTGGAAAACCAAATTGATGTGGACAATAAACGAAAGGAAATTGCTGAGATGCAAAAAGACATGAAGTTTCATGAAGAGGTATATGCGCGTGAACGTGACACGTTAATAGAATTTCGGCGACAGCGCCAGAGCGAAATTAATAAGGTGGAAATGAATGTAGTGCTCCGTATGGATCAACTGCAACATTTCTACGAGGGTGATGATTATCGTGATTTGTCCAACGCAGTGCTTTTCGATGCAAACAAGTTAGTGGAGTTACGACGCCGCGTCGAACAGCTAAACGATGAAACGGTTGCTACAAAACGTTGGCATAGAGTTAACATTGTGCACCTTAAGCGCATGAGCAGTGACATTAAATTTATGCGCTATGAGATAACTCGTTTGGAGGAAGAAATACGCCAAGCGATGATAAAACGGTTTGGTTTGGTCATCAATATGGACGAGTTGGAAGAAGAGGTGCTGCGGCGTTATGTATTTGAGTTAGAAACAACAGCTGAAGATGAGTTACGATCACTTGAAAAGGAGCTACAGGAAAAAGAATGGGAGTTGGCACATTGCGAGGAAGAGCTTGTTAAAGAAACTCAATTAAATTCAGAGAAACTTAACATACTCTCTGTACTCTTCGAAGAAAAAAATAACCTATGTAAGATCCTCAATTTACAAGATAACAATTTTGTCAAGTGGACAAAGCTACACAGCTTCAATGTTGCGATGGACATTGAAAAACTCATTAGTGTGAATAAAAAACAGAGAAATCAGATAGAGGTAGGTATAACTGCATTTATTGCTGAAAGAATTTTTAACTTATTTCCACACAGTGCTTAGAACGTGAGATTTGTACTCTACGCTTCAAGTCGAAACCTTTACAAATGAATAAAGAGCTTGGGGGAAGTGTACCTGTTAAAGGAGACATGAGTGACGGTCAACAAGATAATTCATCTGTTATTAATATAGATTCCAATATGATACCGCCACTATCTGATGACTTTATTATGGACCGTATTCAGACACTGGTTCAAAAGACGTTTATGAGATTATTTGGTACACGGGTCACAAACGAAAAAGTTCGCTGCTTTGCATTGCGTGCCGCTCTTTATATGGGTCAGGCTGCATACAGCTTTGAAGGTAATATGACAGATAGCATTCAGGAATGTGTAATGGAACATTTAAAGACTATCGTTCCAAAAAAGTATTTCATACACATGAGCGTTGATGAATTACGCAAGCTTTTTAATGAAATTGTTATAATTTTTGACTATGAACGTTCTGATATAAACACTGAAGATGTAATTTTAGGCATTTTTGAGCACGCTAAAGATGCTTTGTGCAATAAGCTTGGCAACATTATAAACCGCACTCAGTTTATTGTGTCACATATGTTCAAAGAGCTCATTGAGGTTCTACCTCTAGAGGAATTTCAATCTGAAGGAACGCATCGAATGATTGCGAACGTTTTGGAACGTGAGCCACTTGTTGACCCGCGCTCTATTGACATCGAAGAGGTTATCATTAGTACTGTTCACCATGCTCGTGAGAACTTACTTGATGGTATCACTGCGGTACCAGTACGTAGACTTGCCAGTGCATTGCGGAAAGATCTTATTAGTCGCCGGCAATACAAGATGCCTAAATGTTCGCAGTCATCTATATCAGATAATTTTCCTAAGAAACATGCTGGAAATATCTTCTGAAATACAAATTTTATTTTTTATTTTGTTTTTTCTTGTCTTGCTATTATGTACAAAAAATATATTAAGTGTATAAAAAAAAATGAATTATTAACGTGAAAACGTTTTTAAAAATGGAACACATGTCAGAATCTGACGCTCTTTCAGAAGAGTACAAAAATATGTCGCCTATATGAGGTATTTTATCATTGCGCGCTTATGTCATCAAGGGGCGAGGGCGTACAAAAAGAAAAAAAAAAATCATGAAAATTGTTTTCGTTTTGCTTGTAAACGGCTTTCCCTATTTGGCTGATTTTTTGTAGTATTCGTTATAGGCCAATTAGAAGAATATGAAAGAAAATTTTTGGAAAATCTACCGGAAAAGTGTTACATTTTATAATCTGACCGCGTCTAGATCTATCCTACGCGTGCAACATGCACTTGGCATGCAACCCTTCATATCTTATTTCTCCCATCATTACCCTATGTTAAATATAATCAATTTAAATAATATAAGTAACGAATAAAGTTAGGTTAATATTCATTAACAATGCATAACTGTAATATCATATTAACGATCGTTGCGTGATTTAGAAGTTCTCCGTATCCAAAGAATTTTGAATTTCGACTTTGCTTTAAAACGTTTTCACGGAAAAACAATTACGGTAGTGTGGCGATACTACCTGCTCAGACTTTTTTTCTCCTTTATTTAATCATTTATATTTTTTTACAGTTATAAGGTTTATTGTTTTTTTTATGTAATTTTTTTTTTTTGTTTTGAATTTTATTTTATTCTTTTTCTTTTCTTTGCTTCTTTTTATAGACCAAGAAAAAAGCTGTTTTTCCTGTAAGCAACTTCAGAATTCTACAACAACAACAGGCAAATTTTTTAAATTTTCTGAGTTGCTTTGGTTTAGCTTCAGTCCAGCTTCTAAAGAAAAAGTGAAACCAAAGCTAACCAGGGCTTGGAAAATTCTGCCAGTGTGTCCAAGTTTTTGTTAGTGTTTCATATCAAGAAAGTTAAGGTTCTTACCCATTTAAAGTTTGAGAATAGGTTAAGATCGTTTCGACCTTAAGGCCTCTAATCATTCGCTTTACCAGATAAGATTATTTTATATTATATTTAAATGCACCAGTTATCTTGAGGGAAACTTCGCAGGGAAGCAGCTACTAGATGGTTCGATTGGTCTTTTGCCCCTATACTCAATTCTGACAATCGATTTGCTCGTCAGAACTGTTTCGGTCTTCCATCAGGGTTTCCCCTGACTTCTTATGTGTGTATAACATAACAAAAACAGCTGTTTATAAAAAGCGAAAGTGGTGTTAGAACGGCAGCTTCAAAATTTTTCACTTTTGTTTGGTGTGACTTGGGCATTAGTATGTAAGTTTTTTTTGAAGAAAGTACAATATATTGTAAAAATGGAGTAGAAAAATTTTTGCTTGGAGCGGTACGACGAATGGCCGGGCGGTGATCACGACCAGGCCATTGTTTAAGGAATTGTCACAAGTGCTGATTCATGGACCGGGGGCGTATCTACGACCAGAAACATCGATGGTCGTATAGGTCTGTAGGTAGGTTGTTGAGTAGAATAGGGAGATAGCGATAGTAGTTTTTTTTTTTTGTGAAATTATGATTATAGTTTTTTATTTTTTTTTTTTATTTTCAACGGGTGTGGTGGTTTTGCAGAGTTAATAATGGGCAAAACCCTATTAGAATCTAGGTCTTGGGGTCCGGTGCAATTATGGCGCGTGTCTGGTGGCTTAATCGGCCATGTGGGACGATTAATTGCGCCGACAACCAAAAGAAGCTCTTGGACTCAACAGACCCTATATAGGTAGCAGACGGTTTAAACATACATAACAACATTAATTAAAATATAAAAGAAAAAATAATACATACAACAATAATTTTGTTTTCTGGAAGCGCAATAAATATCCTCAGTGAAAGTAAAAGCAGAGGAGGCACAGTGAAAACAACAACAAAAACACACAATCAAAGATATTCGGTATTTCGGCAAAGTAAGCAGCTAACCGTTTGCATATAATCGAGAAGTGGAAGCAACAACAAAGAACAGCAGCAGCAAAAATTCTAAAAAAAGACATAATACACTAGCTTGCTGTTCCCGAGCTTTGGGCTTTGGACCTCAGGACTTTGAATGCTGTGATTTGCATCACTTAGTTGTAAATTAGAGATAAGCCCAAAAGTATACCCAAAACTAATACATACATATTTAATTTGAAGCGTAAAAGTACTCCCCAAGTAGCAACATCTTTGAACGAGAAAGTAGAGTAGCCGTTTACAATGCAACGTACGCCAAATAAACAAAACCTAGATGTGGGCACACCGTCAGGAAAGAGGTCCCGAGGAGCGTTTTCGCCAGAAGTGAGCCTGCAGGATGTCTTAAATGCGATCAACTCGGTAGAAATTAAATTAGAAGCAAAAATTGAGGCAGTAGAAACTAAAAATCCAAGCGCCGAAGATATCGAGGCCATTGTAAGAGCAACAAATAAGGAGACAAATAAAGAGGTTCTTGATAAAATATCGAGTATGGCAAAAGATGTAGCGGAACTAAAAAACCAAAATAATAACGAGTTAGAGCAACTGAAAGCGGAAAAGGAAGCTGACCGAAAACGGATAGCGCAGATGGAACAACCTATGTATCAAAAGCAGGAACTTGATATTCAAAGGGCTGCCAGCAACCAAGGCAGTTCATGACGAAGTGAAAAGGGTATGTAAAAAGTGCTTACAGTTACCATCGGCCTCAGTGGTGAAAGCAACAAAGAGGATTGCAGAGCGAGGTAGTAAAGTGCCTGCGTTGGTTGAATTTGACTCGGAAGAGGGGTTACTCTAGGTTTTGAAACGAACAAACAAGCTGGCAGGTTCATCTATCTACATAGAACGTGACCTCAATGCTGACCGCCATTTAAACAAAAGGGTGATGCTGCAGCTTAGATCGGCGATATTGGCTACAGATAAAAAAACATCCGGTTATGGTGAGGGATGACAACTTAAAAATCGGGAATAAATGGATAAATGGTTTAGGTGGAACCGCAAAAAAAAGTTGATGCAAGATCAGCAGGAAGGTAGAACTGCTCTCAGGGAGCTGTATGGAAACGACGCTAAATTAATTTCCATATGTGGGTAATAAACAAGCGCACAATGTTCTTTTTCGATCGCTTATTTAAAACTGATCTTTTTATTCTCCTTTTCATTGTGCGAGAGCTGTCACAATGCCGACACGCTCACTCACACCACCATATTGCACATATAGACAATTCTTATAACTTATATGCAATTTACACCAAAGCACATTAACATCAACATTGATGTGCCTACTGATACGTATCAGATTCGACAACAACCACAAGGAAAATGACGTCATTCAGGGGTGTTGTTGTAGAATGTGATGGGGATCAAAAGTCGCATCAAGAACTGATGTGCCTTGATATGAAAATTAATAATGGTCTCACTAGACATTTCTGCAGTGCTGCCAAGTTTTTTTGTGTTTTTCCACCTGTCGCATCACTAAAAAGCAGCTGATGGCTCAAAACATTGTTAGATAAACAATAAATTGTCAATTTTTTTAAAAGAATTTAATAAAATAAGTATCAGGAATGAAAAAGGGAATTGCAAGAATTATTTGCATATGTTGCAAAATGTTCTAAATCATGTATTTTTCACAAACTTTTAGTTTTTATTTAACCAACGTGCTCGCAAGTTCGACGTGTGTGTATAACCAAAACAAAAAACAGCTGTTCGTGATGAAAATATCCGTTGTAAACGGAAAACCCCATCAACGTGATGTACTTTGGTGTAAATTGCATTATGCATTACACATTAGGGGTTACAGATTAACTTATACACTACATATATTAGCTTAGATACTTATATACTACAATTCGGCCGTCCTGACTAAAAGGATCACCTGATCCTTCCGTACATAAAATCTATTGTCTATTTCTGAGATTGTATCTTTTATCCGAATTGTTATTTTCAACAATATTATTACTATCTTTTACATTGTTGCTTAAATTTTCTGTTCCCTTATTCTTAAACCAATATTTAATATGTTCCGTGGCCCAAATGCCTTTATATGGTATTTGCGTCTCTTGAAATCCCTCAACGTCTTCTAATACATATCGATCATTTTCTAAAACTTTCATGACATTGCATGTACCTTTGAATTTGGGTATCAATTTCCTTGGTACTCCAACACTACAGTCAAAATTTTTGATATCCACATAATCTCCTACATTATATTTTATTGGACTTTTCCGACGTGAATTAACATAATTTTCATTATATTTTTGAGCTAATTTCTCTTTTTCTTGTGTTTCTTTCCTAATTTTATATAAATTTCTTACATTTTCTTGTTGTACTAAGTTGTTTTCTACAATACCATCTATAACTTTTTCTTTTTGGTTTATTCCAAATAACATAATGCTCGGATATTCGTTTATCATTATATGTTTAGTATTATTTAACGTAAATTCTACAGTTTCGATAACTCCACTTAACGTTGTTTTCTAAATCGGTAATTTTTGCAATCATTGGTCCTAAATTTCTGTTTACTCGCTCTACTTGACCATTAGCTTGCGGGGATCCAGTTGCTATTTTAATATCCCGAATGTTGTTTTCTTTCGTAAATTGTTCGAAATCTTTCGACGTAAAAACTGACCCTCTATCAGATACAATATATTTCGGTCTGCTGTAATAACAAAAGTATTCTCTCAATGCTGACTCAACTTCTTTGGTTGCTGTAGTTTTAGTCGGATATAATTTAACAAATTTAGTACAAGCATCTATTACCACTAACAAATGTTTTTGAGGCGTACTCTTGTCAACCGGCCCGTATTGGTCTATGTGTAACATTTCAAACGGTTTGTCAGACTTTCGAATATTGTGTAAGAACCCTTCCATTTTCCCGCGTTTACCCGAGAACGCTATACACTTGAGGAAATTTTTTATATGTTCATCAACTTTTGTAACTATATGTGGAAACCAGTAATTTTTGCGAATGAGTTCAGTAACTTTGTTAATACCAACATGACCCATTTCGTCATTGTACTTGTACAAAACATGGTTTTCCATTGCCTCGGGTACATAAAACTGCAACTTGTTTTCTAATTTTTTATATACGACACCATTTCTCATTTCATAAAATTTGTTTTCTGATTTTTATAATTTCTCCTTAATTTTCATAATTCTGGGATCTCTATTTTGACAAATAACTAAATTTTCCTCAAATGTATTAGCTTCAACGATCATAATTGCATAATTTCTGCTTAGCGCATCGACATGTTGCATACGCTTACCTTCTCTATGTATTGGTTCATAATCAAAATTTTGGATCTCTAAAGCCCACCTTGCTATTCTAGGGTTTAATACTTTCTTATTTAGTGTTAGCGTCAATGAATTGCAGTCAGTGATTATATTAAATGTTCGCCCATGTAAATATATCCTAAATCTTCTTAATGCATAAATTATTGCTAACGTTTCCAATTCAAAGCTATGGAATTTTGATTCTGCGTCTGTAGATCTTTTGAAAAATAGAAAACCGGATGCCACTTGTTATCCTTTTTCTTTTGAACCAACACCGCACCATACACTCGCATCGCAGTGTAATTCTGTTTCAGCAGCTGGATCAAACAAAGCTAAAACAGGTGACTCTACCAGTTTTTGTTTTAAATGTTCAATTAAAAAATCTTTAATATACCGTCTAAAATATGAACATAATCCCAAAAAACTTTGAACTGCATGAACCTTATCTGGAATCGGAAAATTGTAAATAGCTTCTAAGCCTGAACTACCTGCCCTAATGCCTGATTCACTTATGGTATACCCAAGATATTTGACACCCTTTTTGTAAAAACTCACACTTGTCTAAACGTAATTCTAATTTGTTTTCTACTACTCGCTTCATAACTTCTTCTAAAATTCTATGTGTTCCTTAATATTGTCAGTAGCTATCATAATATCATCTAGGTATATTATTACTTTTTACGAACGGCATTCTCACAAATTCAAACTGTCCTAAAGGTGTAATAAATGACATTTACTTTATCGACTTTTCACTCATAAATACATGAAAGAATACATTTTTCAAGTCTAATTTTGTAAATAAATTTTTGTTTGCTAATCCTTCCAACAGATCATCAATCAACGGGATTGGATAATTATGTTTTGCGGTGATTTTGTTAAGATTCCGAAAATCAATACACATTCGTAAATACCCAGTCTTTTTCCGTACTAACACAATTGGAGACGCAAATTCAGATTCACTAACTCTTAAAATACCTTTTTCTAAATAGTCATCTAAAATTTTTTGTAGCTCTTGTTTCTCAGCATAAGACAATCTACGCGGGGGACAATTAAATGGTTTCTCATCTTGTAATACAATTTTCATTTCACTACGAATTTTAGGTATACTTGGTCGTTCAGCTTCTACGTAAGTTTTTTGGAACATATTTTCAAATTGACTTTTAACCTTAAACGAAACATTCTCTCCAACATTCAAATTTAACAAATCTGTTTTCGCTAAATTAATCGACATTAATTGATCTTCAAAATCACTGACAAATTGGTTATCGATATTTTGTGTTAACTTTACGTTTTGGGAGTTCGAAATGTTTATTATCACATTTTTTTCTTCAAAATTTCCTTTATCGCAAATATTTTCATCAAGCCATACAATTTTGCTGTTACTCAGAATATTTCATTGACTCATCAGCCACCACCAAAAATTCAATTTCAAATTTTTTATTTATTAGTACAACATAACAGATAATTTTCCCAAATATTTTTAGTAGTGATCCATTTAAACCATAATATACAACATTTTCTACATTTTTTATGTTAATTTCATTCGGTATCATTTGTCTTCGAACAAAGCTGATGGGGCTTCCTGAATCAATCAAATATTCTAGTAAAGTTTTACATTAAAATTTGTGTTTAAAAATACATTAAAAATGCTTACATAATCATCTTTTAGTTCCATCGAGCTGCCCTTCTTCTTATTCTGCCCGCAACCCTCAATTTTGTGGTCTTTACTACCACACGCATAGCATGTCCTAGATTCACGTTTTAGTTTGTTGCATTCCACTGAAAAATGGCCGAAACTATTACAGTTGTAGCACCGCTTGTCCATTTTATAGTCCCCATTTTTGCTTTGTTGCTTTGGAACGGCTCCCAAATTACGTCAGCTAGGCATTTTTAGTTCCAAGTCTTGTAACGCCCCTAATAGTTCCTCCATGTTGGCACACTTTGCCTGATAACGAATTTGTTCTTCAGGCACTCCATCAATCACGTAATCTACCAGTTCGTCTTCTTCGATTGTTAATTTTCTTGCCAAAATAACTTGTCGTCGAAATATTTCCCAAGGGATTCACCTGGCTGCCACTTTCGCTGCTCAAAAATTTTCCGTAAGCGTAATTTATTTTCCTTTGCACCAAACACGATACGAAAATGTCGAAGTAAGTTGTTAAAATCTTCACAAGCCCAATTAGGACGAGAGTGGAGCCAAACCCGCGCTTTGTCGAAAAGTTTCACACCAAAAATTGCGCGTGCCATATAATAAGTTTTCACAACGTTCTCTAACTGATCAGCCCACAAATTTGCGTCTATCATATTGTACATATAGACAATTCTTATAACTTACATTACACATTAGGGGTTAGACTTATACACTACATATATTAGCTTAGATACTTATATACTACACATAGATTATAAGTACTGGTTCAACAAGCTACAAAAAAACTAATAAAAGCGCCCTGCCAAAAAGCAAAACTTAGTCTTATCTCCTACGGCAAAATGATGTATCCGCTTTCACTGATGATAAAGTAGTACAGGCAACTAAATATTTTAATGGATTTGATACATATTGGAAACCAGCAACAAGAAATAGCCAATACGGAAGAGCTAGCGGTGGAATGGTCATTGGAATTAAAAAGGATTTAAGCAATTGGGGAATAAGGCACCATAAATGGAATTGGTTATATTAGATTGCAATATCAGTGGAGTGCCTACATTTGGTCACAAATTTCGATTTCGGTCATCAAATATGGTCAGATCACATGCCAATCAAGCTTTTTATGGAGTTTGAAAATATTAACAGCCAAACAAAACCACAGAATTTAATACCGAAACAGCACTGGATAGAAAAATTAAATGAGAACCTACAGACCCAAAAGGAAGAAAATAACACACCGACCTTACCCCAGCTGTTTGAAGTTATCAGGAACTCAGTGGAGATACAGAGTAGCACAAAAGTAATTTTTAAACTGAAGTGGTATAATTTTAAAAGTCATAAAGCGCGCATAAAATCATTTGAAGCATTTAACAAATTTAAAAGAACAAATAATGAAAGTGACAAGTCTTACTATTTAAGAGGCATTCAAGTGTATAGAAATATGTGTGAGCAGGCCAAACTTGAATATCTTAGAAGGATTGAACAGAAGATAAACCATATAAGACTCCTCAGATTGGTGGAGAGTTGCAAACGAAATAAGAGGGCAAACTTTTAAAACTGGAGCAAATTTATCGGCGGAGCAGTTTAAACATTACTTTGCAACCCTCTTAAATCCTACCCAAGAATTCTGTGAAATCCATTATTGCCAACGATATCAATCGCATGACATCCTAGATACAAATATCCAATATTCATCAGGTTTTAAAAAAGTCAAAAACGAACAGGGCCACTGGAATAGATAGGTTACCTTATGAATTATTCAAAAATGCAACCAGCGAGTTCTTAGAGGAGTTAACCAGAGCTTACAACGTTATACTCGAAACAG
Organism: Amiota communis; assembly: GCA_037043315.1. NCBI lineage: Eukaryota > Metazoa > Arthropoda > Insecta > Diptera > Drosophilidae > Amiota > Amiota communis. The sequence continues at coordinate 255,854 of JBAMAV010000997.1, read as the reverse complement.
GAAAAGTGGAGAATACATTTTTAAATACAATTCTATTCCCGATATTTAAAAAAGGAGATCCAAATATGGTAAATAACTATAGAGGAATAGCTTTTATGAATACCAACGCAAAAGTGTTCATGGTTGTATTAAATGAGCGAATCTAGAAATGGGCAGAACAGTATAACATCATTAACGAATTCTAAGCAGGCCTTAGAAGGGGTTACTCAACGGTGGATAACATATACAACCTGTCAAGTTATTTGATACTTATTCTGGGGTAAAACGAGGTTGTCTACTGTCACCGTTGCTGTTTATTTTATATCTTAATGATATCCACAACAATTTGGAAGGTGGTCTAAATATTGATGGGTCAAACATAAGAGTGTTAATGTACACGGATGATATAGTACTACTAGCTGATGATGTGAATGTACTCCAATCAATGATATATAAGTTAGATGATTATTGTAAATCCTAATAAAGTCAGAAAAAATGATGTTCACAAAGGGAGGTCGACTTTCGGCCCAAGAAATGTGGGCTTACAAGAAAGAACCAGTGAAGATAACGTCAGAGAACTGTTATCTTGGTGTAATTCTCACACCAAAGATGTCTTTCACCAAACACATCAACAATCGAATTGAGCAAGCAAAAAACAGCATTAACTCAACGTGGCGTAATTTCCTTTGGCATCAAAATGAAAGCTATTTTTGGCAGTTTGCAGGTCAATCCAAGCGTATGCAGCACAGGTTTGGGAATACACAATGCTGGAAAAGGTAAACAAGTTCCAACGGTATTTCTTGAAAAGAGTGCTGAGGCTACCGGACACAATTCCAAACTATGCATTGTCATTGGAAACTGGTACTGGCACTTCTATGCAATACATCTCAAAGACTTTACTGTCATATAACGCAGATAGATTGCCTCATAAGTTGTCCAAAGCTATTCTAAGAAGAAACGTTGTGTGGGCAAATAAATTTAATCAGCTGGGAGCAGAACACAATATAAGTTTTCAATGGAATGCTGGGATAGAAGAAGACTGGTGTAATCGTTGCAATCAGCTCATTGTGGCATTAAAAGCGGCTTCGTGGAGTACAATGCTGGAAAAAGTAGCAGGTAGCACAAACCGCTTTTATAAATACAGCAACCAGCAGCTGGAAAAAAATATTTTAAAGCCAACCTAACACAACGTGAAATAACGATGATAATAAAAGCGCGCTGCGACATAGCGACAACCATTTGTACGCTATGCAACAGGAATGAGCAGGAAACACGGACGCACTTCATATCAAGATGCCTTGTTTTAAATGTATTTAGGGTGTCACATTTTAAGAAAAATTCATTTGAGCCAAATGAGCTTGTAAACATTAAACGGTGACCATGAAATCGGTCGGAAGACTCTATCAAGCTATATATCTACAATATTATATTATAGAAACTTTTTAATATCAGAATTCAGCTAACGGCTAACAGCCATGCTGAAAAATCACCACTTGTTCTTTTTTTCTTTTTTCCAGAAATGTATAAATTAAGTTAATTTTAATCTGTACCTATGTATATACTTATTACGAAAAAATGAATAAAGAGAAGTACTACTTCTCTACTACTTGTCAATAATTACCAATTGACCAATATTATACAAGGCAATTCGGTTCTCTTACGATTTTCATTTGTAGAAAAGAGACGAAGACGCCTGAAGAAGTAACGAGTTGCATGAATCGGTACCGAATAGGCAATTCTGCCGACATTTTCGTTTTCTCTTTCGCGTATTTAGTGAAACGGAAAATGTAGCGCGGAATATGAAGAAATTTGTCAGAAACAAAAAGAAGAATCGGCAACGAAACAGAAATGAAAAGGAATATGAAATAACAGCAAACAAGCAGAATTGTACATATACACCTTTCAATACTATTATTTTTTAGCTATCTTTAATTATAACTCACTCATTATTTTTAAGAAAATAACCCACCATTGAGACGAAGGCCATAGCAGCCAGTGCTCCCCCTTTAAGTTATGTTTAGTTTTTACAATTTAAGACCTGAACTGTAATCTATATAATTAAACGGCAAACATTGAATTTGTGAGTCCGTTCCTGCTTAAACCACTGAACCTATTTTTACAAAAATAATACTAATTGAACGGTATTTTTCCCTAGATGTGTACTTTATCAAAAAAGGTCCAGAGGTTTATGCGTACTGTACGCTCATTGGCTGTGTGTAGCCGTATTATAGAGTTATCGCAAAGAACACTGTAAAGAGAAGTTATTGTATTAGCACTTTAAAAAATAAATGCTTTTTCTAGAATGCGGTCGATTGTGTGGCACCTCTAGTAATAAATAAATAAGCAGAATTGCTCTCGCACAATTAAAAACTAGCAGTGACAGCAAAGAGGAATCGACAAAAATTGTGCAAAACATTCTGTTAAGTGTACTCGTATTATAGTTTTAATTTTAACTTTGTTTTGTGTTTTTATTACATCTGTGATATTGATAGTTGTTATATTGATTACCATTGCCCTGAAGATAAAGAAAAGAAGAGAAACACTAATTGTCTCAGTCAAACAGTTACAATGAACATGTGTAAATAAATAAATATACAAAAAAAAAAAACGTAATTGAAGATATTGAAAACTTAATAATCTACTATATATCTTTACATATAATACAATCGTTGACTTTGTCAGTTTGTTTCTTTTTTTGTGCAAGTATCAATTAAAATCCACTCATGCCATTCAAAATCAAATTACTGAAACACAAGAAGCTTTTTTTTGGAGCGCAACATGAACTTTATTTCATAAAAATTAACCCACAAAATATTAATTAATTAATTTATAATTCAAAAAATATAAAAAGGGCATTTTCTAACAAATATCATAATAAACCATACAAAAATTAAATGCAATACTTCACAACATTTTCTCGTTTCTAAGACCAGTTCACACAATGGTAGTCATTGGCCGAGCGTGCTAAGGCGTCGGTTCAATATATGCACAATATGCGTACGTGAGATCGCATCACAGGTTCCGATCCCCAGTTTTTACAAGTCAGTTTTTAGGGTTCCGTACAAAAAGGGTGCTAACGGGGGACCCTATTACTAAGCTTCCGCCGTCCGTCCGTCCGACACCGGCAGTATCTCATGATTCGTAATAGACAGTTGAAATTTTCACAGAATGTATATTTCTATTGTCATATATACTAAAACTAAAATAAAGTTAAAAAATTAAAGGGGTCCCCATACAAGTCACGTGTGCTCCTATATGCACTGATCACAGTTTTAGAAGCTTTGTTATTTATTTTGTTTCATATGTATATTTACATGGCCGATGGATACGGAACAGAAACTTATAGTGTCCAAATTTCAGTTCAATAAGTCAAAAAACAAAAAACTTTTTCTAAGAATATTAATTTAAAAGTGGGTTTGTATGGGAGGCTGATTCCGACAAATGTTTAGCGTTTTGTAAAAAAAAACCTATGTACCAAATTTCAGCTCTCTAGCTGAAAAACTGAGGGACTCGCTTGCATACATACAGACGTGGCTAAATCAACTCTTCTCATCAAGCTGATCACAAATATATATAATTTATTTGGTCTGCGATGTCTCCTTCTGTGTGTTACAAACTTCATGACAAACTTGGAATACTATTCACTCCCGTGAAGAGTATAAACAGCAAAAGTTTTCAATATATTTACACTGTACATTGGACAATTGGTTATGTATATGAATTAATGAAGTTTTTTTTCTGTGTATCGGTTTGATTCTTCTTTTGGACGCGTAAATCAAAATTCAAAAACAAGTTTTTACGTTCTATTACTTAATTCTTACCATATTACGATTTTTCATTTTTTTATTGCAAAAAACTTTGAAACACAGACACGTAAAGCCTACAATTTTATTAACTTGTTTTAAAAATTCTTTCACCTACAGAAAGCTACATTTCAAGTGAGTAACTCTATTGTATTTTCAAGAAAATTAGAGATCCCCACAAAAATTACAATAATGTATCCAAAACATGGTGTAAGAAATAGAGGTGGCGCCAATTTTTTACAGTTATGTGTCGTTCTCAATTTTTGACGTCATTCGCATATCAGTGTATATAACGCTGAAATAATGCATTAAGTGTTGAACATGATTTGAAAATACATTGAAAATTGAAGAATTTGAAAGATATCAGTGTATAGAACGCTGAAATAATGCATTTAGTGTTGAACGTAATTTCAAAATGCATTGAAAATTGAATAATTTGAAGAATTTTCAATGCATTTTCAAATTATGTTCAACACTAAATGCATTATGAATGACGTCAACAATGAGAGTGAGCAAATTTCGAGAGAGTAAAAGGTCCAAGTGGCGGTACCCTGCAATATTGTACCATGTATCAAAGGTATCAAAAGTTTATACCATTTATAAAATTGCTTAGATGCACTCACAAAAATTTTCGTACGTTTCTCGTTGTTCATGCATTGCTGCTTCTTGAATTTTATGCTGTTGTTGTTATTGTTAAATTTGTTGTTCATATTTATTAATTACTAGTGATGTTAGTGCGTGATACTGTTCTCTTTTTACTTTTGAAAAATCAGACGAATCAAATATTAATATTGACATAATTTCCAGATATATTTTACAAAGGGGACTTGATTGATTTTAAAATATGTGTCTAAGTTTTATAAGCACAATATTATCCACCAATTTCTCGACAACAGCAAGTCCGATTCGCACCAAACTTAACTGAAACAATCTCAAGGCTATGCTAGAGATTCCCTCTGAATTTCATTAAAATCGGTCGTGCCAAGTGAATAAATGTTAATAAAGTTATAAACTGTCTGTAAAATCAGATCAAAACCATCTAGGTGACTCCATTAGTACAACAAAAAAAAACATCAAAACTGGTTGTTAAAAAATGCGCTTACCAGCACATTTAGCGATTCATTTATATATATGTGGCAACCCTCTGTGGAGTACGTTGGCAGCTCCTTGAAGATCCTGTGGCAACCCCAACGATCAGATGGGGACAGAAAAGCGAGCTTGCCAACACTGACTCGAGGTTCTGCCTTTTCCTGTTGAGTCGGCATCGTGGACGCACGCGATAAATTTAATCTCGCCAAATCCTTAGCATCACTTGAGAATATTAATTTTTAGTTTTAATAAAGTTCGGTATAAAATCAATTGTAATCAGTCGTAAATTATTTTGCTAGTTAGAAGTGTCTGAATAACATTTCTAAAGTGGTGACCCCGACGAAAAAAACACGTATTTTTATAAAACCGAATTGATCGAACCAACGTGGTTCTCGTGTAAAACGACGTGGCGGAGTCAATTTAAACCAATATAATAAACCAGCGCGCGCCGGGTATTGCTATGGCTGCCGAGAACGTCTCCGCCGGTATATCGCCCGTACCAAGGCAGGTACCGCATGGCAGTGTGTCATCGCCAAACCAGTCAGCACATGCCAGCGTGTCTGTCGCTTACGCAAGGTTGCCAGTTCCAACATTGACCAGTGCGAATATTGAAGCATGGTTCACGACGATGGAAGTCTGGTTCGAAGCTTCTGGAATAGCCAACGATAAGCAGAAAGCGACAACGATTCTGGCATCGTTGGATCCAAGCGTTATCGGACAGCTCGCGGACGTTATTTCAACACTACCAAGTGCCGATCGCTACCCGTTTGTCAAAGAAAAAACTATCGGACACTTCGCCGACAGCGAGCAACGTCGTCTTAACAGGTTGCTGTCGGAATTGCCCCTCGAAAACAAAAGACCGTCCGAACTTTATTTCGAAATGAGGAGAGTTGCCGGTACCACGCTGGGTGAAGCAGCTTTGAAAGGGCTATGGGCTAAAAGGTTGCCTGAGGCTGCTCAGGCCGTAATCGCAGCCACGCAGGGTACCGCAGTCGAGTTCACCAAAGTAGCAGATTCAGTTGTAGACGCTATCACCCCACATCAGAAGTTATTCAGCGTTGCTCAGACCAAACGATTTGATGTTTTGGAGGCAGCTGTGGCAGAGCTGACCAAAAAGTTTGAGGCAACAACAGCGAGATCACGATCACACAATCGCAACAGTTCGAAACCAGGATCAGGAGCATGTTGGTATCACCATAAATTCGGCCGAGATGCTAAAACTAATACTGAGACACTCTCAGTCCGTGCAGCTACGTACATCATGCCGCCAACGCGGTAGCCGCGGAAACACCACCTTTATGACTGTCAACTCACGCTGCTAAAGGTGACGAAAACCTGTCTAACCAACGCAGGGTATTTCGTTTGCAAGTTAGCGACAAGGTATCCAAAAAAACGTTCCTTGTCGACACCGGTGCAGATGTTTCTATTCTGCCACTCACTGCCAAAACCTTTGATGTTCGTCCAACTTCCACATTGCTGTACGCCGCCAACGGATCTCCGATCAAGGTAATCGGCGAGAAACGAGTTAAACTGGATCTGGGTCTACGCAGAGAATTCTTCTGGTCGTTCCTCATCGCAGATGTAACTACCCCGATTATCGGTGCAGATTTTCTACGCCACTTTGATCTGCTCATCGATATGCGACGCAATCCGCTGGTCGATCTGAGTTTGCAGACATAACCAAACTGCCGCCCCACGGCTCCATTACCAAATCCAGCGCTGTCCATCGCATCGAAACTAAGGGCCAACCAGTATTTTCGCGACCACGACGCCTGTCGCCGGAGATGCTGGTAGCGGCACGTGCTGAGTTTGACTTCTTGCTGAAGTCTGGCATTTGTCGACCCTCAAACAGTAATTGGTCAAGCCCGCTGCACATGGTTCGCAAAAAGGATGGCACATGGCGACCGTGTGGAGACTATAGAGCTTTAAATGCTCAAACTGTGCCCGACCGCTATCCTTTGCCATATCTGACCGACTTTACTTCTAACTTGCACGGTAAGTTAATATTTTCTAAAATAGACTTACTAAAAGCTTTCCATCAAGTTCCGATACACGAGGAAGACATACCGAAGACTCCCATAACGACACCCTTTGGTCTGTTCGAATTCAAGTTTTTGACGTTCGGCCTGTGCAACGCTGCGCAAACGTTTCAGAGGTTAATCAACGAAGTGCTGCGAGGTCTCGACTACGTTTTTCCGTTCATCGACGACATTTGTATTGCTTCCGTATCAGCTGAGCAGCATCGTCATGATCTTCGTGAGGTCTTTCGTCGCCTATCTGACCATCATCTGGTGATCAACTTAGCCAAATGAGAGTTTGGGAAGAGCGAAATAAGGTTCCTTGGTCACCTCGTCAACTCTCGAGGGATTCAGCCATTGCCCGAGAGACAAGAGGTCATACGAAATTTCCCAAAACCTTCAGTGGTTAAAGAACTTAAAAGTTTTCTAGCGATGACTAACTTTTATCGTAAATTCTTACCACGTGCAATTTCATATCAGCTTATACTACAACAAATGATACCTGGCAACATAAAGAATGACTGCACTCCTCTAAGTTGGAGTCCGGCAGCTGAGCAGGCTTTCAAATTAACCAAAACGAAGTTGAGCAAAGCAGTAACTTTATCACACCCTCTGCACGGAGCCCAATTGGTGATTCACACAGACGCGTCAGCCACAGCGGCCGGTGCTGCGCTTCACCAGATTGTCGATGGCCATTTACAACCACTTGGTTTTTATTCGAAGACGTTCACTACGACGCAACGTAATTACAGTACATACGACCGTGAGCTAACCGCTGTGTACCAGAGTGTATGGCATTTCCGTTTCATGATTCACTTAGCATTCCAGCAAAAGCTAGAAAAGGCATCTCCCCGTCAGGTGCGTTATCTTGATTTTATTGGTCAGTTCACGACTGACATTCGCCACATCGCCGGTAAAGATAATGTCACTGCCGATTTGTTATCAAGGATACAATCAGTCAACGAAGCGATTGATTATGCGGAGATCGCTTTGGCTCAGAAGGATGACGTCGAACTTAAGCAAATCCGGGACAAGAGTTCAACTCAACAGAATTCGCTGATACTGAAATTTTTTCCAATACCAGGAAGCAGTTTACACTTAATGTGCGATACGACCACGTCTCAGGTGCGCCCTTTCATTCCTAAACAGTTCCGGAATCGCTTGCTCGCAACGGTTCACAACTTATCACATCCAGGCGTGCGTGCAACGACCAAGCTGATGACTGACAGATTTGTTTGGCCAGGAATCAGGAGGGACACCAGTATTTTTGTCCGATGCTGCCAATCTTGTCAACGAGCCAAGATACACCGGCACACACAATCTTCGCCGACAAAATACGTACCACCTGATGAACGTTTTTCACACATCAACATCGACATAGTTGGTCTGTTCCCATTGTGTGATGGTCAGCGGTACTGTTTGACAATGATCGATCGTTACACCCGATGGCTACAGGCTGTTTCCAGTGTCCTATGTATAAAAGAGCGATGTTGCAGCTAAGCAAAAATGGTTAAGGTGATCCAAATCAACCTTAATTAGTATCAGACCATTACTGAAAGGCGCATTGATGTTGCAGTCGTATGTGAACTTTACCGTGTACCTCAGGCGAATAACACGTGGGTAACTGATCAGACGGGAGGGGCCGCAATCTGGGCCTGTGGCCAACTCCCAATAGAATCCAGTGGCCCATCGACCAACAAGGGATTTGCTTATGCCAGAGTTAAGGGGATCCACATTTTCAGTTACTACGCACCACCAAGTGACGACCTAGCAACTTTCAATGCGTTCCTCGACGTTCTTGTATACAATGCTCTCGGAAAATCTCCTCTTCTAATTGCTGGGGACTTCAACGCTTGGGCTATTGAATGGGGAAGCACCAGAACTAATGCTAGAGGTTCGGCTATCTTGGAGGCATTTGTCGCCTTAGACATCACTCTCCTCAATACGGGTAACAAGGTGACTTTCCAGAATAGCCGCGGAGAGTCATTCATTGACATTAGTTTTGCCAGTAGGTTTCTTGCCCACCTCTCAAAATGGGAAGTACTAGATGTCCTCACACTCAGCGATCACAATGCAATCGAAATAAACACCACGAATGCATGTCCTCGCCGTAGCTGTAGACCAAGCGCGAAAGCTCAAAAGAACGGATGGAAAGTAGGCATGCTAGACATATCCATGCTAGACTACATGCTGGAAGGAGTTAACTTGCAGGGATCTGCACAGCAACAAGTTAAGGGCCTAATGAAAGCTGTTACTGATGCATGCGATGCCTCAATGCCCAGAAAAGGAAGAAATAATCGGCATACACCAAATTATTTGTGGAATGCTGAGATAGCGCAGCTAAGAAGGGAGTGCATCAGATATAGAAGGCAAACACAAAGAGCAAGGAGATCAGAAAATTTTGAAAGTCGGCAGGCCGAATACAAGGCGAAACGTGCTGAGTTGCGGAAATCCATCCAAAGGAGTAAAAGCATACATTTTCAGGACCTATGTGAAGACCTCAACAATAACCCTTGGGGAGGAGCTTACAAACTTACAAACGCCTGGGAGGAGTCGCCGCCAGCGCCGATCGGTGCAGCGGTTATATAAGATATTGTGCGAAACCTCTTCCCGCAACATGAGCGCACACATTGGACAAGGGAAGCTGTCTTGGAGCCCATTCCCACAATTACGGCAGATGAGCTTCTGGACGCCTCCAAAAAAACAGGCAGCAAGAAGACCCCTGGCATGGATGGAATCCCCAACAGTGTCCTAAAACATGCAATACAGAGGAATACAGACGTCTTCCTTAGAGTGTTGAATACATGTCTGGAAGAGGGTATTTTTCCCTCTTGCTGGAAGCGGCAGAGATTGGTGCTGATACCGAAAGGTAACAAGCCGCCGGATCAGCCATCATCATATAGGCCGTTGTGTATGCTGGAGACAATGGGTAAGATACTTTTTTTTTTTTTTTTTTTTTTTTTGTTGTGCGAAACAAGGAGGTAAAAATCTTCCAAAGATACCTATGGCCCGTGCCACAAGTTATGTCGGATTCATTAGCCTACCGACTAAAATACCCCCTATCGCCTCAAGCCCCTTTCAATCCCTACGGTACCGCCAAGGCATTCCTTCATAGGGAGGGATGGTATGCTTACAATTAAGCAGGCGTCATTGTTCGCTCGTACATTCGAGCACCCCTCATGATGTTGGCAATTTCGGAAGAGAAGTATGCCCAGTCATCCACCGATGTTTCCATGCGCCTTACAATCTCATGTGAGCTGCAATGAGATCCAAGGCGCGCATACACTCTTCGTCGCTCCGCTTCGAAACGGGGGCACTCATGAAGAAGATGCTCCGGATCCTCCACGACATCTCTGCACAGCCCACAGAACGGATCCACAGCGAGCCCAAACCTGTGGAGATACTGCCTGAAACAGCCATGGCCAGTGGCGAATTGAGTAAATTCGAACTCAACATCACCAGAACGACGCTTAAGCCAGTTCAATATATCTGGGATAAGCTGGTGTATCCTCCTCGGCTCTGCCCTACTCCACCTGTGCTGCCAGATGTTCAGGTATCTGGACTTGATCTCCTCCAAGTCTGCTACCTGAGAGGATGCACGTGCGATGTACTTGTCCCTGGCAGCCAGGGCTTCCAGATCGATTGGCAGTCTGCCTGCAAGGACACCCGCTGCATCGTCTGCCACTGTGCGATACGCCCTACAGATTCTGAGGTTAGCAACCCTGTGAGCACTCCTTATACCACGAAGGTATGACTTGATTGCAAGTGCCCCGGCCCAGATAAGAGCAGCATAAAGCAGTATGGATTTACTTACCGAACCTATCAGAACCCGAGATCGTTGTCTGGGTCCCCCTAGGTTTGGGAGAATCCTGGCCAGCTTTTGTGTGATGGCAGCTGCTTTTTTGGCTGACTCGTTTAAGTGCCACTTGAAACATAGTCGATGGTCCAAGAGTACACCCAGGTATTTGATGCAAGGCCTCGACTCAATAGAATGGCTCCCAATTCTAACCGAGAGTGTTTCCACCTTTTTCCTGGAGCTCATAAGAACCAACTCGGTCTTATGCTCCGCCAGACCAAGGTGATTCTGTGTTAGCCATCTCCTCGACGCTGTCACTGTCCTCTCTATTTTGGATGTTACCTCACTCAGGGTCTTTGCTACCACGACAATAACAATGTCATCCGCATATCCGACGATCTCCACCCCATCGGGTTTACAAATCCGCAGGATGCCATCATACATGACATTCCACAGAATTGGACCTAGTACTGAACCTTGCGGGACACCTCCAGTAATGTCAAAAGTCCTAGCGCCTTCTTCCGTGTCACAGACCAGGACTCTCTCTCTGAAATAGGACACTACTATCCGAATTAGGTAACTCGGTATATTCAAAATGCTTAGCGCGTTTATGATGCAGCTCCAATCTGCAGAGTTGAAAGCATTTTTAACGTCCAGTGTGACCACTGCGCAATACTTCTTGTCACCGCCAAGTCATCTAGTGCCATTTAAGGCCTCCCTTGCAATGCCGCAGACCTTTTGAATTGCTCCTACGGTATCTCTTCTCGGCCTGAAGCCAAATTGCGTTTCAGCCAGACCATTTGGCGACTCCGTGTACTGCTGCAATCTGGCGCAAATAATCCGTTCAAAGATTTTCCCAGTGGTACTCAGGAGACACAGGGGCCTATACGAAGATGGTAGCTCTGGGGGCAGGTTTCCTTTCGGGATGAGAACCAGCCGTTGCTTCTTCCAGCATTTGGGGAAGAGTCCTTCTCTCATGCACCTTGAGAAAACCTCGCAGAAGACGTGAGGTTTCGCTGCAATGGCTCTCTTAAGGATAACATTTGGGATGCCATCCAGCCCAGGCGATTTGTTTACCTTCACCCTACACGAAGCTGCTTCTAGCTCAAGAGTGGTGATATTGGGCACATTCTCATCTGCAACCGCAAGTGGTCGAAGTATCTTCAACAATCCTCTTGGTGGGAAGAGGGCGGCTACTATTTTCTCCATTTGCGAGGCGGAGGAAGGGACTGACGCCTTTAGGCCATTGAACTTGCGCGTTACAATTTTGTAAGCGCTGCCCCAGGGATTCTGATCCACTTCTCCTATCAGTCTGCAAAAGGCATTTCGCTTGCTCCTGCAGATCTCCTTGCTTAGTAGGGACTTTTTGTGCCTAAATTCGTCGAGGAAGAGAAGAGTATCCTGAGAAGCAGGATTCCTCCTTCTGCTGCGCTGGAATCTTCTCCGTAGTTGATGGCACTGCGAGCGAAGTTCCGCTATTTCATCAGTCCACCAGTAGTTAGGCTTCCTGCCATTGCTTCTAGTCTTCCTAGGCATAGAGCCGTCGCACATCCTTGTGAGGCCCTGCATAAGTTGCCCGGATTGCTGACTCGCATTACCAGGCGCTACTTCAAACTCGGAGATAAACAGAGCCAGAGTTTCCTTATCCAGCTTCCAAGTTTTCCAAGCGATACCCAGGGCCCGTTTCCTCAATCTTGATATAGTGAACCTTGCCTGAGGGGAAATACAGATTTGTATCGCAAGGTGATCACTATGGGTGTAGACATCTGCAACCTCCCATTTTATAGCACTGGCAATCGATGTGCTACAGAAGGTGAGATCTATTGCCGAACTGCCTCTCCCGTTGTCAAACGTGATTGAGTTATCCCTATTAAGTAGGACCATATCCAGCGATGCAAATGCTTCCAAAACAGCCCGTCCGCGTCTATTGGTGCTAGTACAACCCCATTCCACCGCCCATGCGTTAAAGTCACCGGCGATTATGAGTGGGGATCTATGCCTCGCAGCGCTAACTAGTCTATCCAGGAAGTCAACAAATGAATCATGACTGACGTTTGGCGATGTGTAGCAGCTGCAAAAATGGATACCCCGTATTTTGGCAAAGGTGAAACCATCATACGAGCAGGGCTCTCTATGCTCAAAGGAAGCATTGCCTTGTAGCCAAATAGCCGCTTTGCCACTAACGTCCTGCGTCCACACATTTAAGTCTTCCTTCGGTCTATGGAACTCACTAACCAGTAGTACATCAGCATTCCTGTCTATGGCAATCGATCATCTGATACGCTGCACCAGTGTGGACCTGTGCAACAAAACATAAATCATACATTAAAGGAGCTGCTTCCGTGTATCGACTAAACTTGATAAGGGTATGTTGCGCGTTCCGAACGGTTTCAGATGACGCAATAAGCCTCATTGCAAACTGTAAACCGGTGGACATGGACGTTAATGAGTTGGCGGCGATATATGCTTCGAGACGGGCAGAGTCTGCCACACAGTTAGAGTGACACACTAACTGCCTCCTGGCAGGAGCGTTGGCAAAGCTCAACAAAGGGTCGTTGGACGTTCGAGTTAATACCCAACATCAGTGTCCGCGTGGCCCGAAAACATGGAACTCTAAATTACCACCTCACGCAGTTCCTCACAGGGCATGGCTGTTTCCGGGAGTACCTGCACAGATTTAAACATGCAGATGACCAGCACTGCCTGCACCAGGCGGAAAATGCTCGCCATGTTCTCATGGAGTGTACCCGATTTGTGCATCTTAGAGAGTTAATCACGTCAGAGATAGGTGAGAACCTTACACCAAATGGCGTGATTAACTTTCTGTTAAAGGATGAAGACTCCTGGAACAAAGCTTGCAGTATAATCGTTGCTATAATGCAACAGGTCCACAGAGATGAAGAGATAAACAGAAGAGTGGTCTAACCTAGCTCTCCCTTGCGAAGTAATGCCTCTATTGGCAGTCCCTCCAGGGTTTCAAAAAGAGCCAGCGTAGGCCGGAGGTGGTTTTAGTACGTAGGCATCACATGAGACTGTTTGTCCGGTGAATCGTGCATGCTAGTAGGTCGGTCTGCTAGCATCTTTAGAAGATTTACACCTCCATGGCGAATCCAAAAATAAAAAAAAAAACAAAAAAAAAACCCGATGGACATCATAGCTGAGACTGTCGCAAGAGCACTGGTAACGCACTGGATCTCGCGATTTGGGGTTCCGCAGCGAATCACATCAGATCGTGGCAGACAGTTTGAGTCCTTTGTCTTTGCTGAGTTGATAACCATCATCGGAGCCACTCACTTACGTACAACGCCGTATTACCCGCAATCTAATGGTCTTATTGAGAGTTGGCATCGGTATTTTAAAGCTGCTATCCTCTGCAACAACGTTAATAGGTGGACTCATTGCCTACCCAGCATCTTTCTTGGCCTACGAGTGGTTTTCAAGCCGGACATTGAAGCATTCCCAGCAATGCTTGTGTATGGCACCACGCTTAGGCTACCCGGCGAATTCTTCGGCACACAAAAAGTCTCAGAGCCATCGAGTGACACTGTGGCTGAGTTTGTCAAAGCAATCAGAACATACACTACATTTCATTCATTGCCGAAAATCTTTGTTTCTCCACAGCTGCTGACTGCATCACACGTTTTCGTTCGCAACGACTCGGTGCGCCCATCGCTGACGCCACCCTACGACGGACCATTCCTGGTGTTGAAAAAATTCGACAAGTTTTTCAAACTGCTGATCAAGGGACGAAGGGTAAACATAAGCATCGATCGTTTGAAGCCAGCATTTACGACACCAGCTGAAGTAGCGACGCACGGCGTATCCAGCTACCAGCAAGTTTCAACAAAACCTATTGTTACCAGTCGAATGGTTACGTTTACCAATGTGGACACCAGTTTTGTCTAGGAGGGGTATACTGTGGCAACCCTCTGTGGAGTACGTTGGCAGCTCCTTGAAGATCCTGTGGCAACCCCAACGATCAGATGGGGACAGAAAAGCGAGCTTGCCAACACTGACTCGAGGTTCTGCCTTTTCCTGTTGAGTCGGCATCGTGGACGCACGCGATAAATTTAATCTCGCAAAATCCTTAGCATCACTTAAAAATATTAATTTTTAGTTTTAATAAAGTTCGGTATAAAATCAATTGTAATCAGTCGTAAATTATTTTGCTAGTTAGAAGTGTCTGAATAACATTTCTAAATATATATATAGAGAAGAGATTGCGCAAAGAGTATGAATTATATAGAGCAGACTGAGCTCTCAAGTTAAGCGGAGCTTTTTTTGTAGAGAAATGATGGTGTTCGATGGTTCGATGACGGAGCTTGATCGAACCAGCATTTCACTCAAAATTGTGGAGATGCACTCAAGTACATAATTGGAAATGTTCCTTTTTTAGTACGCGCAAAAAGTATTAAATATTGTTATTAGCTATTAAAAGAAAAGAAACACAACAGAAATCATAGAATTCCAATTTAAGAATTAATACATACACATACTGTATACTTTGAAAGTGTAATGTTAATGTTATATGTTGTTATCACGCAGTGAATCAACTAAGACATACTTCAATTGTGCATGACATTGGGTGGCTTTCAATGCACATTATTATTTCATAAAAATAATTTACACTACGTCAAATATAAGTATCCTGGGATAATGAACAGAAATACATCTTTTCTAAATTCGTCACTAATAGTTTTCAACGTGTTAAAATACAAACCCTTGAATATTTCATGTCGAAACCAAAGTGACTTATGCCATTTTCAAAATAAACGGCTCCTTTCCTCATCTTCTCAAAAGCTCTTTCTGTGGAGACTAATGAAATGATCATGCGATTAAAGGACAAATTCCTTTTTCGCCATATATTGAATAAATTTAAGCTTTTCCAAGAGGAAACCAAGAGGAAAAAAACTCAAAATTAACATTTTGCATCACATAATTCTCTTTTAAAATGTTATTTTGCATTTTTACACTAAATACAAGAGGAAACCAAAAGGAAACAAACTCAAAATTCTGTTCTGAAATGTTATTAAAATTTTTCATTTATTTTTTCACTCATGTTTACAATATGTACATGTAAAAGAATCAGAACATTTCCATTTTCATAACCATATTCACAACTGCACACCCATTTAAAAACCTTCAATACAATAAATACCATAATTTCGAAGAAATTTGCATATTGAAATGGATATCGTAAGTATTTATTGAATGTAAATTATTAAAAAAATTCTGTACATAGAAAACGTCAGACAAGTGAAGGGCGTTTTTTAGAGGTTTACAACTTTAAATTAAAATAAAACAAAGAAAAATATTAATAATATCAATTAAACTAGCTTCATTGGATAGCTAATTTTATAACATTAAATATGATTTTAGCTTGTGGACACTCGCAGCGTGTGCGGGGACGGATCATGGCACGATTGCATGGAAAATCAAAAACTTTTGATCGTACAATCGATCGCATGATGTGTGGCTAGCAAAACACACAGAAGGAGACAAAGTAAATACATACATTCTTCATCAGCTCGATGAGTCTGTCTGTCATTCCGTTTATCTGTCCGTCTGTATATTGCTTTTGGTTTCTTTGGCGTGTGTAGTTGTTGACCAAGCTAATGACTGACAGATTTGTTTGGCCAGGAATCAGGAGGGACACCAGTATTTTTGTCCGATGCTGCTAATCTTGTCAACGAGCCAAGATACACCGGCACACACATTCTTCGCCGACAAAATACGTACCACCTGATGAACGTTTTTCACACATCAACATCGACATAGTTGGTCCGTTCCCATTGTGTGAGGGTCAGCGGTACTGTTTGACAATGATCGATCGTTACACCCGATGGCTGGAGGCTGCGCCGATTCCCGACATCACAGCTGAGACTGTCGCAAGAGCCCTGGTAACGCACTGGATCTCGCGATTCGGGGTTCCGCAGCGAATCACATCAGATCGTGGCAGACAGTTTGAGTCCTTTGTCTTTCCTGAGTTGATAACCATCATCGGAGCCACTCACTTACGTACAACGCCGTATCACCCGCAATCTAATGGTCTTATTGAGAGGTGGCATCGGTCTTTTAAAGCTGCTATCCTCTGCAACAACGTTAATAGGTGGACTCATTGCCTACCCACCATCCTTCTTGGAGTACGAGTGGTTTTCAAGCCGGACATTGAAGCATCCCCAGCAATGCTTGTGTATGGCACCACGCTTAGGCTACCCGGCGACTTTTTCGGCACACAAAAAGTCTCAGAGCCATCGAGTGACACTGTGGCTGAGTTTGTCAAAGCAATGCAGAACCTACACTACGTTTCATTCATTGCCGAAAATCTTTGTTTCTCCACAGCTGCTGACTGCATCACACGTTTTCGTTCGCAACGACTCGGTGCGCCCATCGCTGACGCCATCCTACGAAGGACCATTCCTGGTATTGAAAAAATTCGACAAGTTTTTCAAACTGCTGATCAAGGGACGAAGGGTAAACATAAGCATCGATCGTTTGAAGCCAGCATTTACGACACCAGCTGAAGTAGCGACGCACGGCGTATCCAGCTACCAGCAAGTTTCAACAAAACCTAATGTGTCCAGTCGAATGGTTACGTTTACCAATGTGGACACCAGTTTTGTCTAGGAGGGGTATACTGTGGCAACCCTCTGTGGAGTACGTTGGTGCTCCTTGAAGATCCTGTGGCAACCCCAACGATCAGATGGGGACAGAAAAGCGAGCTTGCCAACACTGACTCGAGGTTCTGCCTTTTCCTGTTGAGTCGGCATCGTGGACGCACGCGATAAATTTAATCTCGCAAAATCCTTAGCATCACTTAAAAATATTAATTTTTAGTTTTAATAAAGTTCGGTATAAAATCAATTGTAATCAGTCGTAAATTATTTTGCTAGTTAGAAGTGTCTGAATAACATTTCTAAATATATATATAGAGAAGAGATTGCGCAAAGAGTATGAATTATATAGAGCAGACTGAGCTCTCAAGTTAAGCGGAGCTTTTTTTGTAGAGAAATGATGGTGTTCGATGGTTCGATGACGGAGCTTGATCGAACCAGCATTTCACTCAAAATTGTGGAGATGCACTCAAGTACATAATTGGAAATGTTCCTTTTTTAGTACGCGCAAAAAGTATTAAATATTGTTATTAGCTATTAAAAGAAAAGAAACACAACAGAAATCATAGAATTCCAATTTAAGAATTAATACATACACATACTGTATACTTTGAAAGTGTAATGTTAATGTTATATGTTGTTATCACGCAGTGAATCAACTAAGACATACTTCAATTGTGCATGACATTGGGTGGCTTTCAATGCACATTATTATTTCATAAAAATAATTTACACTACGTCAAATTATAGTTTTCAACGTGTTAAAATACAAACCCTTGAATATTTCATGTCGAAACCAAAGTGACTTATGCCATTTTCAAAATAAACGGCTCCTTTCCTCATCTTCTCAAAAGCTCTTTCTGTGGAGACTAATGAAATGATCATGCGATTAAAGGACAAATTCCTTTTTCGCCATATATTGAATAAATTTAAGCTTTTCCAAGAGGAAACCAAGAGAAAACACTCAAAGTTAACATTTTGCATCACATAATTCTCTTTTAAATGTTATTTTGCATTTTTTACACTAAATACAAGAGGAAACCAAAAGGAAACAAACTCAAAATTCTGTTCTGAAATGTTATTAAAATTTTTCATTTATTTTTTCACTCATGTTTACAATATGTACATGTAAAAGAATCAGAACATTTCCATTTTCATAACCATATTCACAACTGCACACCCATTTAAAAACCTTCAATACAATAAATACCATAATTTTGAAGAAATTTGCATACTGAAATGGATAACGTAAGTATTTATTGAATGTAAATTATTACAAAAATTCTCTACATAGAAAACGTCAGACAAGTGAAGGGTGTTTTTTAGAGGTTAACAACTTTAAATCAAAATAAAACAAAGAAAAATAGAAGGAGACAAAGTAAATACATACATTCCTCATCAGCTCGATGAGTCTGTCTGTTATTCCGTTTATCTGTCCGTCTGTATATTGCTTTTGGTTTCTTGGCCTGTGTAGTGTTGTTGCGATAAAGTAATGCTAAACAAATAGCTGCTCGGCAACACTCTTTTCTTGAGTGCATTCAACAAAACTCACATTTTGCATTAACATTTGGGTAATTTGAGTGAGTCTGTTCCATCAAACCCCATCCAACACACTGAATTCACATCCAACATAAAAACAAAGAGGCACGCCGCTTAAATTGAGAGCTCAGTCTGCTCTATATAATTCATACTCTTTGACATGACCATGTTGGGAGTGAGTTTAGCAACATTGTTGCTTTCTTCTTCTCAACATTGTTAAATTCACATGACTATGTTGAGAGTGAGTGTAGCAACATTGATGTTGTCTCGTTCTCAACATTAGAATACATGTGTATGGCAAAGACAACATTGGATAATTCCAGTAAATGCAATATTGCAGAATTCCAGTATAAGCGAATTCAAGTTGATATCAGTTTCCGTATACTAGGATCGACCAGGGCTCGAAATTCGACCACCCCGCCGCACAGTGGAACGAGCTAGTACAGAGCCTGATTATAAATGCATTTTTCAAAAGTTGTAAATAGCAGAAGTATTTATATCTTTCTTTAGGGAATAAAGTATATTTTAACAATCTAATGAGTTTTTTGTATTTATTTAATGAAATAAAGTGAAAATTGGCTTAGAAGTTGACATATTGAGATTGTTGAAGTTTTTACTCGCAACGCAATTATTTTCAGATCTTAATTTTAGAACTTTTTCCAAGCAGTGGCTTATTAAGTCATACGGATCTAGGTTACGTGTTATTTTCAGATATAAAATCAACTATACATGTTTTAATTTCGAAAAGTAGGTTGCAGCAATAGCTTCTGTAACAATAAACATTTTTCTTTCTGTTTTTTAATTTCGATGTAGATTTTGACACTTAGCGACGCTTGCCGGTGTTTTATATTTTGGTTCATTATAAGCACAAGAAATCGTTTTACAGAAAAAACAAATCAGCTGTGCATATTTGCGCCTTTTGAAGTTATGATGTTTTGAGTACAGGTGAACGTCATAGAGTAAGTACACTAGAGCGTCGCGTCGATTGTGCCAGTGTCAATTCAGTTAGCAGCGCGCTGCGATGCTACGTGACTTTGCCTCGGCAATTACGATTGTCTCGTAAACTCATCGGACTGCTGGAGTCCTTTAGTTCTGTATCCCCAACGTTATTCACCTAAACCATATGCGTTGCCTTCGAAATAGTACATAACTATTTTGAGAAACAATTAAAAATTAATTAACAAAAAACGTGTATCTTGTTTTTCCATTTTCAACAAAATTCAAAATTTCATGTATTGAGGACCAGCCTAAAGTACATAGTACATTACTTTTTTTCTAATGCTACTTGTTCTACTGAAATAACAGGGGTTGATGAAGTGCTGATACATAGGTTGCATATCATTCTACAAATTTTATCTTCGGGTGTTATGATTTATGCTCAAAAGTTTGGCGTTTATGCAATGGAAACAGCAAGAATATATGTCAATAAATACCACTGGTATTATATGCCATCCTCAGTGCACAAGCTATTGATCCATGGAGAGAGTCTTATAAAACATTTTGTTATATTACCCATCGGACAACTTTCGCAGGATGCGCAAGAGTCCCGCAAGAAAGACTACATTATGGTACACATCAGATCCATATATAACAAGCATTCGTAAGCCATATGCAAGAATTACCAAGGAAGTTCACGAAGATGCTCTAGGCCTGCTGAAAATAGATGAATTTATTCCAGATTCCGATTGAAACCACAGACAAATGATCTATTTTGTTAAATATGTAAAATATGCAATAATTTTTATTACTTGTTTTTAGAAAAAACTCTCTCTTAAAAATATATCTAGAATAATATTTAATAAAAACAATCGTTTAATACCAACAGCAAAATACCAGCTTTCCATATAATCAGGAAATAAGTCCCTTCTATGTTTCCCAAGACTAGATATTGGTATATATCTCTGAAAAAAAATGAGATACAAAAATTAAGTATAAAATATTAAATTTACGTGATTTATACTATTTCCATGCAAAATTTTAAGTTCATATGTTCTAAAACAAAAAGGTTATAGATTTTTGATCAGCAAATGCCTTATACTGCCCATAGTGCGCCGGAAGAAAGGCAAAAAGAATTTAATCGTCTGAGCAAAGAGTATAAAACATATAGAGCAGACAACTCGCTCAATTTAAGCGGAGACTTTTTTGTAGAGAAATCCAAGTGGAAAATAAAAGTAGATCCAACAACATTGTGTATAATCTCGGGTAAATCTCGAGTAACCAACCACACGATTTGTTGTCGGGCTTAAAAATTAAGAGACACACCACTTAAATTAAGAGGCACACCACTTAAATTGAGCGCTCTGTCCAGTCTATATATTTTGATAGTCTTTGGTCTGAGACAAACTTAATTTTGTTTTTCTCTATAAAGAGAATTTGAAATGAAAAACAATTATTGAGCATCATTTAATAAAGTTTGACCCTTTCGTTTATCATGTTTGCTTCTTATTAAATTAATTTTTTGTGTGGCTGAATTATCGTTGATTCTTCTTTCTTTTATTCCCCCCGCGCTTAGGCCTATACCTAAATTTGCCCAAAAACATTGCTTTATTTGCATGAGAGAGAGAGTGGAAGAGAGAGAGGTGAAGATAATGTGTTTGTGTAGAGTGTAGGTGGCTTGTTTAAATTTTTTACCACGCCTCTATTCATGTTATATCTAAAGATCCACATTGTACGAAAGTATAAAACCTTAGAAACTTAAGAATCAGCATTTTTGAAGTGAAACTTCTTTAGCGAGGTGTAAGTCCAAAAAAAGCGTTACAGTAATCAAATGTGATGATGTGGTGGAGAGGGGTAGAGGGGGGATACTTATTGCACATTGGCCTCTATGTATGTTTATGCGTGAGTAAGAGAGAGATAAAAAATGCTTTACTGATGTGTGTTTTTACGAAGAGCGTACGAACAAGTGACCGAATAACCGATCGCCAGCCGAAGATGCTTTTCTCTCTCTCTCTCTATCTTCGTGTGTCGTTGTCGTCGTTGTTGTTATTGCGAGTGAAAATACAACAGAGCTCTCTTTCTCAATTTGCGTTTGTCGTTTGTGCGGGCCGTTGCTATTGTTTGGTTTTGTGCACAACTTATCAACAACACACCCGCAATTACTACAGTTGCATTTTCCCTCTTCTATTTAATTATATGTGCTCATGGAGTGAGCGAATTTCATTTATGCTTGTCATTTATGTGTGCCCTACACGACGCCGATCCCGCATATTAATTTGTGTGC
Source organism: Amiota communis (assembly GCA_037043315.1). Taxonomy (NCBI): domain Eukaryota; kingdom Metazoa; phylum Arthropoda; class Insecta; order Diptera; family Drosophilidae; genus Amiota; species Amiota communis. The sequence continues at coordinate 233,796 of JBAMAV010000997.1, read as the reverse complement.
ATGTCGCTGAGACTTTGCTGTTATGTGTCATATAAATCAATGCGTTATTTAACCCAATTATTTAAATTATTAATTATAATATGCTATAATGAAATATGGGCATTTCCACGGTGGCGAACATTACATCCTGAAGCTTTTTTAGTTATTTAAAGTTAAAAAAATAAGTAAAACTTGACAGAAAATTAGTACTATGGTAGCTCTATATTAAGTGCAAAAAGGAGGTTGCGTCGATTTAAGGTTTTCAAGATATTAGCAATAAAAATGTCATGGCGAACATTACAAAAAAAGTAACTGCCTTTTGACTTCACCTCGAAAAATGCAATAGTCTGCGAACTATATCATAACATAACAATTAATTTTACAATCAAATATAATAATGTAGCTTTCTATTGGTAGGTGTCATGTTGAAATATTTACATGCGTTTTTTTTTTTTGTAAGCTTTCGAATTATGGTGAACATTACATGGCGAACATTACATATTTGCCCACCATGGTTTTATCATGGGTTTCTTCAAATAATTTCAACTCAAGATCGCATTAAATGTCAAAAACTTCATACATTAAAATTTGTTTTTTCAAAGAATAGGCTGTTTGACCTACTTTTATCTTTAGTTTTTTGTCGCAACAAATCCAATGAAGTTTTCGGATGCCTGGAATGTTTGGTATCTGGTTTGGTTTCCTTCCAGTTTTCTTGTATAGTTGCCGAAGATTTCTCAATTGATTCTGCACCAATATAAATTATTTTAACGCCATTTATGTGTTCTTGTGCGCATTGAAAGAAGGAAAATGCATCACTTAAAAGAATATTTTTTGATCTTGTTATTTGCCACACTTTTCTTTTAATCGTAGCTCCAACTCCATCGACTGCTCCTTTACCATAGGATGTTGCAAAATAGTTCCATTCTATTGTATTGCAACCGAATTGAACCATAAAATCGGGCAAACTTGAAATAATAAATTTGTTTTTAAACTGGCAGCTACTTCCGACCGAAAATAAAAACATATTTTTAGATTTTCAACTCCTCAATAAGTTTCTTAATGAAACCGTAATCTTCGATTTTGCTATGACTTAAACTGTCACTGATAATTGAAAATAATGATTTGGTTTCAAAAAACATCCACGCTACGCAAGTAAAAATAGTAACTTGCTTATAGTTGAAGTGTGCGCTTTGTACTTCATTTTGACAGATGAGCCTATAATTTTCAGCAAAATCAATTTGTAAAAGTAATTCCGCTGACCTAATATTTTGTTTTATGGTTTCGAAATGATATTGTTGGGCTCGCTTTACAAAGAAATGTAACTTAAAAAGTGGCACTTGCAAGTCATGAATTAAATCTGAAAGCGGAGCAACAGTATAAGTTAACACTATCCGATCATCCACATTCCTCCAATGTTTTTTATTTTGTCCAAGTACCGTATTGTTGCTTGATTTTTAGTTTTAACAGTTTTATCCATCTATATAAATATATGTATGTCAAAATAAAACAAGAAAGAAGGCTATGCCAAAGATGTAATACTCTTCACGCTCCTCCGGGTTACATCCAACGTTCCTTTCTTAGCATCACATCAGTTTGAGTGGTAATTTTATTGTACATTTATTCTTTAAAAGTTTGCCATTTAATTTGGGTTTGTATATAATATAGGGTCCAAATTTCAGTTCGATACGTTAAAAAACAAAAAACTTTTTCTAACAAGAACAGTAATTTAAAGGGTGGTTTGTGTGGGAGGTACCCCACCTAGTTGCCCTAGGATCCTGAAATTTACACGATTGATGGCCATAGATTACAAACTTATAGTGTCCAAATTTCAGTTCGATATGTTAAAAAACAAAAAACTTGTTTTAATAAGAACATTAATTGAAAGGGGGGTTTGTTTGGGAGGTATCCCACCTGGTAACCCTAGGTTCATGAAATTTACATGATTGATGGCTATAAATTACAAACTTATAGTGTCCAAAATTCAGTTTGATACGTTAAAAAACAAAAAACTTTTTCTAACAAGAACATTAATTTAAAGGGGGGTGTTTGGGGTACAGCAAGCGTTTTTGCTGTCCACTTTTAAATCATCAAACCGAAATAAAATAAAAAGATTAATTTATTAAACGCCGATGTGCGTTCTGCTTGACAATTTATTTGCAACTAACTTTTCAAAAACATACAAAGCTTTCTTAAACATAAAAAGAAATAAGCAAAATTAACACAATGCAATATGATCCGTTACTTTACTTTACTTTATATATTGCATTACTTTACTTTACTTTACTTTATCTTGGTAAAGAGCGAATTTAAGAGAGGCTGCTCTCAACATCCTCCCCCCGTTGAAGGACTACGGCTTTCAACATCTTCTATCGGTAAGAGGCATAACTTAGCTATGGCTCGCTTGATGATTCCCGTGCTGGTACGAATGTTTGCCACACGAGCGACACCATCATTGCCTTTGACAGTTTCAACCACTCGACCAATTTGCCATTTCATCGATGGTAAGTTGTCATCTTTAAGTAGGACCAGAGAACCTTCGGGGATGTTTGCTGTTCTTAGACGCCACTTAGCTCGCTCTTGGAGCAAGGTGAGATATGCTGTGCTCCAAGTCTTCCAGAATGACTGTTGTATTTGGCACACGACTTGCCAATGCCTTAAACGATTTGGGTTTAAGTTAACTAGATCCGGCTCAGCTACTCCTGTCAGCATTCCACCAGTCAAGAAGTGTCCTGGAGTCAGAACTTGCAGATCGTCAGGCCTTTCTGTGAGTTGATAAAGAGGTCGAGAATTTATTATAGCTGCAATTTGATAAACAAGAGTTCTAAATTCTTCAAAATTGAGCACCGAACAAGAAATCGAACGACGAAGATGATGCTTTGCTAATTTAATCGACGCCTCCCAGAGGCCACCGAAATGTGGTGATCTTGGAGGAATAAAACGCCAATTTATTCCTTCATTAAGACAATGTCTGTGTACCTCCTTCTGATGTTCTTCATTAAACATTAACTCATGAAGTCTTTTCAGCTCATTCCTGGCACCTACGAAATTTGTTGCGTTGTCCGACCAAATAGTTCGTGGTCGGCCACGCAAGCTTACAAAACGTTTCAATGCAGCCAAAAATGAAGAAGTTGCCAAATCTTTCACCAATTCCAAATGTACAGCTTTCGTGACAAAACAAATGAAAAGGCAAATGTAACATTTAATTGGCTGCCTGTTCCGCACCTCTGACTTGTAAACGTATGGTCCGCAAAAATCCACGCCTGTTGTATAAAACGGAGGCTGAGGCCTTACTCGCTCTGAAGGTAAATTGCCCATGATATGCTGCATCAACGATGGTCTTGCACGAAAACATCGAATACACTTGTTTACAACCTTAGCTACAGCTTTTAATCCGCCGAGGGGCCAAAACCTCATACGAATGCTTGCCAACAAGGCCTGAGGTCCAGCGTGCAGTAGTCTTTGGTGGTAATCAACTATGATGCTGTTTGTCACTGGATGATCTGCCGGTAGTATAATTGGATGCCTTTCGCTGAAGCTCAAATTTGCATTCCGTAATCGACCACCAACACGCATTATGCCAGCTTTATCCATAAAAGGGTTCAGGGATGAGCATCTACTGGAACGACCGATCGTCCCATTAGCTTCCAACTCGATGTAGTCCTGATGCATGGTTGCCCTTTGTACCATCCGAATTAATACACATGTTCCAGCTTCTATCTCCTCCACAGTAAGCTTGGGGGATGACCAATGAAGCGACTTTGCATTCATAAAGCGATGTACATAAGCGTACACCCTTTGCGTTGAACGAAACGAATTAACGAATTTGCAATCAATTGAGTAATCTGCGTTGCTTGTCACTGCACTCAGCACGTTACGTTTCCTCTCAATAGTGTTAGGCGACAATTTAATTGATTTTGGCCATCTAAGCTCATCCTCTTGCAGAAATTTAGGTCCATGCTTCCACAACTCAGATTCTTCAAATTCCTTAGGAAGTGCACCCTTAGATAAAATGTCGGCAGGATTATGTTCAGTTGGTACATGTCTCCAAATCATGCCGTTCGAAATTTCTTGTATGCTACTAATACGATTTGCCACGAATATATTGTAATTAGCAGCGACATCATCCAACCAGGAAAGCACTATACTTGAATCTGACCAACAAAAGAAACTTGCATTAAAAATCTTCAAATCAAAAATAGATTTCATCAACTCAGCCAGTAGCATTGCTGCGCATAATTCCAGTTTGGGTACTGTGAGTGTCTTCAATGGAGCTACTCGTGATTTAGAACACAATAAGTTGACTTTCACACAATTGCCCTTCTTTGCTCGAACGTAAACGCAAGCTCCAAATGCCTTTATGCTAGCATCACAAAATCCATGAATTTCTAGCTCAGCATTATCTAATCCAACGAAACGAGGGAACCGAATTTTGCTGACTCGACCTAGTGCTGAGCATAATTGATTCCAATTACAATGTAAAGATTGTGGTATACTTTCATCCCACGCCATTTTTTGTTTCCAAAGTGATTGAAGAAACACCTTAAGTTTTAACACAACTGGTCCAATCAAACCAAGTGGGTCGTAAATCGTTGCAACAGCAGCCAGTACTTGGCGCCTGCTAACACGCTCAGCAATATCAAATGAAGAAAACGAGAATAAGAAATCATCATTCTTTGGGTCCCACATCAATCCAAGTGTTTTTGTACAATCATTACCATCGCTAAATGCTGTTGTTTGTTCTCTACTCGATTCTTCAACTCCTCGCAAGACGCTATCATCATTTGAGCACCATTTTCTGAGCATGAACTTTCCTCGTAAAAGTAATGCATTTGTTTGTGATATAATATCCAAGACTTCTTCTTCTGTACTGCCACCTGAGATGAGATCGTCAACATAGAAGTCGCGTAGCACTATCTTTGAACCAAGGGGAAAATCATATGCTTCGTCTATAGCTACCTGTTGCATTGCACGAATAGCCAAGAATGCAGCGGGTTTAGTGCCATAGGTAACTGTGTCTAATCTATATATTTGTAGTGTATCATCAGGGTGTTCACGCCATACAATACATTGCAGAAATGAGTCTGGTTCTTCTATCCGCACACAACGATACATCTTGCATATGTCTGCTTTAATAGCAATCTTGTGAGATCGAAAACGAAGAAGTGTGTCAACTAATTTTGGTTGTATTACAGGTCCTGCCATTAACGTGTCATTGAGGGAATAACCAGTAGAGGTTCGAGCTGATGCATCAAATACTACACGTAATTTCGTCGTGGTGCTATCAGCTTTCAAAACACAATGATGAGGTAAAAAGTACGATACTAAGTTAGGTGGTACTGAGCTAATCGAAGTCATGTGTTTGAGGTCAACGTATTCCTTAATGAATGCCGAGTATTGTTGTTTCAATTCAGGATGACTAATGAATTTTCTTTCCAATGATTTCAGTCGATTTACTGCTCGCACGTACGAATCACCCAATGAAATGGAATCAATCTTTTTTGGCAATCTCACCACATATTCGCCAGTGCCTAAACGGCGAAAACTGCTAATAAAATGTTTCTCACAATCTAGGTCTTCCTTTGATCTCTTAATCCTTTGTGGAGTATGCCCTTCAACTTCCCAAAAACTTTTTACTAATTCATGTAGGGTACAATTTGAATCACCATCCACTGCATCAGCAACAACAACTGTGCAGCATGAAGCTTGATTCAATGGATAACTGACATTTCCAGAGACGATCCATCCTAATCTGGTTTTTTGAAGTATAGGCAAATTCGGACCCAACTGTATTTGTCCTACACACATCAGATCGAAGAACAAACTAGCACCGATAAGTAAATCAATTCCTTGCGACTGATGAAAACCTGAATCTGCAAGCGTAATATTTGCTGGAATATTCCATTGAACAGATGACAAATTTGTTTCAGGTTGGTTAGAAGTAATTGTGGGAACGACGACGGCTGAGAGCGATGTATTGTATTTTCCATTTACAGATTGCAATCCTATCATAATACTTTCTTTTGCAACTATGTCTGATTGACCAAATCCCGAAATTATAGTTGTAGATTTAGTTCTTTTGACTTGTAACCGATTAGCTAAACATGATGTGATACAATGAATCTGAGACGCTGAATCGAGCAATGCTCTACATGGAAACAAAATTCCGTTTCGACCTTTGACCATAACCATGGCAGTAGCGAGCATAGTAATGTTTCTTGATGAATGATTTTTGCTAAGCAATGCAGCAGGATTAGAGTCAATGACAAGAGCACTTTGAGGTTCTGATACGACTGAATTTTCGATCCTATCTGAGACTTGCTGATCTATATGCAGTAGCGAATGGTGCTTGGCAGAACATGACTTGCAGCAGCGCGATTTACAATCTCTTACGAAATGACCCTTGCACAAACAATTGAGGCATAGCTTCAGCTTTTTGGTCTCTTTGAGGCGAATGGAAGGTGATAAATTTAAAAACAATGGACAACTTGTGATAAAATGTTCCGCTTGACAAAATACACAGCGCTTACTAGTATTTGTGGTTACGAAAGATTTTCTATTTGACGATTTTTTAAAGTTCACCTGATTGCCTGGCGTATTTGTTGCCAAGGCCAAATCCACTCTTTCCAATATCATTACTCTGCGTTCGAAGAAAGTTGCCATTGAGTCCCATGAAGGTAAGCCTTGCATAGGCATTTCCTCTTCCCATTTTGCCTGCGTAGCGCAATCCGTTTTCTTGCCAATCAAATGCATTAGCAGACCATCGAGAATTTCCTCCTTGGATGCAAGAGTGCTTAATGCTCGAATATGCACACTACTCTTGTCCACGATCTCTCGCAAATCAGTTGCTGAGTTCTCAGCCATGGATTTTAAGCCAAACAATTGATTAATATGTGCCTGAAATTGCATACTTTTAATATCAAATCTCCTTTTTAATAACATTACCGCTTTTTCGTAGTTCTCATGACATATTTCCAGAGACCGAACTGCATCCAGGGCGGTGCCAGCCAAGCTTGATCTCAGATGCTGAAACTTTTCGATGTTACTCAAAGTTGACTCATTATCGACAATAACCTGAAACAATGACCAAAAGTCAGGCCAGTCAGTGACTGTGCCACTAAACACAGGTAACTGCAGCGCCGGCAAACGCGTTTTATTTGCTGTTGTGCTGGAACCTGCCGAGTGCTCTATTCGAGTAGACGCATGCGAATCTTGCATATTCCGCGAATTTAAACATGCCATCATATTTGATTTAGCTATGATGAATGCGTCCATGAACTGAACTCGAGCATTACTGTTGATTTCGTCCAAACAGATCTGCTCGAGTTGTGTTTGAGTATCCTCAAATTGGGATTTTAATTCCGAAAGTTGTTCTAATTTAACAGACACAATCGACTCATTTAAACACTGTAGGGTATCCTCAGATGTTGTATCAAGAGTCGACTGAATTTGTCCTAAGAACCAGTTACTTTTTTTCTTAAGGAATTCACGATTAAAATGCCCCGTTTCCCCGAAACCGGTTTTTTGTCCGTTCTTTGCCTTTGGCATTGTCTTTTCGATTTTATTTCAATATAAAGGCAATAAAAAGAACCACACGCGCAACAACAATGATAAACCGCAAATCGATTAAATATTTATTGTTGTCGCCAAAACGAACGAAGCGCAAAGTAGAATAACGGAACCGATGCTTATGCACTCGAAATAGTGCACTTCCAATTAAAGCAAATTAATGGAATTAACGAATATAATACACCGATATTTGCTTTACACACAACGATCACGTCGGGGTCACCAATGTTTGGGGTACAGCAAGCGTTTTTGCTGTCCACTTTTAAATCATCAAACCGAAATAAAATAAAAAGATTAATTTATTAAACGCCGATGTGCGTTCTGCTTGACAATTTATTTGCAACTAACTTTTCAAAAACATACAAAGCTTTCTTAAACATAAAAAGAAATAAGCAAAATTAACACAATGCAATATGATCCGTTACTTTACTTTACTTTATATATTGCATTACTTTACTTTACTTTACTTTATCTTGGTAAAGAGCGAATTTAAGAGAGGCTGCTCTCAACAGGGGGTTTGTGTGGGAAGTACCCCACCTAGTAGCCCTAGGATCATGAAATTTACAGGATTGATGGCCATAGATTGCAAACTTATAGTGTCTAAATTTCAGTTCGATATTTTAAAAAATTAAAAATTTTTTTTGTTAAGAATGTAATTAACAAATTAATTTAAAGTGGGGTTTGTATGGGAGGTAACACCCTAGTGGTCCGATTCGGCTGATATCGACAAATGTGCAGCGCATGGTAAAAAGAAACCTATGTGCAAAATTTCAGCTCTCTAGCTCAAAAACTGAGGGACTTGTTTGCATTAGAGGGCAGTATTGAGTGCATAAAATGGCTTTTGAGTGTACTCAACGAACATAGCAATAACCAAAACCAAACGGTCTGGTTATAGTTGTGCGACGCAACTCATAGCGCAAAATTCTATTTAGTCGTATAATAATACTTTGTTGTAGGTCGATAGCGCATTCCGCCTACCCATGAACCAATATTTTTTTTTGAATTTTAGTTCAAGTTCTTTTTTTTCTTTACATGTTCATTCTACTTGAGCTTGGTGTCCAGAGTCATCCCTAAGTATTTAGCAGTATTATGGTGTGGAATTTGTGCGCCATTTATATACAATGGGAGGCATCGTATTTTGTTGTACGAGAAATCTGTGTTGATTTTGATTCATTGAGTTTAATGCGCCATGTTGATGTTCACTCAAAGATTTTATTTAGTGCGTTTTTTTTTTTTTTTTGAAAAACGATTTTTTTTTTTTTTTTATTTATTTTTATTTTCATTTTTTCTTTCTTATCTGCATTGTTTACAATTCTTCCCTCTTCCTACCTCTCTTCGACACAGTCAACACATGTCAAACATCAAAAACAGCCCTTTCGCTTGCACCTTTATTTTTTCTCATTGCCATTTATTTTGTGTGAGATTGAACAAAAGGTTAGTTTTTAACTGTTAAAAAAATAAATTTTTTCGTTTTCTCACAGAACGTGGAACATAAATGGGAACAGTTATTTGCGAACTATGATGATATACGATGAAACATGAAACGTACACGAATGACTGATGCATGATCATGAGCTGTCAGCTTAACAAGTCTATCATTTATATTACACCTGTGCACTCATAACAAACAGCTTTATTTTTGTCAATAACTGGACAAAACAGTTTTCTGATATTTTTAAAGTGCCTGCTACGTCTCGCAATTTGAATTAATGATATCTCAAAACGATAATGCAACTGCCGAATTCAGGCCAGCATCGATGCTAGTATTATAATGAAAATAACAAAAATAGGGTCATTTGGGGTATCGGGGCACGGGGCAATGACCATTACAAAATGTAAACAAATGCTCGGATTGTCATGAATAAATTCGCGCCTTTTTTTTTCAAGTTTGCATCTTATCGTTTCTGTTTTCATCTTCTATTACAAAAATTCATGCAATGTATTCCTATTTAAATTACCACTGTTTGGCAAAAAAAGGTATATAAAATTTTCATCAATAGTACATTCCAATCCTTAAAAAATTTTAAAACATAAGATAATTTTCCTTATGTCATATATTTAAACTTCAATTCAACATCATGTTAATTCGTTCTATGTTAATAGCATGTAGTAAGTGAGATGAAATTAAATTACGATCACGGAAGACATGCTGACAATCCTTTAGAGTTATAATATGTTCGCTGTGTTCACTAAAAACAATTTAACAATTATAATTTAAAGGCTAGGCATAACCACATTTTACTTACATTTCTTCATAAGCACAAAGAAGGGCGTTATCATCATTAGTACGCCGCATAAAATGAGTTGATGTAATTTCCTTGTCCAGTTCTAATGGTGAATCGTCTACTTTCAATCGCGTGACGGAGTTGCGCAGAGTTGAGTCGTGAGATGAAACTCCCACGTCGTAGTAAAAATTTCCAAAGCTGGTAGTTTTATAATGCTTCCGCTTCGTTATCAAAAGAGAAAGGATATTTTTGAGAAACACCTGAACTGCCAAGACAATATATTCGCCGACGTTATCATCTACGCTCACAAGTCCAGCTTCCCAAGCACCTATTAAGCAACGACACATAATGAAGCCAGCATCGGGAAGAAAGAGCTCTTGCATACTGTAACGTTGTATTGGTATGTATTGGCTTTGAGAACGTTCGCTAATCCAAGGTGGTCTTATCAACTGAGCATTATCTTCTGGTAGAAATTCAAGAAAATCACATGGTTCAAAAGAAACACGCTCAAAGAAAGAGCGAGAACTACGTCTACGTTTACGACTGCTGTTGCGTGCACTCGGAGCAACCATTTCGTTTTGTATTGAAACCGAAGACGCACTTTCGAGGAATCCTGGATCAAGCTGTTTAATTTTGAATGCATCGACTTTAACCAGAACGGCAATTAAAAACTGATTATGTAAATGAACCTCTTCCAAATTCAACAGTTTTCGGCATTCAATGTCAAATTCTTCTTTAGTCCACTTGTTGTGAAACCAAAGCTTCAAGTTTGTTAAATACCGTTGCCAGTTTTCACCAAGAGCTACCATAAGTGCCTCTTTAGCTACAATAATAGAGTCAGTCATTGCGTATAACACCGACGCGTATGTATATGTATATCAAAGATTAATAACTATTTTTTCTTCTATATAACCTTCAACGATTAATCTTATTTTTTTAAATTTTGTATTGTTTTCAATATTTAATATTAACTATGTTTGATTTTGTGATTCTGTTTTACGATTGACAGTGACAAATGACAATTTCTCCAAAAAGTAACCATTTGAAATAAAAATTATATGTTTTACACTTTTTATATAATACGAGATTTTTATATATTAGATTATGATAACTAACAAATGTGCTTTCAAACAAATTTTGATACCACAATTTAAAAATTACTTTATTGCGAAAGCTGTCGTCTTGTTTAAATGCTTACGAATATTACCTAGTATGCTAACATAGCAACGATAAGTTTAAGATTTTTGGAACGACTGGAAATGAATTTATTGCAGAATAAATACTATAAAGTCTGTCCGACCGGAAAATGAAAACAGCTGTTTTCCTACCAAAAAAGAACTGTTCGATGCTGTGATTAATGGTAAAAAACTGATTTGGTGAATTGCATTTTGTGGTTTATATATTGTATTTTCGTTTATTTTAATTTATTTATTATAAATGAAAGATAAGGGCTAACTATTATTTTTTTAAGTCATTGAATTTAAAGAATAAATAAACTTTATATGAAGTGAATAGAAGTTTACTTTATATTTTTGAATTAATTTATTGAACTATTCATTACAATTAATAATAATTAATTTCGTTATTAAAATAATAAAATGAAAATTGGATCGAACCAACAAATTTATCATATATATTTTGTTTAAAAAAAATGCTTGTGTGCCATCGTATACGTTATAGAAGTGAAACTTCTTAAAAACAGAGACAGACATTTGCATACAAAATATTCTGACCAGTTCTGCCTGTCTTTCAGTCTGTCCGTCTGCCTATCCGTCTGTATGTTGCTTTTGTTTTCTTTGGCGTGTGTAATTTTTGTTGTTGTGTTTACGTTTGCCGTCTGTCCCCAATTGAACAAAGATTAGATCAACTTCGATCTTCTGTGTGTTTCTCGTTCTCTTTTCGTCGTACATTCGCTTGTATTTGTACAACACACAAGCTGCATGTTGTTCTTGTGTAATTGTTATCTCTTTATTGAAACTTTTTTTGTTGGGGATATGGCAATAGAAATACATATTCTGTGAAAATTTGAAGTGTCTGCCTAGTGCGGTTCACGAGAAGATCGGCGTCGTGTGGGCACACATAAATGAAATCTATATATATATAAGTAAAGTTCTAATACAATTATTAATACGTCTTGATTTATTTATTAACAAATGAATTTATAAATTTATATATAATTGGTTTCTTTAAACGTTAGTTTAAAATTGATAAGACAAGACAAAGTTAAATAGTTATTTAACTCGCTAATTGATCTCACAGTTGTAATAGGTATGAGTGCTGATGAGCGACTGACTTCGATCGAAGCCTCTCACCAAATCGTAGCCTGAGAAGCCAACCGATAGCAGAGAGAGCTTTCACAGCTAATCGGTTATCGATTGCTACATCAATGTGATAACTCCTCCCTTACTTAATTAAGCTCGTCCTTGGCCGTAATGTAAACTCGAAGGCGTGTGGCAGGCGGCGACTTGTCTCTCATGGAGAAGTCGTTGATGTTTGTTTGTAAATACATTGGTTTCTTAAGGTGAAACAATTAAATAGATAGATGATAAAATTTTCGAGCAGTTTAAATATGAACTTTAACATTAGAAGATTATTAAAATATTTTTTGGATAATTAAGGGCAATAAAATGCGGTTCTATGTTACAATCAAGTGTTCATGGATTTAACATACAATTTTCTGAAAAGTTTAAATATGATCTTAAACTTTGGAAGATTGTTAAAACATTAAAAAAAAACTTAAAAGTTGTACAATAGTAGTTTTCCTTAGTTGGAGATAAGCAATACAACCGTTAAAGTTCTGTTTGTTTTTGGCTTTGGGAACCAATTCATTTACTGGTGGACCACTATCACCAACGTCGTAGTTTATAAGTTCTTCAATGGCGTGCTAATGTTGATAAGCCATTGGAGTCATTCATGTAGATGGCGAATATTTCTTTACAGTTATTATATATAATTGCTATCTTATCTATTATCTTAAATCTTAGGGCAGTAAGTAAACATAAAAAAATACAATGTTACTTATTGAATAGATAAGTAGAATACTCATTGATTTTTTCATTTGTTTCTTTGACTAGCGTTACTACATGTGTATTCCTTTTTCAATTTTTACTGGATGTTCATTACGAAGATCAATGTCAATGAATCTGTGTGTGGTTGTAAGTCAATTAGACTTATACTTTTCGGTAATTCCTGGAAGTCAATGGGTTACTATTGTTCCATTGCCCCAACAAAATGAAAACCTTACATACAAATCACATTTATAATTTACCTCAAATTGTCCCATTTATAAGGACTGTGGTCGCCAGGTCTTCTTGAATCTTTCCCTCTGTGTAAAGGGGCGTCAGTTTGTCTCAAAGTCTCCTGTTACTCTTTACCATTACCTGTTTTCCCACATCGAATACTCCGTTCTGCCTGGAGGGACTGTTTCGCTCTAGCTGAGTCTGTTGTGCTTTTACAAGTTTTCTACTGGTCACTGAGTGAATTGATTTATTATATTCCACTGTTGCCAACAGAATCAATTCGATCGTATCATCCATCTTCCTTTGTAACTTAAGGCACCAAGCTATTCCTATAAGGGACCGTTCGACTCGTCCATTCGACGTACTGTGCAAAGGGGGCGTATTGACAATATCGACATTAAAGTTGTTTTTTAAAAGAGATGTGATTGTTTCAGAGTTAAAGGCCGCCTCATTGTCGTAGTATATTGTCTTATTTTTCGTGAAGAAGTTCATTAATTGAATAATGGGTGTTTTTACATCAAGTATTGTCCGGGACGGTATTGGTTGGACAACGGCACATTTAGAGAACTTGTCGATGCAAGTGATAAAATGCTTCTGGGCGGTGGAAAATACATCGATGTGAAGTATCTCTCCAGGATAAGATGGTATTGGGGTCACCCCAAGTTCCTGTTTCTAAGTGTGCCTATCATATTTACCCCTAGTGCAAGTTTTACAGTTTACCACAAACTCACTCGCAAGTTAACCCATCTTGGGAAAGTAGGAGTCACAGAGTACTTGTTTCTAATACCGGCAAATTGCAGTGTATCGCATTGACCACATTTGGGTTCAAATTGCCTTGACTTCGCTAAGAAGATCATCAGAGTTGTAAAATAAAATTCTGTTTAAACGGCTTTTAAATCAATTTACCGGTTTGTCAATTGTTTCAATTGCGTAAGTCATTGATACTTCGCTATGTACAGTGGCTACGTTGCTACAAGTCTCAACCTCGAGGGTGTGGATGTTCTGTCGTGATAGTGCATCAGCTACAAAGTTTTCCCTTCCAGGTTTGTAGAATATCCGAGCATAGTGTTCATCAATGAAGGCTTTCCAGCGCTTTATCTTTGCATTTGGGTTTCGGTCTGAAACCGCAAACGTGAGTGGTTGGTGATCTGTATTGATATTCAGATTCTTAACTCCATAAAGGTATTCCTAAGCTTTTTTAGGGCCAACACTATCAATTCGCGCTCGTTGGTAGCAAAATTTTGTTCCCTATCCTTCAATGTTGGGTTTGTAATGGGTTTGCCATCCTGAGATAAGACTGCCCATATACCCGGAGATGAAGCGTCAGTCGTTAGATTGAATGGCTTCCTGTAATCTGGATAAAGTAGCAAGGCACCATCAAATGCAAGAATCTCCTTGAGCTTTTTGAAAGAAAACAATTGTTCCGGGGTGAGCTCGACTGCAATACCTATTGATTTAGTGGCACTAATTCTCCCATTATCACCCTTTAGGATGTCTGTTAAAGGCTTTGCTATTGATGCAAAATCCTTAATGAAGCAACAGTAATAGCTTGTCATACCTAGGAAGGACCTGACATTAGTTTTGGATCGTGTTCACCTTTTCAGGACTAGTGTTTATACCATTTTGGGACACGAGAAAATCCAAATATTCAACTTCTTGTTTAAAATAATTTGATTTCTCATAAGACACCCTCATATTGGCTTCGTAGAACTGTTTCAGGACCCATGCAATGTGGGCAATGTGATGCTGTTCGTTATTGGAAAATATAATCACGTCATCAAAATATAATCACCTCGTATATATATACTCAGAACGTCATCAATTGCCCTCTGAAAGATGCTTGGTGCATTTTTCAGACCGAAAGGAAGTCTGAAAAACTCGTATTTTCCGTTAGCTACTGAGAATGCAGTTTTTCCTCTATCTTTCTCAGCAAGCAATATCTGATGAAAACCTGACTTAATGTCGAGCGTAGTGAAATATTTTGATTCATTTAGGTTTGACAATATGACTGTTATATTTGGGATTGGGTATTTATGGTCTATCGTTTCCTCAAGTCCATAACTAGACGTTTTTTCTTATTGCCCAGTTCGTCGATACCTTTTTTATCTACGACCCATAAGGGGTTGTTATAAGGTGATCTCGATGGTCTAATTATGCCAACCCTAAGTAGGTCACTTAATTCCTGGTTTACAAACTCCGCCATGCCCATGGGGTAGGGGTATAATCTAGAGTATATTTGCTCTTAGTTTACTGTACGAATAGTGGTCATTTGTTAAATGGCCATTTGTGTTAAATGGGAGGGCCTCGCTAGGGGCTGCAAAAACTTCCAACCACTTTTCATCATCATTTATTTAAAACTATCTATACTCCCTCTCTTTGGGTGTAAGATTATCTTGTGACACATGATTAATTTTCTGTTGTTTGGGACCAGTAAACCTAGCAGTGCCACTATGTGGTCGCTTAGCTGCCTGCCTCTGATAATGTGGGTTATAAAGACTTGAGTTTTGTGGAATGCGTACAGACTGGTCAATTTCCATGGGTTGTACAGATTCCCACCCCTGTGGGCGTCTGTCGTTGGTTCCCCACTGTTTATTGTAGTACGGGTTCTTTTTCTGGGAGATATTGCCTCTTGGCGGTTTTTTATCCTTACAATGTTGTTTCTTCTAGACATCTGGCATAATTACTAGCGAAGGCGTATCGTTGGTGATTAGACTCTACTTATTGAGTCAACGCTAAGGCAGAGGATAGATCAGTTGGTCTTGCTGCAAATAACACGTCTTTAAGAGCATTATTTGTACTTGACACAAAAATTCAGAATGCGTCCATTCTATAAGAATTCTATTGTAAGAGTGTCATATTCCCTTGTCGAAGGGTTGACATCACTTGTTCTATCATATAAATTGGCCACGTGAAATTTAGTCTGTCAATAATTGCTCAAATTTAAGTACAGTATTGAAGGATGCCTACACCATGTCAGCTTGGCCCCTGATTTTTGTTCTTAAAATTGCTACCGCTTGATAGTGTTTTGAGCTACCTTCAAACTTCTCAAAAAGATTGTAGGCAAAATGTGCAGCTTGACGCCACGATACATATGCTTCTTGTCTACCATCAAATTCTGGTAGCGATTTTATTATATCGAGTGATTCGTCACACTGCACCCCAGTTTTATTTCAATTTTTTTATATATTTCTACATCGGGTGCAGTTATGTTAACTGTTCAACTTTTCTTATAGAACCACTAGCTTTTTATCAAAATCTTCCCGCTGTGAAGCTAGGGCGTTTTCTATTATTGTTTGCAGTTGCGCTGGATCTAATGCCATTCTGTTCTCTTTGGCCACACTGTTAACCGTTCCTCTAATTATCACTAATTTGTAATTAATCAAACAACCGATCTAATTCGCTGTCTTTTGTAAAAGTGTGAAACAACAATTATGTTTTATAGGTGTGAGCACAGAAACGCCAAAATATTGTTATTAAAATTAAAATAAAAAAAAAAGCAGAATAAAAGATTTATATCCTATTCGTTGTTTACGAGCACTTTACAGTATTAGTCTAAACTGTACAACGTCTGTCAACTGTCTCTATATTTTTGAATTATTTGGTTAACCGTTTCAGTTAACTGTTAATCACCAGTTATATCATTTGCAGCGGTATTTTCCTGTTTCTCAAAAAAAAAAAAACGGTCAAATTATTACTCAAGAAATACTTTATTTTCTACTGTACAATGTCTGTCCAATAATTTGTCAACATACTGCAATTGTTCTAATTTGTTGTCATTCTGTTAGGGAAATAGAACACTAATACATATATGCTTCACACGCACAGGTCATCAAGATATCACTTAGTTTTAAAATTAAATAATTCATTTTAGCAAAGAAACAAGTTGATTTTTTTTTTTTTTTGTTTATATATTTTTTATCATTGAGCATTCTACTTACAGTTTTTTCTGTTTTTGTCTCTTCTTACCCAGTTGACCAAAACATCCGTAAGTGGTATTAGTTATGAGAGTTAAGCGGGTCCTGAGCGGTTCAAAAAACCGGTTTCGTTTCCGAAAACGGTACGAAAAGTAATCATCTGTCGCTCAGTTTGCGACAGCAGAAACTATCATTTACGGCCCTCGGAAACGGGCCGTTAACAGACCCGTTTTCGGTCGGACAATGGAACCGTTTTCGGCCCGCTAGAAAACCATTTTTGGCCCGCTAGTGTAACCGTTTTCGGCCCGTCAATTAAACCATTTTCGGGCCACAAGTAATGTCATTTAATTAAAAGAACTATTTACAATGAGCACAATTTATTTATACCTAGCTGTGCCCACGACTTCGTTCGCGTGGGGTATACGAAATATATTTGTAATTGCGTGTATTTTGTTATCTGTTTTCTTATATATCAGCTGTTTAATGTTGCGCACCAAAAGAGGAAATCAGCCAAAAATAGGCAACAGAATTAAAAATATGAATCTCTTTTGATTTAGCAAATCGATTTCGATAAAATAAATGCTAAATGTGACACAAAGCTTGTTACAATACACCAGTCAAAACCGCATTTAAATAGGTAAAGCCGTTTCTGAGATTAGCGTGCACAGCCACGAAAAAGCCTACGATTTTATATATATACAGATAGATAGATAGATAGATATTGATAATAATTTCTAACTATTTCAACATAGTAGATAATAGTAATAATATAAATACTTACAAATTAGAAAATAGAAATATAAGAAAGTCTTATCCTTTTAACAAATAAAAAATTCGAACTACTCCTTGTTCCGTTTGCCGATGATTTTTCCAGTTCTCGTCATCCTATCTTGAGAATGAAACAATTAGAAAATATAAAACTTCACATTTTGCAATATTTTTTTGTTTACTCACCCTGTTAAATTTTGCAACTTAGAATCAATTTAATTGTGTAAGGAAAACGATGTGTTGTTCACTAAATTGGTAACGTCGATGATTAACATGAAAAAGAAAAAAAACATTAAATAAATGCACCACACACTTCACTTTGTTGTCTTTTGTACTTACTTTGTTTTATTACGCCAACAACAAATACTTTTTATTTCACTTATTTTTCTTCGCACGCGACTGCTGCACTAAATGTATACACAATAAAGTAGAATAGCGCGAACGACAGCTAAACAAATACCGAAAATTTTGCGTTTGCGTCGTTTGTCGGTTGAACCGTTGGTTACCTCTTTTACTTATTATTACTATTTATCTATGTATCTGTTTCATGTCCGAAATATTTCCGCGAACCTGAACGTTTCTAAGCATGAAATAGATATTGTTGCGGCGCTGACGTTTTGTTGTTGTCTTGTCGTCTCTTTTGCCAATTTTTTCTCATACATCCGTTTTGTACGTACTAAACACTCATTTCTGAGCCCGTTTCAGATAGTTTCGGCGGAGGTCCGCACGACATACGATGCTTGGTCAACTGGGTAAGGTAATGTTGGTTCCCAGTGAAAGATGTTGGCTTTCAGTTTCATTTGAGTTATCTTGGCTTCAATGTGTAAGATGAGGCTTGCGACTTGTCCTTCCCTGGTTTGGGGATCAGTATTATGATCGATTTCTTCCATTGTGTTGGAAAGTACCCACACTGCAACATATCATTAAAGACTCTAGTGATATATTTTATTGCAGGGCCCGCTAGTTCCATTAGCATTTTGGGCGTGATGTGGTCATGCCCTGGCGCCTTTTTCGGGTTTAAATGCTCTGTAATGACTTTTTTTTGTCTAATGGATGAATTCTGATTGGAGAGGTTTCAAGATACAACTGATCGGAAGGTAGCATGAAACTATTAGTTGGTGGGTTTGGTTGGAAGACATCTGAAAGGCGATGTGCAAAAGTTTTTGCTTTCTGTTTGTCACTTCTTTCCCATTTACCATTTTTATCCCTTATCGGCGTGTCAACATTAACTGGCAGTTTTATGCGTTTTTGGGCCCACCACAAATGGAATTTTGAGCTTGTAGATGATAAGTTGGCTATATATTGGCGGTGGGCGAGCTGATCCTCATATTTTAAGGCTTTGCTAAGTTCACGAGTTGCAACTCTTAAGCGATGTTTCGCGTCAGGAGACCTTACGTTTTGCCATTCCCTTCGTAGGCGACGCTTCTTTGCGACAAGACTATCTATGTGCCTATTGGTTATGTTGTGATTATAGCATATCAGGGCTGGTAGTACATGAGGAGTTGCATGATGGGCTGCCTCAGTAAAAATTGAACTTAGGTTATCGACGGATTTTTCAATATCATTCTCGTTGCTTATCATTGGTCTCAGCTCGATATGAGTACTAATGTATTTAAGCCAGTTGGTCTTATTTGAAGTCTCTGATTTGAGGGTACTCAACTAAGCTGAAGAGGATTGGAGAGTGGTCCGACGACAAATCTGCAAGAGCTTCTGCTGTTACTAAGCTGCTAGGAATCCTTCTGGTAATGGCGATGTCTATCAAATCGGGTATTTTTTTAGGATCTGCTGGCCAGTATGAAGGCTTACTCGGGGAGACATAGTTTAATTTGTTATGTGTACAAATAAGCGTGTTGTACAATTTCTTTCCCTTGGGGTTTGCCAGTCGGGAACCCCAATGCGGGTGTTTTGTGTTAGTCATCAGCGGCAAGGAAGCGATCTCCTAGGGAGTTGAATAGCTGCATGAATTGCGTCTCTGTTATAGCAAAACGTAGAGGACAATAAACTGCCGGCAGTGCAATATCTCCTCGTTTTGATTGCAAACGTATTGATGTAGCTTGCATATGTTTTACCGCAATTCCTACCAACGGGTAGTGCTTAATACGGTTTTTGATCAGAACACCAGTTCCACCGTGCGGTGATTCGTGCTATAGAAGACATACCCTGGTACTTGAAAATTATTTTTGTCCGTAAGATGGGTTTCAGCAAGGAGCATAACATCAATATTCCTGTCGTTTAGAAATTTCAAAACTTCTAATTTATGTCGAGAGATTCCATTTGAATTCCAGAGACAAATGTTTAACAAACCCATTGATAGTCTATTTTGATCGTTGCTCATTGAACATTTGAAGCAGTTTGTTTTGATTCTGCATTAATTCTTGCACTGTACTCTGCATAAATGTCATGAAGTTCAACATGCTTTGCTGCATTGATGTTTTTTGTCGAAACTTGAGTGTTTTGGGCGCATTATTTTGTTGATGTTGCTCACCTGTGGGAGCTGTGCGAATAGACTGAACTAATGTATCATCACGTGAGGGGAGAGTATCTTTCCCAATCACGGGTCCAGTTTTCAAGGCATTAGCAAAGGAACCCCGGGGACAGCATTGCCGTACGGTTGTGCTTGGGTGGTATGCACAATATTATTACTAGGTCGAAGACCAGCACTCGTCGTCCTATTGTTCAGCTGACTCTTCAGGTTTTTAAATACTATACAACCTTTATAGTTTGCGGTGAAGCTAGGTTAGACGATATGCTGAAAGGGTGAGAGATCGCAGATTCGGCGCTCCAAGTCGTACTTGCCATAGTACCTAATGAAAAGCTTGCGGTACTCCTTATAGCGGAGTTAGTAGTTGTTGTTGTAGTTGTACTTGTTTGTGTTGTTTTTGTAATCGGGCTTTGTAAAGAGATAAGATTCGGAGTTGAACATTGTTGGCTCCATGAAAGCATTACATTAGAGTTTAAGTTTCCCAATTGAGATTGGCTGCGTGTTGTTGGTGGAGTTCTTTGAATACTCATATTGAATTTTATATTGATTTTCTTGATTTAGAATCGCAATATTATAATTTTAAAAAATCCGTTGAAATATAACAAGGAAAGATATTCTGGTCACCTTGATCCAACTGAGTCAACCTGTGATGCTCATATGCTGATGTGTACTCGGAAAGAAACACAATAGAAACACCAAATGAAATGAGTGTTTCTTGTTTTTAAATTTTTTTAACCTTAAACTTGCCTGCGTAAAAATATGGCATACTAGCCTGGGATATTCCTATTGCAACTGATTGCAGGTAAGTCCCCGGCAAATTTCGAGCCAATATTAATATTAGTATACTTTGGCTTTTCACTAATTTGTTTTTTCTTCTAGGAGCACAGAAATTCACTCACACATAGCGACAATTTACTTTTCTTATATATATATATTGTCTACCATGTTGAAATAGTTAGAAATTATTATTATAAATAAATTGTGCTCATTGTAAATAGTTCTTTTAATTAAATTACATAACTTGCGGCCCGAAAACGGTTTCACTAGCGAGCCGAAAACGGTTCCGTTGCCGGCCCAGAAAAGGTTACATCAACGGGCCGAAAACGGTTCCATTGGCGGACCGAAAACGGTTACGTCAACGGGCCGAAAACGACTCCATTGGCGGACCGAAAACGGATCCGTTAACGGCCCGTATTCGTGGGCCGTGAATGATAGTTTTTGCTGCCAAAAACGGAGCGACAGATGATTACTTTACGTACCGATTTCGGATGCGAAACTGGTTTTTTGGCCCGCTCAGAACCCGCTTAACTCTCATAAGTAATACCACTTTCGAATGTTTTGGTCAACTGGAAATATACTATTATTGTCCAAATTTTTCAGCAATGATTTTGTATCCTGAAAACATAGTCTGCAATAATGTTGCACATCTTCCAATCAAATCTATCTTTATACCAGTAATTTCAGTGAATATATCTAGGTTTTTTTCATGAAAATATCTTCTTGCCGTGTTTGCATCATTGGAAGTGCCATAACCTCCAGCTTTTGGTTTGTCTATAATCAATCCCATTTTTATACAAAATTTTATTCGAATTTTGTGTTTCGCAAGTGGCGATAAACCAAATTCAAAACGACTTTCTTGGACTTGTTTTTTGAAGCTCTTTTCCATTACTGCTTTGTCTAAAATAATGAAAGCTTTTACTTGTGTAACTTCAAACATCAAACATGTTACCAACTCTACGTCACTCTAGACACCTAAAACTAACATCGCTGAAAATATTGAAGCCTTATACAGAAAATTATATGAGATATGTGGCGTCAAACATTATAAAAATGAAAAAAACATGACTATAACTTCATATTAACTTTCAATGACTTGATCTTTGTTGATCCCCTGAATTTTAATACCAATAAAGTCTAATTCTTTTGTATGATATGTGTACTTAATTTTAGACATGCCCAAAGTTGCTCACATTTGTAAGTTTGAATTGTTGAGACCGTAAAAAAATATTTTTCGCGAAATTATATTTTTTCTATTTCATAGTGTTTATTTTCAGAATTATTATAAGAATTTATTGACAGATTTAAGTATATACAAACTTAAATATATCTCTCTTGGAATTAAATAATATGTGGCTAAAATTAAAATGAATATAACACTCAAAAAACTGTAACTACTAACTCCTTCGTGCAGAGGAAAGGACCGCATTTTTGAAAGTAGTTCCAAAACGTTTACAATATTTGAATTTTTGATAGGCGTGTCGAGTCATTTTCCTCTAAATACAAATAGCTTTGAAAAGTTCTGTCACTCAACAGCAGATATATTTGTGAATTTGTATCCATGGTTTTATATGACTTCTACGGTACATAAAATTCTCATTGGAGAAGAATGATCAGAAAGTCGCACTAAGATTATAAACGAATTAGGCTGCATCACACTAGAAAGTTCAATAGAAAAGTTACAATGGAAGTTATGTTTTTCAGGCTAATTGATATGTCAGATCCTATTATAGTAAATCTTTATAGCGAAACTGATCAAAAAAGGAAAGTAAGAAAACCTCTTCCTAAAGATGTTTTAAACTTTTTGTTGGTTCCACAAACTAACATGAAAGACGTCATATTAATAACCAGTGACCTTAAAGACCGCCGTGTAACAAGTTTCAAGAAAATCAATTGACATTTAAAGTTTGATGTCCGCCATCTTGGATCCGCCATTTTGAATTTTAAAAATCTGACGTCAGTTTCGAAACTAGCGACCCAAAAAACCCCCGTGTAACAAATTTCAAGCAAATTTATCCATTTTTCGACTTTTGCGCGAAATATGGGCTCTCCTAGCCCACTGTGTTTGGGTCCAATATATGTAGCAAACGAATACAATGTATTGC
This sequence comes from Amiota communis, assembly GCA_037043315.1. NCBI lineage: Eukaryota > Metazoa > Arthropoda > Insecta > Diptera > Drosophilidae > Amiota > Amiota communis. The sequence continues at coordinate 210,741 of JBAMAV010000997.1, read as the reverse complement.
TTGGAAGACGATGAAATCTTAAATTGATGTTGCAATGGTGCAATGAGGTCAGCTCTAACAGCTGCCTTTGATACTCTGAGGAGCCTACCGCAAATTCACTTATTAATTAAAAAAAGAGGCACTGTTGTTTTTAGCAAAACTCATCCTTGTAAATGACAGTGATTCGGTAGGTCTCGGGCAATCGCTACTGGGAGATGAGCTCAACCTGAGCATTCATAACTCCATCATTAGTGACTTCTGTCTGACTAAATTCAATTTTTAAAAAAAATGTTATTGCTTGTTTCCCAGACAGACAGAGATGGGAACAAATAAGACCCAAACCCATCCGTGACTCCCATGTGTGGTATACAGATGGTTCTAAAATGGACACAGTCGTTGTCGTTCTATAAGACGCATTATCTGCAGAATGGGTCGGGCGAACTCAGTGTTCCAGGCAGAGATCCATGCAATAGAAATATGCCTCAAAGAAGAATTAAAGTGTACTATTGTCAACAAGCACATACACATTCACTCTGACAGTAAGGCCGCATTACAAGCACTTAATGCTTTCGAGTTTAAATCTAAACAGCTTTGAGACTGCTTGATGCTACTCCAAAGACTGGCATCAAGCAACCAGGTCTGGCCTGGACATAGTGGAAATCTTGGGAATGAAGAAGCAGATGATTGTCGAAGGATTTGCTAAAGTCCTCAATGGACCAGAGCCAATCTGCGGATTGCCTTGTAGTTCGACGAAATCCAAACTGTAACAATGGCTGGTTGACAAATCGCATCGCCATTGGGTGGATACGAAGAATGCTAGAGTGTCTAAAATCTTCTTGCCAACTAGATCTCGCAAAAGAACACAGGAATTACTGGGACTGACACGGACAAGTATTCGAATAGTCTTAGGTTTCTTGCTAGGACATTGCAGTGTGATGAAATACTCACATAACATGCGGATCAGTCACAGTGATCTATATAGGCTCTGTAATGAGGAAAAGGCGTCATCAGAGCACGTATTATATCACTGCGAGGGATTAATCTGGACCAGACTCCATCACCTTGGAAACCATCACTTAGAAACAGTTGAAATTGCAGATCTGTCTCCGAAGAAGATCTTGGAATTCGTAATGAATACCGGAATCTCGAAGAAACGGTGATTACGAGGTTTGTCACAACAGGCCCACTTGTGGCCCCAGTGACGAGGTGCACTGGTTACCACCCCTTCCCCTAATCTACACAACATCTTATTTTGCGGTACCCAGAATTTGAAAAATCGTTTGTACTAATAACAGACGCATCTGATATTGCACTAGGAGATGTACTTACACAAGACAATCATCCCATTTGTTATGCTTCACCAACATTAAATCAACATGAAAGAAACTAACAGATAAAGAATTATTAGGGATACTATGGGCTGTATCATGTTTTAGACTATATTTGTATGAGAGAATATTTATCATTTTTAGCGATCATTTACCATTAAAATTTTTAGTAACGAAGCATAGAGCAAAGGACATGAGAAGTAGACATCAGAGATGGTTAATAAAATTAAACGCTTATGATTACACTTTGGAGTATTTACAAGGGAAACAAAATAAAATACCAAAAAATAAAATTTCTTATCAAGAATTGAGAATGAAGATAAACAAAAAGAAAAAAAGGATACGGAAATATAAATGCAAATTAATGAACTAAGAGAAGGGGCAAGTAAAGCAAATGCAACAGTACATTCAACTAAAGAAAATTTACCAAAAAAAAGGATATCTTTACATAGTATAAAGCAAAGTCGAAATTTCAAGAAATTAGAATACTGATTACTTCTAAACCACGCAACGTATTTTGATACGGGTTTCACTGTTAATTAAAGAATTTCCTTAAAAAGGTTTGCATGTACATAAATAATTGATTCAATAATAAAAGTATATATGATTATTATCATTAATTATCCATATTTGTCATTCACTAAAGACAGCAACACTTTTTTGACATTCACCGAAACAGGTATTTGTTATTCACTACATCATCAAACAGCTCTTTTTGGTTCACAAAACAGTTCAAAAAGTAGTTCTTTCCCCATTTACCAATACTGTATTTTGATAATTTCACAGGTTGGCTTTGCCGTCGAGTCCCGTTTTGTTCGCTTATAAAATTAATGTAGTTGTAATAGTGTTATAATTTATGGAAAAAGCATTTACTGCCACTACAATATTGCAGCTTTTCATTCTTTATACAGCAAAGTTTCTTCAAATGTGATTTTAGAATTAAATTAAAGTAATTATTATCATTTAAGCCTAATCATTATTATCATTTAAGCCATACTATAAGGTAAAGAAATCATTTGTTTACTTGCAATATAAGGAAAAAATGTAAAACACAAAACTTATTATTGTAGTTAGTTTACATCTTTTCTTATCAAAACATCAATTATGCCAAGTCGTTCAAATATAGGTCGTAGCACGCCAAACGCACACAGATATCGTTAACTTCGGAATAATTAAACTAACGAAGAAAGGGAAACCAGACTGTCCTAAGCAAGATCAATGAGTTCTTTGCGTAGAATAAGAGAATCATCTGTCGAACGTGAAATTCGTCTTCGTTTTGGCAGAAATAGACGCTGATCTCAGAGAGCCCTAGAATTGTCCGAGCGCAGGTCGATGAGGTCTTCTAAATTGTACTCAAATAAGTTAAATTCTGCCATACGAAAAGAAAAAAAAGATTCGGAAATAGAAATGCAAATTAATGAACTACGAGAAGGGGCAAGTAAAGCAAATGTAACAATACATTCAGCAGAAGAAAATTTACCAAATGTTGTAATAGGAAAAAAAAAAGGATATAATAAATAAATACAAGACACAAATAAAACTGGTCAAAGAAAAAACTACCACAGAACAAAGGAGACATGGGAATAAGAGAATATACATAGAAGAAATATACTAAAGCAGCAACAGTTCAAAGAAAAAGTAGGTATTTATTCGGAACTCAATGATAGATTACTTTATATATTGTAAAAACAAATCCATGAAATATGTATTCTCAAATAATCATAAAGTTCAATTCATTAAATGTAGTTACAGACATACAGGACATACAAAATGAAGAAGAAGTAATACGAAAAATATCATTGAATCATACAAGGAAAAGTTGTCACTCAGGAATTAATGAAGCATATCAAGCACTAAAAATTTAATTTATTTTCCAAAATTATTAGAATTGACAACTCTGCCAATTAGTAAAATATGACAGGAAACCAATAAAAGAAAAATTCAATATAACAGACACAGCAAACGATCTGAACAAAATAATCCATATTGATTTTTTAACAATAATAAACAAATTTTCTTTATTTCGGATATGTATACCATTTGAATGATACAAATGCACTTTAGTGGAAACAATTGAAGAACACATAGCAAGATTAGGAAAACCTGAGAAAATAGTAGCTGATAACGAATTTAAAAATTTACAAATTCAAGAATTAAGCAATAGAGAAAAATAGAATTACATCTCACAAAATCAAACTCACATACAGGAAATGGAGACATTGAGAGATTGCATAACTCTTTAGCAGAAAAATTTCGTATAATTAAAAGAGGGCAACCTGAACTTTCACCAAAACGTATCATACAATTAGCAGTGAGATATTACAATGAAAGGGTACATAGCACAATCCAAACAACACCCAAGAAAATAGAAAACAAAGTAGACTTTAACAAAATAAAAGACAAAATAATCTATATCTATATAGGCTTAACCTATTTGATTGCGGGCTTCACAGGTGTATAGTAGCAAGCCTCGTGCAACATATTGCGTTTATTTTATCGAAATCGACCTACTAAATCAAAAACATAAATATTTTTAATTCTGTTGCCTACTTTTTGGAATATTGCGAATCAATCAATCAACTGAAGGATAACGAGAAATGACAACAAAACCAAAAATGTCGTTTATAACAAGGTGGTTCAATGAAGGGTGTCGACCCGAGTGCAATCTCAGTAATACATTTATAAAATTAAGAGTATAAAAACTGAATTTAATTCAGCTACTAACTTAAAAGAAGATTCCTTGATCGAGGATGTAGCAAAGCGAGTCGGGACAACTAGTATATACATATGTAGCATATTAGTAACTACTGGTAATCAAGATTGATAAGAGGCAAATTATTCTTAATAAACAACAATATTGCAGATTTGTCGCCTTCTAACCGATTTCTCAATGATTCATAAACTAAACCGGCTCCAGTAAAAAGTTTCTCGCGTGGAACTGATCCTGGCGGCGACGATAAATAAGCACGTACGATCGACAAAAAGCTTGAAATTTTGTATTATATTTCCACGATATTAAAGGATCTTTTTTTGGTGGAAGCCGGTTTTGGGTATTATACTCATTTATCAATAATTTTCTACGATGAGGTTCGTACTGGTGTCATTCCTATCTTCCTCACCGTAACTGCTCTTTTACAGCATGTCTGCCAGATTTGGGTTAACACTTTTGATTGGCGGTGAAATCTAGGAGCGAGTACACGGCTCATCAACAACTCGATGCAATTCAATCTTAGGTCTATTGGCGATAGAAGCTCCTTCGTCATCAGCTTTTACAAGACCCGAGTTATGCAGCGTTAGTCCTTATAACAATTTCATCCAAAATCTTTAATTTGTACCTTGGGTCCGAATATGTAGCAAACGAATACAATGTATTGCTTGGAAGACGACGAAATCTTAAATTGATGATGCAATGGTGCAATGAGGTCAGCTCCAACAGCTGCCTTTGATACTCTACGGAACCTACCGCAAATTCACTTATTTATAAAAAAAGAGGCACTGTTGTTTTTAGCAAAACTCATCCTTGTAAATGACAGTGATTCGGTAGGTCTCGGGCAATCGCTACTGGGAGATGAGCTCAACCTGAGCATTCATAACTCCATCATTAGTAACTTCTGTCTGACTAAATTCAATTTTCCAAAAAATGTTATTGTTAGTATCCCAGACAGACAGAGATGGGAACAAACAAGACCCGAGCCCATCCGTGACTCCCATGGGTGGTATACAGATGGTTCTAAAATGGACACAGTCGTTGTCGTTCTATAAAACGCATTATCTGCAGAATGGGCCGGGCGAACTCAGTGTTCCAGGCAGAGATCCATGCAATAGAAATATGCCTCAAAGAAGAATTAAAGTGTACTACTGTCAACAAGCACATACACATTCACTCTGACAGTAAGGCCGCATTACAAGCATTTAATGCTTTCGAGTTTAAATCTAAACAGCTTTGAGACTGCTTGATGCTACTCCAAAGACTGGCATCAAGCAACCAGGTCTGGCCTGGACATAGTGGAAATCTTGGGAATGAAGAGGCAGATGATTGTCGAAGGATTTGCTAAAGTCCTCAATGGACCAGAGCCAATCTGCGGATTGCCTTGGAGTTCGACGAAATCCAAACTGTAACAATGGCTGGTTGACAAATCGCATCGCCATTGGGTGGATACGAAGAATGCTAGAGTGTCTAAAATCTTCTTGCCAACTAGATCTCGCAAAAGAACACAGGAATTACTGGGACTGACACGGACAAGTATTCAAATAGTCTTAGGTTTCTTGCTAGGACATTGCAGTGTGATGAAATACTCACATAACATGCGGATCAGTCACAGTGATCTATATAGGCTCAGTAATGAGGAAGAGGCGTCATCAGAGCACGTATTATATCACTGCGAGGGATTAATCTGGACCAGACTCCATCACCTTGGAAACCATCACTTAGAAACAGTTGAAATTGCAGATCTGTCTCCGAAGAAGATCTTGGAATTCGTAATGAATACCGGAATCTCGAAGAAATGGTGATTACGAGGTTTGTCACAACAGGCCCACTTGTGGCCCCAGTGACGAGGTGCACTGGTTACCACCCCTTCCCCTAATCTACACAACATCTTATTTTGCGGTACCCAGAATTTGAAAAATCGTTTGTACTAATAACAGACGCATCTGATATTGCACTAGGAGATGTACTTACACAAGACAATCATCCCATTTGTTATGCTTCACCAACATTAAATCAACATGAAAGAAACTAACAGATAAAGAATTATTAGGGATACTATGGGCCGTATCATGTTTTAGACTATATTTGTATGAGAGAATATTTAACATTTTTAGCGATCATTTACCATTAAAATTTTTAGTAACGAAGCATAGAGCAAAGGACATGAGAAGTAGACATCAGAGATGGTTAATAAAATTAAACGCTTATGATTACACTTTGGAGTATTTACAAGGGAAACAAAATAAAATACCAAAAAATAAAATTTCTTATCAAGAATTGAGAATGAAGATAAACAAAAAGAAAAAAAGGATACGGAAATATAAATGCAAATTAATGAACTAAGAGAAGGGGCAAGTAAAGCAAATGCAACAGTACATTCAACTAAAGAAAATTTACCAAAAAAAAGGATATCTTTACATAGTATAAAGCAAAGTCGAAATTTCAAGAAATTAAAATACTGATTACTTCTAAACCACGCAACGTATTTTGATACGGTTTTCACTGTTAATTAAAGAAAGGTTTGCATGTACATAAATAATTGATTCAATAATAAAAGTATATATGATTATTATCATTAATTATCCATATTTGTCATTCACTAAAGACAGCAACACTTTTTTGACATTCACCAAAACAGGTATTTGTTATTCACTACAACATCAAACAGCTCTTTTTGGTTCACAAAACAGTTCAAAAAGTAGTTCTTTCCCCATTTACCAATACTGTATTTTGATAATTTCACAGGTTGGCTTTGCCGTCGAGTCCCGTTTTGTTCGCTTATAAAATTAATGTAGTTGTAATAGTGTTATAATTTATGGAAAAAGCATTTACTGCCACTACAATATTGAAGCTTTTCATTCTTTATACAGCAAAGTTTCTTCAAATGTGATTTTAGAATTGAATTAAAGTAATTATTATCATTTAAGCCTAATCATTATTATCATTTAAGCCATACTATAAGGTAAAGAAATCATTTGTTTACTTGCAATATAAGGAAAAAATGTAAAACACAAAACTTATTATTGTAGTTAGTTTACATCTTTTCTTATCAAAACATCAATTAAACCAAGTCGTTCAAATATAGGTCGTAGCACGCCAAACGCACACAGATATCGTTAACTTCGGAATAATTAAACTAACGAAGAAAGGGAAACCAGACTGTCCTAAGCAAGATCAATGAGTTCTTTGCGTAGAATAAGAGAATCATCTGTCGAACGTGAAATTCGTCTTCGTTTTGGCAGAAATAGTCGCTGATCTCAGAGAGCCCTAGAATTGTCCGAGCGCAGGTCGATGAGGTCTTCTAAATTGTAGTCAAATAAGTTAAATTCTGCCATACGAAAAGAAAAAAAAGATACGGAAATAGAAATGCAAATTAATGAACTACGAGATGGGGCAAGTAAAGCAAAACATTCAGCAGAAGAAAATTTACCAAATGTTGTAATAGGAAAAAAAAAAGGATATAATAAATAAATACAAAACACAAATAAAACTGGTCAAAGAAAAAACTACCACAGAACAAAGGAGACATGGGAATAAGAGAATATACATAGAAGAAATATACTAAAGCAGCAACAGTTCAAAGAAAAAGTAGGTATTTATTCGGAACTCAATGATAGATTACTTTAAATATTGTAAAAACAAATCCATGAAATATGTATTCTCAAATAATCATAAAGTTCAATTCATTAAATGTAGTTACAGACATACAGGACATACAAAATGAAGAAGAAGTAATACGAAAAATATCATTGAATCATACAAGGAAAAGTTGTCACTCAGGAATTAATGAAGCATATCAAGCACTAAAAATTTAATTTATTTTCCAAAATTATTAGAATTGACAACTCTGCCAATAAGTAAAATATGACAGGAAACCAATAAAAGAAAAATTCAATATAACAGACACAGCAAACGATCTGAACAAAATAATCCATATTGATTTTTTAACAATAATAAACAAATTTTCTTTATTTCGGATATGTATACCATTTGAATGATACAAATGCACTTTAGTGGAAACAATTGAAGAACACATAGCAAGATTAGGAAAACCTGAGAAAATAGTAGCTGATAACGAATTTAAAAATTTACAAATTCAAGAATTAAGCAATGAGAAAAATAGAATTACATCTCACAAAATCAAACTCACATACAGGAAATGGAGACATTGAGAGATTGCATAACTCTTTAGCAGAAAAATTTCGTATAATTAAAAGAGGGCAACCTGAACTTTCACCAAAACGTATCATACAATTAGCAGTGAGATATTACAATGAAAGGGTACATAGCACAATCCAAACAACACCCAAGAAAATAGAAAACAAAGTAGACTTTAACAAAATAAAAGACAAAATAATCTATATCTATATAGGCTTAACCTATTTGATTGCGGGCTTCACAGGTGTATAGTAGCAAGTCTCGTGCAACATATTGCGTTTATTTTATCAAAATCGACCTACTAAATCAAAAACATAAATATTTTTAATTCTGTTGCCTACTTTTTGGAATATTGCGAATCAATCAATCAACTGAAGGATAACGAGAAATGACAACAAAACCAAAAATGTCGTTTATAACAAGGTGGTTCAATGAAGGGTGTCGACCCGAGTGCAATCTCAGTAATACATTTATAAAATTAAGAGTCTAAAAACTGAATTTAATTCAGATACTAACTTAAAAGAAGATTCCTGAATCGAGGACATAGCAACGCGAGTCGGGACAACTAGTATATACATATGTAGCATATTAGTAACTACTGGTAATCAAGATTGATAAGAGGCAAATTATTCTTAATAAACAACAATATTGCAGATTTGTCGCCTTCTAACCGATTTCTCAATGATTCATAAACTAAACCGGCTCCAGTAAAAAGTTTCTCGCGTGGAACTGATCCTGGCGGCGACGATAAATAAGCACGTACGATCGACAAAAAGCTTGAAATTTTGTATTATATTTCCACGATATTAAAGGATCTTTTTTTGGTGGAAGCCGGTTTTGGGTATTATACTCATTTATCAATAATTTTCTACGATGAGGTTCGTACTGGTGTCATTCCTATCTTCCTCACCGTAACTGCTCTTTTACAGCATGTCTGCCAGATTTGGGTTAACACTTTTGATTGGCGGTGAAATCTAGGAGCGAGTACACGGCTCATCAACAACTCGATGCAATTCAATCTTAGGTCTATTGGCGATAGAAGCTCCTTCGTCATCAGCTTTTACAAGACCCGAGTTATGCAGCGTTAGTCCTTATAACAATTTCATCCAAAATCTTTAATTTGTACCTTGGGTCCGAATATGTAGCAAACGAATACAATGTATTGCTTGGAAGACGACGAAATCTTAAATTGATGATGCAATGGTGCAATGAGGTCAGCTCCAACAGCTGCCTTTGATACTGTACGGAACCTACCGCAAATTCACTTATTTATAAAAAAAGAGGCACTGTTGTTTTTAGCAAAACTCATCCTTGTAAATGACAGCGATTCGGTAGGTCTCAGGCAATCGCTACTGGGAGATGATCTCAACCTGAGCATTCATAACTCCATCATTAGTAACTTCTGTCTGACTAAATTCAATTTTCCAAAAAATGTTATTGTTAGTATCCCAGACAGACAGAGATGGGAACAAACAAGACCCGAGCCCATCCGTGACTCCCATGGGTGGTATACAGATGGTTCTAAAATGGACACAGTCGTTGTCGTTCTATAAAATGCATTATCTGCAGAATGGGCCGGGCGAACTCAGTGTTCCAGGCAGAGATCCATGCAATAGAAATATGCCTCAAAGAAGAATTAAAGTGTACTACTGTCAACAAGCACATACACATTCACTCTGACAGTAAGGCCGCATTACAAGCACTTAATGCTTTCGAGTTTAAATCTAAACAGCTTTGAGACTGCTTGATGCCAGTCTTTGGAGGTCCAGGTTTGGCCTGGACGTAGTGGAAAGCTAAAGTCCTCATTGAACCAGAGCCAATCTGCGGATTGCCTTGGAGTTCGACGAAATCCAAACTGCAACAATGGCTGGTTGACAAATCGCATCGCCATTGGGTGGATACGAAGAATGCTAGAGTGTCTAAAATCTTCTTGCCAACTAGATCTCGCAAAAGAACACAGGAATTACTGGGACTGACGCGGACAAGTATTCGAATAGTCTTAGGTTTCTTGTTAGGACATTGCAGTGTGATGAAATACTCGCATAACATGCGGATCAGTCACAGCGATCTATGTAGACTCTGTAATGAGGAAGAGACGTCATCAGAGCACGTATTATATCACTGCGAGGGATTAATCTGGACCAGACTCCATCACCTTGGAAACCATCACTTAGAACCAGTTGAAATTGCAGATTCTCCGAAGAAGATCTTGGAATTCGTAATGAATACCGGAATCTCGGAGGAACGGTGATTACGAGGTTTGTCACAATAGGCCCACTTGCGGCCCTAGTGACGAGGTGCACTGGTTACCACCCCTTCCCCTAATCTACACAACATCTTATTTTGCGGTACCCAGAATTTGAAATCTCGTTTATACTAATAACAGATGCATCTGATATTGCACTAGGAGATATACTTACACAAGAAAATCATCCCATTTGTTATGCTTCACCAACTTTAAATCAACATGAAAGAAACTAACAGACAAAGAATTATTAGGGATACTATGGGCCGTATCATGCTTTACACTATATTTGTATGATAGAAAATTTAACATTTTTAGCGATCATTTACCATTAAATTTTTTAGTAACGAAGCATAGAGCAAAGGACATGAGAAGTAGACATCAGAGATGGTTAATAAAATTAAACGCTTATGATTACACTTTGGAGTATTTACAAGGGAAACAAAATAAAATACCAAAAAATAAAATTTCTTATCAAGAATTGAGAATGAAGATAAACAAAAAGAAAAAAAGGATACGGAAATATAAATGCAAATTAATGAACTAGGAGAAGGGGGAAGTAAAGCAAATGCAACAGTACATTCAACTAAAGAAAATTTACCAAAAAAAAGGATATCTTTACATAGTATAAAGCAAAGTCGAAATTTCAAGAAATTAGAATACTGATTACTTCTAAACCACGCAACGTGTTTTGATACGGTTTTCACTGTTAATTAAAGAATTTCCTTAGAAAGGTTTGCATGTACATAAATAATTGATTCAATAATAAAAGTATATATGATTATTATCATTAATTATCCATATTTGTCATTCACTAAAGACAGCAACACTTTTTTGACATTCACCAAAACAGGTATTTGTTATTCACTACAACATCAAACAGCTCTTTTTGGTTCACAAAACAGTTCAAAAAGTAGTTCTTTCCCCATTTACCAATACTGTATTTTGATAATTTCACAGGCTGGCATTGCGGACGAGTCCCGTTTTGTTCGCTTATAAAATTAATGTAGTTGTAATAGTGTTATAATTTATGGAAAAAGCATTTAATGCCACTACAATATTGCAGCTTTTCATTCTTTACACAGCAAAGTTTCTTCAAATGTGATTTTAAAATTGAATTGAAGTAATTATTATCATTTAAGCCTAATCATTATTATCATTTAAGCCATACTATAAGGTAAAGAAATCATTTGTTTACTTGCAATATAAGGAAAAAATGTAAAACATAAAACTTATTATTGTAGTTAGTTTACATCTTTTCTTATCAAAACATCAATTATGCCAAGTCGTTCAAATATAGGTCGTAGCACGCCAAACGCACACAGATATCGTTAACTTCGGAATAATTAAACTAACGAAGAAAGGGAAACCAGACTGTCCTAAGCAAGATCAATGAGTTATTTGCGTAGAATAAGAGAATCATCTGTCGAACGTGAAATTCGTCTTCGTTTCGGCAGAAATAGACGCTGATCTCAGAGAGCCCTAGAATTGTCCGAGCGCAGGTCGATGAGGTCTTCTAAATTGTAGTCAAAAAAGGTAAATTCTGCCATGAATTGCGATCCTTCTATTGAATACAAGAATGATCCTGTCATTTCAATAGGTACAACGTCTGTTGTCTGCGAATATTGATCTGCTTTGAAATGGAGGGATGAGTCCAAAGGTATTTGTTGCTTGCAAGGAATATTAAAATTACATGAAATTCTTCCTCCACCTGAACCACTATACTCTCTTCTTACGGGTGATCATACTAAATCAAAAACATTCACGCGCAACATACGCCGATACAACAATGCATTCCAAATGACATCTTTTAGAACGAGGTTTTATGCTTACATTTAAAATACAGGGCCAAGTATATCATTTAGCAGGAAGCTTGCTACCATATGGGTGCGACGATCACAAATTTCTACAGATCTATTTTATATCAGATCCCGAAACACAAGCATCAGCGAGGTGTAATAGTGTCGCACAACCAATGGATCAAAGTTTGGTACGACTTTAACAAGATTTGTTACATTTCTATAACAGCTACATACAGTCTTTCAAAACTGCTATTGAGAGCGTACCGCTAGGAACACCCGACTCCATGCAAATAAATGTCAGCTGGAGAACAGATCGGCCGTTATAATGCCCCATCTACGAGTGAAGTAACAGTTGTGATAGCTGTACAACAATTTGATAAACGAGATATTGTATTGCACAATCGTGACGACAACTTGCACAGAATATCTAAGTTGCACCGATCTTATGACAGCTTACAGAATCCTTTGATGGTATGTTTGGGAGAAGACGGATATACTATAAATATTACTCAAGTTGATCCAGTTAGTGGAACACCTCTGCATTAAACAGTTTCATGCATGAACTATTATTGTTATTGAATAATGAGAAGGCATGCAAATTTTAACCTCTTACTGAGGTATGGAATGTTATTGATACTTAGTCGATCATTATGCGAAAATTGAATCAGAGCGAATAGCTTACATCCGAAACAATCAAACTAAATTGAGAGCAGAAAACTACGTTCATCTTCAGGATGCTTTACAGTCGAATGAGCTCAGCAACGAAATTGGATACTGCCTTCATCATTCACTGGTGGGCCTCGATATTTACATGAAAAATCACAGGATGCCATGACTTACGTGAGACATTACGGTAAACCTGATATTTTTATAACTGCAACATGTAACCCGAACTGGGCAGAAATCAAAGAAAATAATTACTTCAATTTAAATCCACAAGACAGATATGACATAGTGAACAGAGTATTCCATTTAAAAGTGCAGAAACTCCTATTTCTCATAAACAATGCTCACATATTTGGTCCAGCTCGATGCCACATGTACACTATAGAATGGCAGAAACGTGGGCTGCCACATGTCCATCTGCTGGTATGGTAAATGAATAAAATTAGACCAGATCAAAATGATAGCGTCATTTCGGCGGAGTTACTAATTAAGAAATTGATCCAACCCTGTACTAAATTGTAAAAAAACAAATGATACATGGCCCTTGCGGATCTTTCAATCCAAATTCTCCATGTCTGCGTAAAGGCAAGTGTACCAACAAAATTCCGAAATCATTCCAAAGCCAAACATCTACCAATGACGATGGATATCCTAAATATCGTCAACGTCTGCCAGAAGAGAGTGGGCATACTGCCACTGTGCGAAACCACGACATTTACAACCGCTGGATCGTTCCCTATAGCTCATTTCTTTTAAAAAATTTCGACGCACATATCAACGTAAAGATGTGCAGTTCTATAAATCAATACAATATGTTACAAAATATATTAATAAAGGTACCGATAAAGCTACATTTAGCGTGCAATCGACAAATGAGGTAGACAAATATCAATCTGGTCTTTACATCTGTTGTTCGGAAGCAGTCTGGAGGATTTTATCATTCGACATACATAACCGAGCTCCCAAAATTACCCATATCGCCGTTCATTAAGAAAATGGCCAGAGAGTTTGTTTTGCTGAAGACAACATTACCAATGTTGTTACAAATCCGCGGGATACAACGTTAACAGCAATGTCAAATAAGTCTTCTGTTGAAGCACAAACTCAGCTATGGGTGGGTGCACAATATTATTCTCAGGTGACTTTCGCCAAATTTTACCGGTTGTGACAAGAGGGGCACGTGCTGATGGAATAAACGCTTCATTGAAAAAATGTTACCTGTGGTCACATGTGAATATATTATTTTTTTTAAATTTTTCAATTTGTAACAAGGGGGGACCCCTACATACAGAGCCACCATACAAGATTTTAAAATTTTAAAATTTTTTGGCAAGTGGGGCCCTTAATTTTCTGAATTTTAATTAACAAAAATAGTGGAAGGGGGACCATTACATTCCAATTACCAGATCCTACAAAATTTTTTTTTTCTATTTTGTCGATTAGGTTGCACCGATACCTTCAATGGAAGAATAAATCTTGAGAATTAAAACATTTGCGTTTTGATAAATGATCTTCAAGAATTGGTAGAAAAGGTTTATCCCGAAATTGATAACATAAGTTCTAAGACAACATCTTGGCTAAAGGGGAGAGCTTCTTTGTCACCTACCAACGATCAAATAGGTAAAGTAAATCATTTAATTCTATCAAAGATCAATGGACTGACTTAAACGTACTACTCTGTAGACAATGCTATTGATCTGGAAGAGTCTGTTCATTTCCCAACAGAATTTCTTAATTCTCTACAGCCTTCTGGATTGCGCCCACATAAATTAGTTTTAAAAGTAGGGTGTCCCTATTATATTACAGAACCTTAATCCACCAAAATTGTGGAATGATACACGTTAACAGATAAAATCATTAAATAACTACATAATATAGTGTACAATACTGACCGGATGTGGAACTGAAGAAGTCGTTTTAATTCCCCGGATTCCATTAATATCAACAGATCTACCTTTCCAGTTTAGAAGACTGCAATTTCCTACACAATTGTCATTTTGAATCACAATTATCAAATCACAAGGTCAAACATTCAACGTTATGGTATTAGACCTGAGCATTGAGTGTTTTTCCCATGGACAGTTATATGTACCTCTTTCACGCATCACTACATCAAAATCTGTTCGTATTGTGTAATGACAAAAAAGCTGTAAAACTTGTATAGAGACAAAGACATATTGTAAATAAAAATTAATTAAAAAATAATAAAAGCGATATTTTTTAAATTGCACCCGTGCAAAGCAGGGCGGTTTGCTAGTAATAAATAAATACAAAACCCAAATAAAACTGGTCAAAGAAAAAACTACCACAGAACAAAGGAGACATGGGAATAAGAGAATATACATAGAAGAAAAAGAATTAAACAGATGTAGAAATATACTAAAGCAGCAACAGTTCAAAGAAAAAGTAGGTATTTATTCGGAACTCAATGATAGATTACTTTATATATTGTAAAAACAAATCCAAGAAATATGTATTCTCAAATAATCATAAACTTCAATTTATTAAATGTAGTTACAGACATACAGGACATACAAAATGAAGAAGAAGTAATACGAAAAATATCATTGAATCATACAAGGAAAAGTTGTCACTCAGGAATTAATGAAACATATCAAGCACAAAAAATTTAATTTATTTTCCAAAATTATTAGAATTCATTTGTCGAGTTATCAATAATTGACAACTCTGCCAATTAGTAAAATATGACAGGAAACCAATAAAAGAAAAATTCAATATAACAGACACAGCAAACGATCTGAACAAAATAATCCATATTGATTTTTTAACAATAATAATCAAATTTTCTTTATTTCGGATATGTATACCATTTGAATGATACAAATGCACTTTAGTGGAAACAATTGAAGAACACATAGCAAGATTAGGAAAACCTGAGAAAATAGTAGCTGATAACGAATTTAAAAATTTACAAATTCAAGAATTAAGCAATAGAGAAAAATATAATTACATCTCACAAAATCAAACTCACATACGGGAAATGGAGACGTTGAGAGATTCAACAACTCTTTTGCAGAAATATTTCGTATTATTAAAAGAGGGCAACCTGAACTTTCACCAAAACGTATCATACAATTAGCAGTGAGATATTACAATGAAAGGGTACATAGCACAATCCAAACAACACCCAAGAAAATAGAAAACAAAGAAGACTTTAACAAAATAAAAGACAAAGTAATCTCTATCTATATCTATATCTATATAGGCTTAACCTATTTGAATGCGGGCTTGACAGGTGTATAGTAGCAAGCTTCGTGTAACATATTGCGTTCCTTTTATCGAAATCGACCTACTAAATCAAATAAATATAAATATTTTTAATTCCGTTGCCTACATTTGGCTAATTTTCGAATGTTTTCCTCTTTTGCTGCGGGGCAACATTAAACATCTGATAATTAAGAAAACAGATAACAAAATATACGCTATTACAAACATATTTCGAATACCACGCGTACGAAGTCGTGGGCATAGCTAGTAAATAATAAAATCAAAACAATAAACCGACTAAATAATAACAGAGACGAGTATCATAAACCAAGATAGGAAGGTCTAATAAGGAACTACAAAGCCGTAAGACATAAGTATATAATATATAATTGAATGTATGTATATATGTAAGTTTCGTATACATTCTGAAACTGCTGAACGGATTTTGATGAAATTTTAAGGGCATCTCTAGCATAGTCTTGAGAGTGTTTCAGTAGGTAGTAGTTTTGGTGTGAATCGGACTTGCTATTGTCGAGAAATTGGTGGAAAATAGTTTGCATACAAATCTTAGAGACCTATTTTAAAATCAATTTGATACTTACACTGTGTTCTTTGTTGATACTCAAACTGTAACAGGGAGAATTTAGTGATGCTAAGAAAGGAAGGTTGGATGCAACCTGTAGGAGCGTGAAGAGTATTACATCTTTGGCATAGCCAACTATAGCTTTCTTTCTGGTTCTACAGTATCTCAGCTGCTTCACAATTTCTTTTTTTTCCTTCTATTGCGATTGTCTCTTTAACGGTTTCTGTTGTGGTTAAAGGTTAATTCGTTTGTTTTGCGTGAGTGTTATGAAAAAATTTTATTATGCGAATATTTTTACTAACAATGCCGCGACCCAGCAAAGACGTAATGCAATAATGTTTCGGAATATTGCGAATCAAACAACTGAAGAATAACGAGAAATGACAACAAAATGAAAAATGTCGTATATAACGAGGTGGTTCAATGAAGGGTGTCACCCGAGTGCAATCTCAGTAATACATTTATAAAATTAAGAGTATAAAAACTGAATTTAATTCAGCTACTAACTTAAAAGAAGATTCCTTGATCGAGGATGTAGCAAAGCGAGTCGGGTCAACTAGTATACACATATGTAGCATATTAGTAACTATTGGTAATCATGATTGATAAGAGGCAAATTATTCTTAATAAAAAAACTAAAACTAAACCAGCTCCAGTAAAAAGTTTCTCGCGTGGAACTGATCCTGGCGGCGACGATAAATAAGCACGTACGATCGACAAAAAGCTTGAAATTTTGTATTATATTTCCACGATATTAAAGGATCTTCTTTTGGTGAAAGCCGGTTTTGGGTATTATACTCATTTATCAATTATTTTCTACGATGAGGTTCGTACTGGTGTCATTTCTATCTTCCTCACCGTAACTGCTCTTTTCCAGCTTGTGTGCCAGATTTGGGTTAACACTTTTGATTGGCGGTGAAATCTGGGAGCGAGTACACGGTTCATCAACAACTCGATGCAATTCAATCTTAGGTCTATTGGCGATAGAAGCTCCGTCGTCATCAGCTTCACTTGAAACTTTTACAAGACCCAAGTTATGCAGCGTTAGTCCTTATAACAATTTCATCCAAAATCTTTAATTTGTACCTTGGGTCCGAATATGTAGCAAACGAATACAATGTATTGCTTGGAAGACGACGAAATCTTAAATTGATGATGGAATGGTGCAATGAGGTCAGCTCCAACAGCTGCCTTTGATACTCTACGGAACCTACCGCAAATTCACTTATTTATAAAAAAAGAGGCACTGTTGTTTTTAGCAAAACTCATCCTTGTAAATGACAGTGATTCGGTAGGTCTCGGGCAATCGCTACTGGGAGATGAGCTCTACCTGACCATTCATAACTCCATCATTAGTGACTTCTGTCTGACTAAATTCAATTTTCCAAAAAATGTTATTGTTAGTTTCCCAGACAGACAGAGATGGGAACAAACAAGACCCGAGCCCATCCGTGACTCCCATGTGTGGTATACAGATGGTTCTAAAATGGACACTGTCGTTGGAGCAGGAGTCTACGGGGAAAACCCAATAAAATCTACAGAATGGGCCGGGCGAACTCAGTGTTCCAGGCAAAAATCCATGCAATAAAAATATGCCTCAAAGAAGAATTAAAGTGTACTACTGTCAACAAGCACATACACATTCACTCTGACAGTAAGGCCGCATTACAAGCACTTAATGCTTTCGAGTTTAAATCTAAACAGCTTTGAGACTGCTTGATGCTACTCCAAAGACTGGCATCAAGCAACCAGGTCTGGCCTGGACATAGTGGAAATCTTGGGAATGAAGAGGCAGATGATTGTCGAAGGATTTGCTAAAGTCCTCAATGGACCAGAGGCAATCTGCGGATTGCCTTGGAGTTCGACGAAATCCAAACTGTAACAATGGCTGGTTGACAAATCGCATCGCCATTGGGTGGATACGAAGAATGCTAGAGTGTCTACAATCTTCTTGCCAACTAGATCTCGCAGAAGAACACAGGAATTACTGGGACTGACACGGACAAGTATTCGAATAGTCTTAGGTTTCTTGCTAGGACATTGCAGTGTGATGAAATACTCACATAACATGCGGATCAGTCACAGTGATCTATATAGGCTCTGTAATGAGGAAGAGGCGTCATCAGAGCACGTATTATATCACTGCGAGGGATTAATCTGGACCAGACTCCATCACCTTGGAAACCATCACTTAGAAACAGTTGAAATTGCAGATCTGTCTCCGAAGAGGAGAAGTCGTAATGAATACCGGAATCTCGGAGGAACGGTGATTACGGGGTTTTGTCACAACAGGCCCACTTGTGGCCCCAGTGATGAGGCGCATTGGTTACCACCCCTTTCCCTAATCTACCCAACATCTTATTTTGCGATACCCAGAATTTGAAAAATCGTTTGTACTAATAACAGACGCATCTGATATTGCACTAGGAGCTGTACTTACACATGAAAATCATCCCATTTGTTATGCATCACCAACTTTAAATCAACATGAAAGAAACTAACAGATAAAGAATTATTAGCGATACTATGGGCCGTATCATGCTTTAGACTATATTTGTATGGTAGAAAATTTAACATTTTTAGCGATCATTTACGATTAAAATTTTTAGTAACGAAGCATAGAGCAAAGGACATGAGAAGTAGACATCAGAGATGGTTAATAAAGTTAAACGCTTATGATTACACTTTGGAGTATTTACAAGGGAAACAAAATAAAATACCAAAAAATAAAATTTCTTATCAAGAATTGAGAATGAAGATAAACAAAAAGAAAAAAAGGATACGGAAATATAAATGCAAATTAATGAACTAGGAGAAGGGGCAAGTAAAGCAAATGCAACAGTAAATTCAGCTAAAGAAAATTTACCAAATGTTGTAATAGGAAAAAAAGGATATAATAAATAAATACAAACCCCAAATAATACTGGTCAAAGAAAAAACTACCATAGAACAAAGGAGACATGGGAATAAGAGAATATACATAGAAGAAAAATAATTAAACAGATGTGGAAATATACTAAAGCAGCAATAGTAACATATTGCGTTTATTTTATCGAAATCGACCTACTAAATCAAATAAATATAAATATTTTTAATTCCGTTGCCTACATTTGGCTAATTTTCGAATGTTTTCCTCTTTTGCTGCGGGGCAACATTAAACATCTGATAATTAAGAAAACAGATAACAAAATACACGCTATTTCAAATATATTTCGAATACCACGCGTACGAAGTTGTGGGCATAGCTAGTAAATAATAAAATCAAAACAATAAACCGACTAAATAATAACAGAGACGAGTATCATAAACCAAGATAGGAAGGTCTAATAAGGAACTACAAAGCCGTAAGACATAAGTATATAATATATAATTGAATGTATGTATATATGTAAGTTTCGTATACATTCTGAAACTGCTGAACGGATTTTGATGAAATTTTAAGGGCATCTCTAGCATAGTCTTGAGAGTGTTTCAGTAAGTAGTAGTTTTGGTGTGAATCGGCCTTGCTATTGTCGAGAAATTGGTGGTAAATAGTTTGCATACAAATCTTAGAGACATAAATCAATTTGATACTCAATATTTCTTATCTGTGCCGATATGTGTGAGTGAATTTCTGTGCTCCTAGAAGAAAAACAAATTAGTGAAAAGCCAAAGTATACTAATATAAATATTGGCTCTAAATTTTCCGGGGACTTACCTGCAATTGGTTGCAATAGGAATATCCCAGGCTAGTATGCCATATTTCGGCTTTTTATGCAGGGAAGTTTGTTTAAAAAAAAATTTTTAATAAAAACAAAAAACACTCAATTCATTTGGTGTTTCTATTGTCTTTCTTTCCGAGTACACATCAGCTTTTCCTTTCTCACATATGATCATCACAGGGTGGCTCAGTTGGATCAAGGTGACCAGAATATATTTCCTTATTATATTTCAACGGATTTTTAAAATTATAATATTAAAATATTGAAGTCAATGATAATTGAAGGCAAAGCGATTCTAAATTAAGAAAGTTTTTTTAAAATTAAATACGAGTATTCAAAGAACTCCACCAACAACACGCAGCCAATCTCAATTGGGAAACTTAAACTCTAATGTAATGCTTTTATGAAGCCAACAATGTTCAACTCCGAATCTTATCTCTTTACAAAGCCCGATTACAAAAACAACACAAACAAGTACAACTACAACAACAACTACTAACTCCGCTATAACGAGTACCGCAAGCTTTTCATTAGGTACTATGGCAAGTACGACTTGGAGCGCCGAATCTGCGATCTCTCACCCCTTCAGCATATCGTCTAACCTAGCTTCAAATGATACTCCTATCGAAACTCCGCCAAATTTTGAGGCGAGTGCATTAAAAAGTGTTCAGCGACAGATAGAGGAAACTCCTAAAATCAAACCGGCAGTGCAAATTGGGATCGATCGATATGTCCAAATAAAGCGTAAGCTCAGCCCGCAAAATGCAAAGGCTGGGAACAAAGCTAAAATAAACCGCGTCACTGAAACAAGCAAAGCAGAGAATCCACTCAGTACAAATAAGTTCCATTTGCTAAGTGGAAACTAAGATATTCATACCAAAAATTCTGAGCAAGGCACACTGAAAGTCAAAAAGTTCAAACCACCTCCAATATACATACGAGAAGAAAGCCCGAGTGTTCTCGTACGAAAGATCACTCAACTCATCGGCAATGACAGTTTTCACATAATACCTCTTAAAAAGGGAAATATAGCAGAAACTAAACTACAGATCTACAACGAAGAGAATTTTATGAAAATATGGAACTATGTCAAAAGCAAATCATTATACTTACCAATTGAAAAGTTCGAAGTGCCTGCAAGTTGTCATCAAAGGCATCGAAGCTAATGTAGATACCAACGAAATAAAGAGTGCGCTACTAGAAAATAAATTGAAACCAAAAGTGGTGATAAACATGATCTACAGGCAAAAAGTACCGCAGCCCATGTTTAAAGTTGAACTTGAGCCAGAGAGCATGCCACTGAAGAAAAATGCAGTTCATCCTATATACAATTTACAGTACTTGTTACATCGTAGAATTACTGTGGAGGAGCCGCAGAAGCGTAACACTCTTGTGCAATGTACTATGTTGGCCACACAAGAGCGTACTGCACGCTACATTCTGTATGTGTCGCCTGCGGTGAACTGCACAATTCCATCACTTGTAACAAAGATAAAATGGATCCAAAAATGAAGAAATGCAGCAACTTTGGCGGAAACCACACCGCAAACTATAGAGGTTGTATAGTATTTAAAAACCTGAAGGTCCTCGACCTAGTAATAATATTGTGCATACCACCCAAGCACAACCGTACGGCAATGCTGTCCCCGGGGTTCCTTTGCTAATGCCTTGAAAACTGGACCCGTGATTGGGAAAGATACTCTCCCCTCACGTGATGATACATTAGCTCAGTCTATTCGCACAGCTCCCACAGGTGAGCAACATCAACAAAATAATGCGCCCGAAAACACTCAAGTTTCGACAAAAAACATCAATGCAGCAAAGCATGTTGAACTTCATGACATTTTTGCAGAATACAATGCAAGAATTAATGCAGAATCAAAACAAACTGCTTCAAATGCTCAATGAGCAACGATCAAAATAGACTATCAATGGGTTTGTTAAACATTTGTTTCTGGAATTCAAATGGAATCTCTCGACATAAATTAGAAGTTTTGAAATTTCTAAACGACAGGAATATTGATGTTATGCTCCTTGCTGAAACCCATCTTACGGATAAAAATAATTTTCAAGTACCAGGGTATGTCTTCTATAGCACGAATCACCGCACGGTGGAACTGGTGTTCTGATCAAAAACCGTATTAAGCACTACCCGTTGGTAGGAATTGCGGTAAACCATGTGCAAGCTACATCAATACGTTTGCAATCAAAACGAGGAGATATTGCACTGCCGGCAGTTTATTGTCCTCCACGTTTTGCTAAAACAGAGACGCAATTCATGCAGCTATTCAACTCCCTAGGAGATCGCTTCCTTGCCGCTGATGACTAACACAAAACACCCGCATTGGGGTTCCCGACTGGCAAACCCCAAGGGAAAGAAATTTAACAACACGCTTATTTGTACACATAACAAATTAAACTATGTCTCCCCGAGTAAGCCTTCATACTGGCCAGCAGATCCTAAAAAAATACCCGATTTGATAGACATCCAGAAGGAAGAAGACATTACCAGAAGGATTCCTAGCAGCTTAGTTGCAGATTTGTCGTCGGACCACGCTCCAATCCTCTTCAGCTACTAGAGTACCCTTGCAACTAACTTCAAGACCAACTGGCTTAAATACAGGAGTACTCACATCGAGCTGAGACCAATGATAAGCAACGAGTATGAGATTGAAAAATCCGTCGATAACCTAAGTTCTATTCTTACTGAGGCAGCCCATCATGCAACTCCTCATGAACCACCAGCTTAATATGCTATAATCACAACATAACCAATAGGCACATAGATAGTCTTGTCGCAAAGAAGCGTCGCCTACGAAGGGAATGGCAAAACGTAAGGTCTCCTGACGCGAATCATCGCTTAAGAGTTTCACCTCGTGAACTTCACAAAGCCTTAAAATATAAGGATCAGCTCGCCCAGCGTCAATATATAGCTAACTATCACCGACAAGCTCAAAATTCCCTTTGTGAAGGGCCCAAAAATGCATAAAACCGCCAGTTAATATAAGGGATAAAGGATAAAAATGGTAAATGGGCAAGGAGTGACGAAGGGAAAGCAAAAACGTTTGCACTGCACCTTTCAGATGTCTTCCAACCAAACCCCACCAACTAATAGTTTCATGCTACCTTCCGATCAGATCACAAAAAAAGTCATTACAGAGCTTGCTGCCGTGTCTATCTAATCTCTTTGAAAAAACACTGCTTGAAAAAATCAATAGACACGTACTAGACATTATACCCTCTCATCAATTTGGATTTCGCAAAGGGCACAGCACCATCGAGCAAGTAAACCGCATAACTTCTGAGATTCGTACAGCATTTGAACACCGCGAATACTGCTCTGATATTTTTCTCGATGTTGCCCAGGCATTTGATAAAGTCTGGTTGGACGGCCTTATACATAAAATAAAAATATTCCTTCCAAATAACACTCACAAAGTCCTTGAGAATTATGTCAGCAACAGATTGTTTGCTGTGCGACAAAATGAGTACACAACACGAAACTACGAAATTAGAGCCGGAGTTCCACAAGGAAACATTCTTGGGCCGTTTCTATATGTGTTGTACACATCCGACATACCAACGGACACTCAAATCACACTATCTACTTTTGCAGATGATACCGCAATATTATGTAGATCTCGTTGTACGATGCATGCAACATCAGTTTTGGCAAGCTGTTTATCACACGTCGAAGAGTTGTTAGATAACTGGCGCATAAAAGTGAATGAGCAAAAGAGCAAACGCATTACCTTCACACTCAACAGAAGCACTTGCCCTCCGCTAAATCTAAACATAACTTTGATTCCACAAGTAGATAACGTTGTGTACCTCGGAGTCCATCTTGACAGAAGACTTACTTGGCGAAAACACATTGAAGCCAAGAGAACTCAAATGAAACTGAAAGCCAACAGCTTTCACTGGCTTATCAACTCACGATCTCCACTAAATATTGAGTATAAAGTTCTCCTTTATAACAGCATCATAAAGCCAATCTGGACATATGGTTCTCAGCTATGGGGTAATGCAAGCGCCTCTAATCTGGACGTTATTCAAAGAGCGCAATCAGAAATATTAAGAACTATAACTGGAGCCCATTGGTTTTTTAAAAACGAGCGATTACATATAGATCATAATATACCAACAGTAGAAAATGAAATAGCCAAAATAAAACTTACTTATGCTGAGAAACTAAACACGCACCGGAATCCATTAGCAAAAGCAGTCACTTGACTAAGGTCACAGACACGACTTAGGAGAAATGACCTACCAGCCCAACTTCAATTATAAGGGCACTTAGTACATACATTCCCTCCAACTGGAGGTGAAGTAAAAGTAATAAAGAAGAAATTAGGTTAAGATTCTATTACTTATTGTTAGTCTCTAAAGAAAGAGAAGATCCAATAAATAAAGACAAAAGTAATAAAAAAAACAAAAAAAATTTGATACTCACACTGTGTTCTTTGTTGATACTCAAACTGTAACAGGGAGAATTTAGTGATGCTAAGAAAGGAAGGTTGGATGCAACCTGTAGGAGCGTGAAGAGTATTACATCTTTGGCATAGCCAACTATAGCTTTCTTTCTGGTTCTACAGTATCTCAGCTGCTTCACAATTTCTTTTTTTCCTTCTATTGCGATTGTCTCTTTAACGGTTTCTGTTGTGGTTAAAGGTTAATTCGTTTGTTTTGCGTGAGTGTTATGAAAAAATTGTATTATGCGAATATTTTTACTAACAATGCCGCGACCCAGCAAAGACGTAATGCAATAATGTTTCGGAATATTGCGAATCAATCAACTGAAGAATAACGAGAAATGACAACAAAACGAAAAATGTCGTATATAACAAGGTGGTTCAATGAAGGGTGTCGACCCGAGTGCAATCTCAGTAATACCTTTATAAAATTAAGAGTATAAAAACTGAATTTAATTCAGCTACTAACTTAAAAGAAGATTCCTTGATCGAGGACGTATCAACGCGAGTCGGGACAAATAGTATATACATATGTAGCATATTAGTAACTATTGGTAATAAAATACACAACAAATTTGTAGATTTGTCGCCTTCTAACCGATTTCTCAATGGTTCATAAACTAAACCGGCTCCAGTAAAAAGTTTCTCGCGTGGAACTGATCCTGGCGGCGACGATAAATAAGCACATACGATCGAAAAAAAACTTGAAATTTTGTATTATATTTCCACGATATTAAAGGATCTACTTTTGGTGGAAGCCGGTTTTGGGAAAAAAAACCTTAGATAACGAACACTTAACTCTGACTTAACTAGCTTAGACTAGTTAACTAGTACTTGTAAGCTCTAATCATAGACTAGAGATTTATGCGCAAACTTATATACATAAGGTAGACCCTATATAAGTAAATTGCGATTATTAAAGATTGAGTTATAAATAGAGATTTTTTCTTCAATTTTTTGAATATTTGATTTTATGGTAAATTCAGTAACAATTTGAGAAGTTTATTCTGTGCGATTTGAAGTTTTTTTATATGTTTTATAGCACAATCACCCCAGACCTGTGAACCATACATTAAAATGGGATTAAATATTGATTTAAAGATAATGAGTTTATTGTGCTGTGAGAGTTTTGATTTACGATTTATGATCGGATAGAGTGTGCATATCGTTTTATTAATTAATCTTATCCTGAGTTTTCCCGATATGAACATTAAAAGTAAGTTTCCTATCTAA
Source organism: Amiota communis (assembly GCA_037043315.1). NCBI lineage: Eukaryota > Metazoa > Arthropoda > Insecta > Diptera > Drosophilidae > Amiota > Amiota communis. Next base: position 184,636 of record JBAMAV010000997.1, on the reverse strand, counting down.
ATGTAAGCCTAGATATCGTATGATATTTAACCAAGGGATGTCAGTATTGTTGCAGTTTAGATTACCATTTGGCAAATATTAACTTTTCCTTTTTCTTGTGAAAAATTAGCATTAGTCTTATTGACATTTAGCATGATTTTCCATTTTTTATAGTATAAATTTAAATTTATAAAGCGCAGTATCGTCTGCAAAGATAGAAACAGTGCAGTTGTTAAGTACAGATACATCATGGATATATAAGTTATATAATATCGGTCCTAAGACCGATCCTTGCGGTACCCCAGCACTAATGGTTTTAGTATCCGATTGAATGCCATTTAATTCAATAAAAAAGTGTCTGTTTGTGACGAAGCTTTGAACAATTTTTGTTAAGTAGATAGGTGTATTCGTAACCATTAGTTTATGTATTCAACCATCATGCCATACTGTATCAAAGCTTGTATATCTAAGGCTTTAGAAGAGGGTTTATGCAACTTAAATGCGACCGAAAGCCAAATTGAGATGAATAATAATTGAATTTGTTTCGAGATGAGAGTTAAGTCTTGCCTTCAAGATTTTTTCAAATATTTTCGAAAAGCAACATAGCAAGCTGATGGGGCGGTAGTTCTCAGGTGAATCTGGTGGTTTTCCAGGTTTGGAAATGTGTATGATTTTTGTTACTTTCCACGATTGGGGAAAATAACCAATTTGATGTGAATAATTAAAGATAAGTGAGAGAAAACGGATTACATTAAGTGGGAGGTTTTTACACATATATTTGGAAGATTGTCCGGACCTAGAGATTTCTTCGTCTCAAGCAAAAATATAATATTCTTAATATCATTAGTTGATACAGAAGGCACATCAAATGATCGATGGTTATCAAGATCACTGATGGAACTCTTGATCGTTCTAATGGTTTCACTCTCAGAAAGAGATTCCGTAATTTTATGTTTTTCTTGAAATATTTCTCCAAGTATATTGGCTTTTTCTTGTCGAGTAGAATACGTTTTGTCATTGTATTGAAAGCTTGGAATAAAGACATTTTTGTTTTTAGTTAATTTAGTTATTTTCCAGAAACTTTTGGAATTTTTATCTAGGTTCGCAAGCTTATTGTTCCAAGTACTATTGTTATGAGCGTGGATTTGACATCTTATTTGATGTTTAAGGTGACTTAACTGAGCTTTATATATAGGTTGCCTTGTTCTTATGCAACGTCTATTCACTAAATTTCTTAATTTAATGAGCTCAGAGATATGGTAAGGAAACTTTTTGCAGAATTGCTTAAATATTTTTCTTGGAACTGCAATTTCAAGTGCAGCAGTTTCTTCCGTTTTAATTAAGTCTACCATTTCATCTATTAGCTCTATAGAAGGAGGAGCAATGAAATCAGGCTGCATATGCCTAAAGTTAAGGTTCACGGTTTCCTTGAAAATTTTCCAATTAGCTCTAGAATAAACTGGGAAAGTATTTTCTGTTACACATAGTTTAGCATTAACTTTGATGATAACAGGAAGGTGGTCTGATGTGAGATCATTAATGGCTAATGGTCCAGTCATCAAGTTTGGAGAGTTAGAAATGAAGAGGTCTAGTGTTGAGGGTTTTGCCTTGTAACTAAATGGAATATATGTAGGGTCTTTGGGGTACAGTATTGAAAATTTGTCAATATAGAACATTTCATGAAGTATATTCCCCAACAATTTGTTCTACTGCACTTCCATAGCCTATTCCTACAATTGAAATCACCACCTAATAAATACTGACCGTTTACTCGTGAGAACTTTAGCAAATCTGCCTTGAATAAGCTTCTATGGTGTGACTTGTCGTTTACCAGAATGCAAGAACTGTCAAGACATTTTGCCGATGCTCCTGAAAAGTATATTGAAAATATTTTGATAGTACTTTGCGAGTCAATAATAACTTCTACACCAACGTTTTCAATTAAATGCGTATTAACAATAGGAACCTCTCTATGTTTTAAGTTATTGCCAAGGCTACTCCGCCTCCCTTGCAGTGCGGTCTTTCCTATAAACTGTATAAACCGATACTTATTTGTCCAACAAATTTTACTCAATAAACAAACATGGATAATGTTGTGGGTCAAGAAATTTGCTAGTTCTGTTTTTGTGGAACGGACGGCACGTGAATTCCATGCCATGATATTAAGGTGGTTATTTCTTAGCTGCATAAAGGTATTTACAAGCTGAGTAATGATATTAAATTTTTGAAGCAGTTCAGTGATGAGCGAATTGATTTCATCGATGGTAAAGAGATCATTTGTTGATTGCGTTGACGAATTCAGTAGGGCATTCCTGTAGTCAAGCATTTGTGGAGCTTTGTTGCTGCTGGATGGGATGTTGTCTTTCAAGTCAATAGCAGAAGGTATATTGCGTGACGTGTGCAAGCTATTTCTTGCTGTATTGCTCGTTAAGGTCTAATCCATAGTCACCATTGTTGTGCATTCCTTTTCTGCTACTCTTGGTGTCGTGATGATTCCTTTGTGAATATTGTTGGTCATACGACTTCGAAGAAGAGATAGATACGAAGAACGGCATGGACAGCTAGGATCAGTAGATCTATGTTCACCATTGCAATTAGCACAACGAGCCATGGTTGGTGACGTACAGGCAGTTGTATGATGTTGACCTGCACAATTAGCGCAAGAGGTTTTCACATTACAGCTATTAGATCCGTGGCCGAAGAGTTGGCAATTGTAGCATTGGGTTACCTTATTCAAGGATTTAGTTTTATATTCCCATCTCACTTTAATGTGATATAAACAGGAATATTTTTTTTTTCAGTTGCTTTAAGGTAATTGTTCTATTTTCGAAGTACACCACATATAATAGTATTTTTAGACCTGAGTTAGTGCTCTTTTCTTTTGCTTTTGTTGTTGGTTTAACTGTAGAACTAGCCTGATTGGACGCATTGCTATTGTTGTGGTTATATGTTTCGGTATTTGTAGTTGTTGTAGTAACTGCATGCGATGACGCGATCGATGCAGTTGCTGAGTGTATTGCTGTAGATGATAATGCTGTGTTAGTTGTTCTTGTATAGGCTGTACTTTGTGTCGTGTTTGTTGTTGCTACAGAAGCAGTAGTTGCTGCGATTGTGCAAAAGAGAGTTTGCGGTGATGGGCACTGGGCGCTCTACGGTAGCGAATGTCTGGTGCTTGCGCTATTAGAGCTTAGAGCAGGAGAGCTAGATCTTGCTATATTCTCAGGCAACTTTGTGCTAAGCAAAGAATCTTTATTTTTGTTGCTGCAGTCCATAGGGACAATCGATATATAAGCGTTTCTCTGTGTCATCTATCACTTCGGTATTTCACTTATTTAAAATATATATATTTTTTTTTTTTTTAAATAATGTTCTATGCACTAAACACGTCTGCACTGCTTGAGTTGCAAAACGCAATTGTCTTTATAACAATTTCATCCAAAAACTTTAATTTGTACCTTGGGTCCGAATATGTAGCAAACGAAAACAATGTATTGCTTGGAAGACGACGAAATCTTAAATTGATGTCTTAAATACAATTTTTTTTTTTTTTGGAAATTTTGATATGAGATGCAGCGATGACCGCAAAAAAGTGGGGAAAAGGGGACAAGAGATATTGAAAAAAGGACATAATTTATTGCTTTATTATTTTTATTATAGTCTTCAAGGGATTGAATAGTATTATAAGTTTGTCATGAAGTTTGTAACACACAGAAGGAGACATCGCAGACCACATAAAGTATATATATTTGTGATCAGCTCGATGAGACGAGTTGATTTAGCCATGTCCGTCTGTATCAAAGCAAGTCCCTCAGTTTTTGAGCTAGAGAGCTGAATTTGACCATAGGTTTCTTTTTACCATACGCTGTGCATTTGTCGAAATCAGCCGAATCGGACCACTAGGGCGGGTACCTCCCATACAAACTCCCCTTTAAATTAATGTTCTTAGAAGAAAAAGTTTTTGGTCCATAACCATCAACCATGTAAATTTCATGATCCTAGGGTTACCAGGAGGGGTACCTCCCATACAAACCCCCACTGAAGTTAATGTTCTTATTTGAAAAAGTTTATTGGTTTTTAAAGTATCGAACTGAAATTGAACACTATAAGTTTCTGGTCCATATTCATCAACCATGTAAATTTCATGATCCTAGGGTTACCAGGAGGGGTACCTCCAATATAAACTTTCACTTAAATTAATGTTTTTATTAGAAAGTTTTTTTTTGTTTTGACTAATCAAACTGAAATTTGGACGCTATAAGTTTCCGATCCATATCCATCAACCATGTAAATTTCATGATTCTAGGGTTAACAGGAGGGGTACCTCCCATACAAACCTAAATTAAATGACAAGAATTAAAATGCAATACAAGTGCCACTCAAACTGTGATCTTTGTTGATTATCAAACTGTAACAGAGAGAATATAGTGTATAGAGAGGAACTTTGGATGCAACCCGGAGGAGCGTGAGGAGTATTACATCTTTGGCACAGCCAATGATAGCCTTCTTTCTGGTTTTTAGTAAACTTTACCTTATAAATTTATTTTTATAAATGAGTTTTATTGTCCATCCAGAGTACCGAACTCTCACTCGCGCTCACTCTCACTCGCGAGCGAGAGCATTTTGTTATATTTTCTTTTGCTCATATTCACGTATGAAAACATTAAAAATATCATTCTCTTCACACTCACGAGCGCGAGCGAAAAATTTTTTTTTGTTTCTCGTACGTAAACGTGATTGATTTCGCTCATGAATATTTTTGTACTCTGGTCTCATCTGTCTGGTCATAGTCCTCTTCATCTGAAAATTAAAGGGGTCCCCACACAAGAAACGTGTGCTACAATATGTACTGCGCATAGTTTTATTTACTTTATTTAATATTTTGGTATTTTTTTTTGTTTTTGTAGTATACTTTTAGGCTGTATGAATATTTCACTTTCGATCAAAGTTTATATGTAGTATGAATACTGATTCTACCCTAAAAATAAGTCAAATCAATATTTTAATATTTGGAGCATGAGCTTTTTGTCAATTTCATAATAAATGCATATTCATTGTGTTTGGAATTGCTCGAGCATTGGGTTATTGAATACAATAATATACAATACACCCTCCGTGTGCGAGTCCGACTCACACTTGGCTGTTTTTTTTTTAATTGTAGTTCATAGCGCAGCAATTGAAATATTTTTGAAAAATCAGACGAATCAATTATTAAAAGTCCGATTCGCACCAAACTGCTGAAACAATCTAGAGATTAACTTAAAATTTCATCAAAATCGATTCAGCAGTTTCGGAATCCACAAGCGACATAGGTATGTACACACATACATACATCTCATTTTATATATATATAGATATACTAGCATTCCCGGCGTGCCATGCAACACCGCCGTCTTAGTGCTTGTTAGTGCGTATTGTAGTCATTGTTTTTTATTAATAATTCACGTGAATAAACATATTTTAATATTCCATTCGCTGTATAACCGGAACACAGTTTCGTGAGCGATTTGTGCAGTTACTCAGTTTCCCCCTAAGAGTTATATGAAAAATTTTATCCACCATTATGCTCTACGTTCATTTCACTGTCTAGTTTTGAATGTTTTTCGGCCAATTGATACTTTTTATTTAAAAATTAGACGAATCAATTCCCAAAGGCGACTTGATTGATTTTAAAATCCTGATATATTTGACAAAGGTGACTTGAGTGATTTTAAAATATGACGCTAAGATTTGTATGTAAACTATTATCCACAACTTTCTCGACAACTGCAAGTCCGATTCGCACCATTAATGAAACACTCTCAAGACTATGCTAGAGATGCCCTTAACATTTCATCAAAATCGGTTCAGAAGTTTCGGAGTCCATAAGCTACTTACATACATACATACATACCTAGATAAATTCAATTTTATATAAATAGATAAAAAAAAATAAGTTTCTTATATTATAAATTCATTTATGTTTATTTAAAAAAAAAAAAAAACTTTTACAACCAAACCATACAATCAAAAAATTAAAGCTAGTGTATTCAATGTAATGGAATGTCTAAGATAAGAATCGATAGTATTATAAAATTTTATAAAAATAACTGTAACAGCGGTTTATTCATATATAAAGTATTGAAGGCCACTTCAAATGAATACAATTAGTTAATGAAGATATTATGTAGTAATCGTCCAGTTTTCGATTTAATTCATCTAGAACTAGATAGTGTAGTCTCCTGTACTTCATTTTCATGACGTTGTATATTTTCAAGTTTAACTGAATTCATCGGAGCGCCTTAAAAAAAAAAGAAAAGTGAATGTTATATAAAAAGTTTATATTGTACGTAACATATATGTAAACCAAACAGAATGATGATTTATACAATAAATCTCATTATTTAAAAAGTACATGTTTTTACGAGAACTGCAAACTATATTATTTACGTCCAATTAATTCAAATTTTAAAGCAGTAAGGTAAAAATAATACAAAAGACAAAAAAGTACAAGCCCTGGGGGATGTACTACAATTTCTACTTCAGCAATACAAGAAGCGTAGGTTGAACTCTCAGACCAACCAAGTATAACCAACCGCCAACTTTCCTGTTCATCATCCCCCTCAATTCAGGCATCTTGATGAGCTGTTAGGCGGCGATCGAGCTGCATACGCGAGCCGGGGCAACTAGTATATATTATACATATGTAGCGTATAAGTAACTATTGGTAATCAAAATTGATAAGAGGCGAATTATTCCTAACAAACCACAATTTTGCAGATACGATCGGAAAAAAGCTTGAAATTTTGCATTATATGTATTTCCACTATATTAAAGGATCATCTTTCGGTGGAATCCGGTTTTGGGTATTATACTCATTTATCAATGATTTTCATACGATGACGTTCGTAATGGTGTCATTTCTATCTTCTTTACCGTAACTACTCTTTTCAAGCATGTCTGCCAGATTTGGGTAAACACTTTTCATTGGCGGTGAAATCTGGGAGCGAGAACACGGTTCATCGTCAACTCAATGCAATTTAATCTTAGGTCTATTGGCGATAGAAGCTCCGTCGTCTTCAGCTTCACTTGAAACTTTTACAAGACCCAAGGTTTGTAACGTTAGCAAACGCAATAGTGCAGGTTGAACTTTGCCCTTAACAATTTCATCCAAAAAGTTTAATATGTACCTTGGGTCCGAATATGTAGCAAACGAATACAATGTATTGCTTGGAAGACGACGAAATCTTAAATTGATGTCTTTAATACATTTTTTTTTTTTTTGGAAATTTTGATATGGGATGCAGTGATGCCAACTGTTACCGAAACAGGACAGATCGACCGCAAAAAAGTAGGAAAAAAGGGACAAAAAACAAGACAAAATTTATTGCTTTATTATTTTTATTATACTCTTCACGGAAGTGTTCACCATCCCCATCAACTCAGGCATCTTGATAAGCTGTAAGGCGGCGATCCAACTGCATAACCTAGCCTAATCTAATTTTAGGGGTACCTCCCATACAAACTCCCATTTAAATAACCGTCCTTATCATCACCGATATTGATATTGGCAAAAATATCGATATGATATATATTCGAAAAAGTTTTTTGTGTTTTGACTTATTGAACTGAAATTTGGACACTATAAGGTTCTGTTCCATATTAATCAACCATGTAAATTTTATGATTCTAGGGTTACCTCCCATACAAACCCCCATTTAAATTATCGTTCTTATTATCACCGATATTGATATTAGCAATTTTTTGATATCACTAGTCGGCCGAAGCAAACGGCCACAATTTCATCATAATTTGTTTCGTCGTCGCTAACCTAACTTTTGGTTTTATTGAATCACGTCATTCTATCGGCATCACACATACAACGTTAACCGACGCCAATTATCATTTCGCTTATTTATTTGCTTTGTTCGCTACTACTACATTGAAATATCATTGCAAAGCTTAATTCTGTTTAAAAATAAACAGAAGGAATCTAGTTTGCTAATTATGCCGACTCCGAAAACTAATCAGAAACCAATAATACATACTCCGAATACAAACAAACCATCAAGTATCCCAGTTGACCAAGCATCGTATGTCGTGCGGACTTCCGTCGAAACTTCCGAAAACGGGCTCAGAAATGAGTGTTTCGTCCGTACAAAACGGATGTATGAGAAAAAATAGACAAAAGAGACGACAAGACAACAACAAAAAGTCAGCGCCGCAACAATATCCATTTAATGCTCGGAAACGTTCGCGGGAATATTTCGGACATGAAACGGATAAATAGATAAATAGCAATAATAAGTAAAAGACGTAAACCACGGTTTAACTGATAAACGACGCAAACACAAAATTTTCGGTATTTGTTTTGCTCTCGTTCGCGCTCTTCCTCTTTATTGTGTATACATTTAGTGCAGCAGTCGCGAGCGCAGAAAAAAAAAAAAAAAAATTATTTGTTGTTAATAAAACAAGGTAAGTTCATAGAAATATTAAGTGAAGTGTGTGGTGCATTTTTTTCATGTTTTTTTTCCTTTTTCATGTGAAATATTTAGTGAATAACACATCTCATCATCAACTTATTGGATCTACTTCTAGTGGCAAAAATTCGCAGAGTGAGTAAGTAACAAATTAAAATATCAAGTGAAATTTCCTATTTTCTAATTCTTTCATCTTCAAGATAGGAGACGGGAACTGAAAAAATCATTGGCAAACGGAGTAGTATTTTGTATTCGTTATTTCTTATATTTCTATTTTCTGAATTATAAATATTTATGTTATTATTATTGTCTACCATGTTGAAATAATTAGAAATTATTATTATAAATAAATTGTTCTCTTTGTAAATAGTTCTTTTCATTAAATGATTGACTTGCGGCCCGAAAACGGTTTAATTGACGAGCAGAAAGCGGATCCATAGACGGCCCATAAACGGCTCCGTTTTCGGCCCGTTAACGTGTACGACAACGGACCGAAAACGGTTCCATTTGCGGGCCCAAAAACGGTTCCATAAACGGGCCGAATCCGTTAACGGCCCGTTAACGTAGCCGTTTATGGGCGTTTCCTGTGCCGAAGACTGAGCGACAGATGATTACTTTACGTACCGATTTCGGATCCGAAACTGGTTTTTTTACCCGCTCAGAACCCGCTTAACTCTCATAAGTAATACCGTTTTCGGAAGTTTTGGTCAACTGGTTATGTTAACCGTTGACACTAATAAACGTAAACGCACCAGTGTCAAACGAAACATTGCTCGGATAAAGGAACTGATAGAGTCGTCCAAAACACAAAACACATCATCATTGCAATGCCGCTTGGAAATTTTGGAGACGTACTTCAAGAAAGCACTGCTATTGCAATCCGAAATAGAAAATGAAGATACGACAGACATCGGTCGCGGGGAATTGCAAGAAATGTTTGTGAGTGTCAAATCATGCATTTTAGATCAGTTACAAAATGAAGTTGTCAACAATGTATTTGAACCACCGCAACCAACCTTCGTTGTTCCATCGTTAAGATTACCGAGATTGTCGCTTCCCCAATTTGATGGAAATCGTGCAGAGTACATCAACTTTAGTAGTAGTAGTACTTCTTTTTATTCATTTTTTCGTAATATATATTTGGTTAGTTTATTTTTATTATTTAATTACAGATTATTTAATGTTTGGTTTATTTTGTTTATTTAATTACTGATTATTTAATGTTGTAAATGTTTTATTATTTTTTATGTGAGTGCAAATATAATTATTTGGTCAACAAGTTGAAGCAGTCGAAGGCAGCGAAATTAATACAATGTCTCCTCGATGAAGGTGTTCCAACAGAATGTTCTTAACCTCTCTAAATGATTGACACGTGTCTATTCTAAAACTAATTTTCAATTCACAATAGTAAAAACTTATTCGCAATAGTCAAAACTTAATTCACAATAGTGTGGTGGATCCTCTAATTTCGATCGTGGTGAGATTCCTAATTTGGAGTTGCCACATATACATATGTAGATATATGCAGATTAAAATTAACTTAATTTATACATTTTTGGAAAAAAGAACGAGGGGTGATTTTTCAGCGTGGGTGTTAACCGTTAGGTGAATTCTGATATTAAAAAGTTTCTATAATTTAATATTGTGTGTATATAGCTTGCTAGAGTGTTCCAACTGATTTCATGGTCATCGTTTAGTATGTTTACCAGCTCATTTTGCTCAATTGAATTTTTCTTAGAATGTGACACCCTAAATTCATTTAAAACAGGGCATCTTGATATGAAGTGCGTCAGTGTTTCCTACTCATTCCTGTTGCATACCGTACAAATGGTTGACATATCTGGCGCGGAACGATTTGCATTTAGTGGTAATATGTCGCAGCGTACTTTTATTATCATCGTTATTTCACGTTGTGTTAGATTGGCTTTAAAATATTTTTCTCCAGCTGCTGGTTGCAGGTATTTATAAAAGCGGTTTGTGCTATTGCTACTTTTTGCAGCATTGTACTCCACGAAGCCGCCTTTAATGCCTCAATGAGCTGACTGCAACGATTACACCAGTCTTCTTCTATCACAGCAGTCCATTGAAAACTTATATTGTGTTCTGCTCCCAGATGATTAAATTTATTTGCCCACCCAACGTTTCTTCTTAGAATAGCTTTGGACAACTTATGAGGCAATCTATCTGCGTTATATGACAGTAAAGTCTTTGAGATGTATTGCATATGCAGACCTAATGTATAGAAGTGATTGTCTTCAGAACTAGTTTCCAATGACAATGCATAGTTTGGGATTGTGTCCGGTAGCCTCAGCACTCTTTTCAAGAAATACCGCTGGAACTTGTTTACCTCTTCCGGCATTGTGTATCCCCAAACCTGTGCTGCATACGATTGGATTGACCTGCAAACTGCCAAAAATAGCTTCCATTTTGATGCTAATGAGATTTCGCTTTTGCCTAGGAATTACGCCATGTCGAGTTAATGCTGTTTTTTGCTTGCTCAATTCGGTTGTTGATGTGTTTGGTGAAAGACATCTTTGGTGTGAGAATTACACCAAGGTAACAGTTCTCTGACGTTATCTTCACTGGTTCTTTCTTGTAAGCCCACATTTCTTGGGCCGAAAGTCGACCTCCCTTTCTGAACACCATTTTTTCTGACTTCATTTGGATTTACAATAATCATCTAACTTATATATCATTGATTGGAGTACATTCACATCATCAGCTAGTAGTACTATATCATCCGCGTACATTAACACTCTTATGTTTGACCCATCAATATTTAGACCACCTTCCAAATTGTTGTGGATATCATTAAGATATAAAATAAACAGCAACGGCGACAGTAGACAACCTTGTTTTACCCCAGAATAAGTATCAAAGACATTTGACATTCCATCACCCGTCCGCCCAGTGGTGTCTTTGTAGATATCTTCTATTACTCTTAATATTTTTGTTGAAACATCAACTTTATATCGTCATTCAAATCATTGCTAACGAACATACAATAGTTATTGAAAATTTCAACCATTTGTTATTTGTTTAAAGGGTCCTGCTTCGGAAGCAGTGAAGGCTTTTAAGATAACAGCTGAAAATTATACCAAGGCCATAGAACGTCTCGTCTCGCGATACAATATTTCAACGTTAACATTTCTGGACGGGATTGAAGCTTCTTTTAATTTACAGCCGGTTGACAAAACCGAGCGCAATGTATAGCTCAATGAAATCATTAGGCATAGGATCAAACATAGCACAGGCAATGCTAATTTACATAGTCTTAGAAAAGTGTGATCAACAAACATGCGACAAATGAAATGAATCACTCTACTTGAATGTTTTACCGACTTGGGAAGAGTGGGATTTAGAACGACATGGATAGATCTTAAAACAAACAGCGCATCACAACGAAGCCAAACGGAACCAGTAAAACATAATCGAATTGTCAAACCGCAACATGGGTTAACCTTTGCAATCACTAATGTTTCTTGTGTTTGTTGTTCTAGTGAAGATCATAAACTCGTTGAGTGTTCACAATTCAAGAGCCTCAGTACGAACGAGCGTTTCAACATCATCAATTGCTTATGTCATGATCGTCGAATGGCGCAAATTCCATCTTAAAATCGTTGTCGTTTTTGCAAAAGTGCGCATCATACACTATTGCATTTCGAAAAAGTTCCGGCCAAAGAACGTTCATGTACAGATTATTAAATGGTAGAGCCACCACAGTGGTCGCAACCTGTTAGTGCTATTACACACTCACACATGAAGCACGATCAATGTGAACAGATCATTTTAGCAACGGCAATGATTTTAATAAAAAATTCGTTGGGTGAGTACAAACTGGGAAGGGCACTACTTGATTCATGCTAACAAGTTAATTTTATAACTGATGAGTTTACCCAAAAACTTCGATTACGGCGAGATAACCACCAAACGGGAATTCGAAGCATCGGTGATGCCTTCACCAATATCGACACATGCACGTCGTTGCAATTCTGCATAACTTCACACGTCGCTTATCAACCAGGTGCAGAAATCGATACATCGTGTTGGAAGTTGCCAACTTATATTCCTTTAGCCGATGAACAATACAACAATACAACATTAGCTTGGTGACAACTTGCCGACTCTTCAAAAGACGTTATTGGGTAGTGGCACAATCATGCATCTTGACACGTGAAAGACGCATTGACAGCAATCTATAGTGTTTGTGGGAATTGGAGGCTATAAACGTTACTAGAGACTTGCTTCAACCTGAACATAGTATGTAAGAACTCGAAAACAACGTACAAACTTAACACGGGACCCATTGCCGTAAGATTGCCATTCAAAGAAGACCCAAAGCATTTTTTAGCATTAGAAAATCTATTGTTACGGCCCCCCGTTGTTTACGCACAATACAAAACATTTATGGAAGAATTCAAGCAACTCGGACACATGTCGGTAGTAAAAACAGCAAAAACTGAAGAAACACATTATTACATGTGTTCAAACCTACAAGTGCCTCAACAAAACTTCGAGTTGTTTGATGCATCATGTCGCACATCATCGTAACGTTCACTCAATGACTTGGTGTTAATTGACTGCGGATGTAACGAAAAAGTACAGGCAATCCATATTAACGTAGATTACAATATATTTTTTGGAGAGCATCAACCGATGCAGATTTACAACGTTCGAGTTTAATACCGTTACATATGGGACAGCGTCGGCTCCATACTTGGCAATCCACAGTCTTCAAATGTTAGCCGATCAATCTATGAACGAAATGCCAATTGGTCAATTGTCTAATCGTTCTATGTTGATGATCTTCTATGTGGAGCATATGATATACAAACACTAAAAATAATGAAAAATTAAATCATCAAGGTTCTTGATCGTGGACTGTTTCCATTGGCAAGTGGCATACAAATCACTCTAATCTTATGGAAGATCAAACAATCAAAGAATTTGATCTGCATGAAAATAATATGACCAAAGCACTCGGTGTAATTTGGGACCAAATTGGAGATGTCTTATCTTTCAAATTTATACCCAAACAAACATACACAAAAAGAACAATCCTGTCTATTGCTTAGTCACTTTTCGACCTACTCGGTCTACTGTCACAACTCATCATTATAATGACAATCATACTGCAAGAACTATTGAAGTTAGAATGGGATGAATCGGTGCCGCAATCGCTTTATCAAGCATGGGAAAAATGTTTGTGCTTGTAAATTCAATATTACTGTTTATATTCATTAGAATTGTAAATTCAATAATTATATATTAAATATTACTGCATAATTTAATTAGTCTTTATGTTCTATTTTGTTGTCTCTTGTAGAGTTGTCAACTTGTTCTTCTTTTCGGGGTCCTCAAAAGGGTTGCCAACACCTCATCATGAGTTCGGGTCATGTGCCGCTTTGGTCATGGAATCCTCCACATGCTCATTTAAGACATTGGGCGCGTTCAGCAGGTCCAATCGCTGACCTCTTTGCGATTACTTGGTAAGCGCTGACTAATTTGACTTTTCTGAAAGCAGTGCTCACTACTTGTAAAATTACGGCGTTGTAAAATGTGCGGCTTTGAAGTTTGATGCAATTTAATTTGCGGGTTAGGAATGTTGAACAGAAACAGCTGATTAAGAGACAACAATGGATGACAATCTAGCCTATAATTAAGATATTCTCCATTCTTCTCATCTTTGAAACACATATAAAGAACATAAATAAATATTACTAATCAAGTCTGCTCCCTGCACTTTGCTAATTCTTCCCACTATCCTTCTTAACTCTCCCGCTAAAAATTTTCTTAACAATAGCCTCTTTATTTCTTTGTTTACAAACAAAACACAGCTGATAGAAGAACGTTGACTTCAAGTAATCGAAATATTTTTATGATGGGTTTTTAATCACTACATTGGGCATGAATTTGTACTAAGGAACACTGATTTGTGGCCTACGCAATGTGACAATAATGAAATAGACATGGAAGTTGTAAACACCGAAAGGCGTTAATGCACATTTGCTGAAACAGTCACAGTCAACCATTTGTTAGATACTTTGGAGAAGTTAAATTCATATAATCGTTCTCTTCGCATGGTTGCCTATGTAATTCGATTTACACAAATTTGCAGAAAAAAAAAATTAGCGTGGGTTATGTCTCCGTCATCGGAAGAACTGCGTCAAGCATTCGACGTCGTAGTTTGGAACGTTCAACAGCAACATTTTATTGAAGACTTTCGTTTGCTACAAATACAAAAACATCTGCACAGTTCGTTAAAGTATCTCAGTTCGTTTATTGACAATTCTTCAAATTATGATCTTATCGCTATCGATGGCAGAATTGAAAATGCTGATCTTCCTCCTAATCAGAAGTATCCGATTCTGACTTCTTCATCTACACAATTATCACGCTGGACCTAAGGCGTCGCGTTGATTAGAACTCGTTTTTGGGTAGTTAACGCCAGAGCTGTATTACGACAAATCGTCCGGTCATGCATACACTGTCTTCGATACCGACCAAAACTACAACAACAAATCATGGGATCGTTGCTTACTGAACGTCTATCAATCAGCAAACTTTTCGAAAAAGTATGAATTGACTTATGTGGTCCAATCAATACATATTTATGTATTCAAGGCAAGGAACCAATGAAATCATATGTTGCAATATTCGTTTGTTTAACATCACAGGCTGTTCACATTGAAGTCGTTTCTGACTTATCCACCAATGAGTTTTTGGATGCCTTGAAATGCATGGTAGCTCGACATGGACCTGTTATACACATATATTGTGACAATGCGACAAATATTGTTGGCGCGGCCAATAAATTGAAGAAATTAAAGGCTTTTATGTTCAATACCACAGCCGATTGGGTTTCAGAGGAAATAACCTTTCACTTTATTCCTCCGAGAGCACCCCATTTCCTAGGCTTATGAGAAGCAGCGCTGAAGAGCGCAAAGGGGCATTTAATGCGCACACTTATGAACAAAAAATTCACATTCGAAGAACTGAATACAGCTGTTATTGAAATAGAAGCCGTCTTAAATTTGCGACCGTTTTCGCCGTTATCATCGACCAGATTATGGCAATCAAGCAACAATTTTGGGTTTTGGTCTGCTAACTACATCAATTAGCTACGTGCCCAAACGAAATGGATAATTTAATCACCAAATCTCGATAAGGGACAAATGGCCATCATCCATGAAAACAATGTACCACCATTATGTTGGAAATGGGCCGCGTTGAATCTGTTGTGCATGGAAAGGATGGACACGTTCGTGTTGCAAACATATGAACAGCCAATGGAATGTGTTGTCGGCTAATTTACAAATTGGCATTGTTACCTGTCTCTTGAAAGATAATTTTTTCAACGCGGCTGTGATGTTGAGTCAATGTATAATATTATTTCAAATTAACTAAAATTTTATTATATAGTTGCTTGTACAACACTGATATCAGTTTATAACACTCTTTTGAATTTAGCAACACCTTTTTATCTTTTATGTATATATTTTGTAACTCTAAAAACACTCTTGAAATAAAACTCTTGATCGTGAATTCAACGACGCACCCCGACACATATTTAAATAATCAAAAAACGGTTTGATTTTACACTAGGTTTACCAGGAGGGGTACCTCCCATGAAAACTAACATTAAATGACAAACTTAAAAGTAAAATACAAGCACAATGCCCCTCAAACTGTGCTCATATTTGATACTTAGACTGTGTTCTTTGTTGATATTCAAACTGTAACAGAGAGAATATAGTAATGCTTAGAAAATATGGTTGGATGCAACCCGGGTGAGCGTGAAGAGTACTACATTTTGGCATAACCAATGATAACCTTCTTTCTGTGTTTATTAGGTTTGTCAGTGTCAATCGTCTCAACAATTAATAAGAAGGCATACACTTTTTTAGAGGATTGCAAACCGGTTCTGAACCGAACCGTTTTAATTCTAAAAAAGCAGAACCGAGCCGAAAACCGCTATTAAAAATGGTACGGTTCATGGTAAAAATACAATTCTTATGTAAAGTCAACTAAAATTTATTTTTTTTGACTTAAGGACAAATGTAGATGAAGACCTTTTAGAAGAAATTCTTTTATTAAATTTGAAAACTGAATAATTGAAAAAAAAAGTATATAATAACTTATGAATTATTGCAAAGCAATTGAAGAACAATTGGAATTGGGATGGGATGGGTTATCGCATACAAGGCAAAGTCTCTGATCGTGGTCAACATGGCGACCGCCAGAACGATCCTTGTTTCCTTGCTTTATCCAAGTTGATACACAGCCTCCTCGTGGCCCCTCCTGGATAGCGGACTAGCACCCGCTAGTCTGTGAACCAATGTGTGCAGCGCTGTCCAATCCCCTGGACATAAAATCTGGGTTGTGCGCAGGGCTTGGAACCCGCCACGTAAAAAAATTATCCAGTGAAGGCCAAAGCACATGCCTCGGATGGAACCCCTCATAACGATGACGACCACGGCAAACGGATAAAGGACTACGATTTAAGGGTATGCACCTGGAACATCCGGACCCTCAACAGGGATGGTGCCGCTACCCAACTGGCGGATGCCCTCATGAAATGTAGGGCTGATATCACCGCCATCCAGGAAATGCGATGGATAGGACAAGGGTGCAAAAGGCAAGCACTCTGTGACATCTACTACAGCTGCCATGCGGAGAGGCGCGAGTTCGGGTGCGGGTTTGTGGTCAGCAAAAGACTATGCCACCAAGTCTTGGGATTCACCCCGGTGAATGAGAGGCTGGCCATGATCCGCATCAAGGCTAAGTTCCAAAATCTTAGCCTGATTTGCGCACACGCCCCGACGGAAGAGAAGGACGATGCGGTCAAGGATGCCTTCTATGCGAAGCTCGAGGACGTGTTTGATAAATGTCCAGCACATGACATCAAGGTCGTCCTCGGCGATTTTAACGCAAAGGTCGGGCGCGAAGGTATCTTTGGCCCCACTGTCGGGCAGTTCAGCCTTCATACGACCACCTCGCCCAACGGTCTAAGGCTGATCGATTTCGCCGCGGCGCGAAACATGGTAGTCGGTAGCACCAGGTTCCAGCACCTCGACATCCATAAAGCCACTTGGCTGTCCCCCGATCGATCAACACGCAACCAGATCGACCACATTGTGATTGACGGAAGGCATGCTTCCAGCGTACTAGATGTGCGCTCTTTCCGAGGCCCAAACATGGACTCGGACCACTACCTTGTGTGGCCGAGCCAAGGTGCGGTTGCGCATTAACGCATCGCGGGTAGCGCGCACTAGTACGCAGAGAAAGCTGGATGTCAAAAAGCTGCGATCACAACGGACAGCTGAGGCTTTCTCCGCTCAACTCTCCGATAGGCTCCATCAATCCCCCTCCGACGACATTGGTGGGCTGTGGGCCAGCATCTCCCACTCCTTACGCACGACTGCGGAAACGGTCCTTGGTTTCGAGCGGCCCTTAAAACGAAACCAATGGTACGATGAGGAGTGTCGCGAGGCCACTGCAGCGAAAAACGCCGCCTACAAAAGAACGCTGCAGTCTGCCGCTACGCGAGCCATTGTCGAGGACTACCGTCTGAAGAGAGGGGAAGAGAGACGCCTTTTCAGACGCAAGAAAAGAGAGCAGGAAAGGCGTGAGCGTGAGGAAGTCGAGATGTGCAGAAGCAGGAATGATGCTCAAAAATTCTTTAAGTACGTCAAGCGTCTGACGGAAGGTTTGAAGCCCGGAGCATCCTCCTGCAGGGATGAAAACGGTAACCTGGTTACAGATGCGCAAGGTGTGCTGAGGTTATGGAGACAGCACTTCTCTACGCTTTTGTGTGGCGACGACGGAACCAATTCCGCCACTAGAGAAGATAGCGTACCAATTGCCGATGACGGCGTGGAGATTCCGCCGCCCAGCCATGAAGAGGTCAGGGTCGCGATTCAGCGACTCAAAAACAACAAAGCTGCAGGCCCCGATGGCCTCCCTGCTGAGTTGTTTAAGGCCGGAGGTGATGAGCTGGTAGGGTGCATGCACCAGCTCATCTGCAGTATATGGCTGGAAGAATGCATGCCCAGCGATTGGAACCTCAGCGCACTATGTCCTGTCCTGAAAAAGGGAGACCCCACGATATGCGCCAACTATCGGGGTATAAGCCTACTCCCTATCGCATATAAGGTTCTTACGAGCGTACTATGTGAACAATTGAAGCCACACGCCAACGCACTGATTGGACCTTATCAGTGCGGCTTCAGACCTGGTAAGTCCACCATCGACCAGGTATTCACATTGCGCCAAATCCTGGAGAAGACCCATGAGTACCAAGTCGACACTCACCATCTCTTTGTCGACTATAAGGCAGCTTTCGATAGCCCAATAAGGGATCGCGTGTATGCCGTAATGTCTGAGCTCGGTATCCCTGCGAAGCTGATAAGGCTTTGCAGGATGACGTTGAGTAATTCATGCAGCTCCGTCAAGGTAGGAAAAGACCTCTCCGAACCTTTTGATACCGTGCGAGGTTTCAGACAAGGCGACCCCTTATCATGCGACTTCTTCAATTTCGTCATGGAGAGCGTTCTGCGGAAGGCGGGTGTACATCGCACTGGCACTATTTTCTACAAAAGTGTCCAGCTCCTTGCGTATGCGGACGACATCGACATCATTGGGCGTACCAAGCGAGATGTCACCGCAGCTTTCAGTGCTATTGAACGGGAGTCTGCCAAAATGGGTCTGGCGGTGAATGAGGGCAAGACGAAGTATATGTTGTCAACTAGTAGGGACGTGCGGCGTGTTGGATCCCAAGTTACAGCCGGCGACTATACTTTCGATGTTGTCAAGGAGTTCGTGTACCTTGGCACCGCCATTAACACCGATAACGACGTCAGCCTGGAGATCAAGCGCAGAATCACTCTTGCCAACAGGTGCTATTTTAGTCTCAATAGGCAATTGAGTAGTAGAGACCTCTCTCGAGCGACAAAACTAACACTCTACAAGGCACTCATCCGACCTGTGCTTCTATATGGCGCGGAAGCATGGTCACTTACACGCAATGATGTAGATGCCCTGGGAGTGTTCGAGAGAAAAGTACTGCGCAAGATCTTCGGTCCTGTTCGGGTTGGCGATGACTTTCGCATTCGTACCAATCAGGAGCTGTATGAGCGCTTCAACGACATTGACGTTGCCCAGCGCATCGATAGCCAGCGGCTACGCTGGCTCGGTCATGTCGTTCGGATGAATGAAGATGCTCCAGCAAAACGTGTGTTTGATGCGAAAGTCAGCGGACGTCGACGGAGAGGAAGACCCAATTTACGTTGGAAGGACCAAGTTGAAGGAGCCCTGTCGACGCTTGGTGTGACCAACTGGAGGAGGCGCGCGCAAAGCAGAGGCGCCTGGAGAGATGTGCTGATGCAGGCCGTAACCCGGTAAACGGGTTGTTATGGCCAGCTAAGTAAGTAAGTAAGTAATTGAAGAACAAAGAAAAATGTCTTGCAACTTGCTTTCATAATCAAGTGTTTCTTGAAATAGTAATTTTCGAAAAAGATAAGTTTTATACATAACTAGCCCGGAGCGCTTTGCTACGCTTCCAACGTGATGTAAGTGCGTGATACTGTTCTCTTTATACTTTTGAAAAATCTGATTAATCAAATATTAATATTGACATAATTTCCTGCTATATTTGAGAAAGGCGACTTGATTGATTTTAAAATATGTCTTTAACATTTATATGCAAAATAAATAACTGTCTGTATCTCCAAAATTAAAATTCATCAAATTCGGTCCAGCCGCTGTCGAGTTTGGCGCTTACCAACACTTTTAGCGATTTATTTTTATAGACATAAAGGTTAATTATAATGTTTTGCTAAGTCTACCGGTTTAAAAATTATTCGAGGGCAAAGATAAATTTACCGGAAATTTGACTGTTTTCAGTGTATTACGAGGCGTACTATTTATATTTCGGGAGTAGCAAATAATAACAAACATATTTAAATGAAAACGGCTTTACTGTTTTTCAAAATATTCCCCCTGATGATCAATACACTTTTGCATTCGTTCGAACCATTGGTCATAGCAATATTTCCATTCCTCTTGAGACACTTCCGAAACATGGTTTTTGAATGCTTCAACTGCTTCTTCGGCGCTCGTAAATTGTTGACCACGCAGTTTACCTTTGATATTCGGGAACAAGAAGAAGTCATTGGGTGCCAAATCAGGACTGTACGGAGGATGAGTCATCAATTCGATGTTTCGACTGCTCAAAAATTCGCCTGTTTGACGAGATGTGTGAGAGCTCGCATTGTAATGATGGAGAATGATTCGTCTTTGGCGGTTGGTTTTGCGAATTACTCTGAAGACTTCCGGCAAACAAATGGTTGTGTATCACTCAGAATTGACCGTCCTATGTTGCTCAAGCGGAACAGTGGCTACATGACCCATTCGGCCGAAGAAACAGGCGACCATTTGCCTCGCAGTGCTACAAGCGCGAACAACTTTTGTTGCATTTGGCTCGTCTTGGGACACTCACATCCATATATCCATGTTTCGTCACCTGTCACGCTTTTATACACGTCTTTTGAAGCACCACGGTCGAACTTAATAAGTATTGCCTTACATAATCGACGCGAGTTTTTTTTTTTTGAGCTATTGATAAATTATGGGGTATCCTGCAAATTTTTTTTACAACTAATTGTTCATGCAAAATCGAATGTATTGAAGTGGAACTAATGTGCCTCTATCTCACGATATATCACATGACGATCTTGCATTATCAGTTCATGCATTGCATCGATGTTTAGTGGCACAACTGAATTCACAATACCAGCGATATACTGTGGTTTTTGATGGTGCTTTATCGCCATACAGAGAATTGAGTTCATCGACACATTCTTGTTGAGATAATCCATGTCGAAAGTTGTGAAAAAATTATCCAACGAAAACCTTCTCTTGAAATTTCCATTTTTTGCCAAATTAATTTTCTTAACTCACTGTAAACGAAACAGTGCAACTTGTACATCAGAACGTTGTGAGCACTTTTATGCTAAAAAATATCAAACTTTATTATGGTGTTGACAGATTTTAGCTATTGACATAAGTGTTGCTAGATCCCGAAATATACACGTTGAAGTGTAAAGTGCTGTCGGTGGCCCAACAGCAAGCACAAAAACGTTTGATCGCAGCATTGATGGCAAGTCAAAAGAAGAAGCATAGCGAGTAAATGATGGTAAGGAGAAGAATAAAGAAACGAGTTTAGTAGTGATCGATATACGAAAGCAGACATTTGTTTCTATTCTGTTGTTACAAATAAAAACTAATATTTTAGTTAAACTAAAAGGCGTTAATTTTATCAATACATCGTATAACTAAATTAATGGTTTCATCAGGAAAATGATGCTAAAATGTTATGTTAATTTTAAATTTGGCCTCCAAGAAAATGTGTTCAAAAATTTTTTGCAATAAGGCAATCAATACTCTGAAATAATTTTTGATATAAGTAATAAAAAGCAATAAAAATCAGAGGGTGCAAACAACAATTTTCCCATGTAATTCGTAGGAATATAGAAAAGTACGATGCGAACTATCTAAATATTAATATTAAGAGCTGAAATTTTAACTGGCATATTTTTACACGAAAATGGAACCTTTAAGTCTGCTAGTAAAAAAAAAAAATTGCATGTCTGCCATCGTACACGTGATATAAGTGAAACTTCTTAAAAACAGACACAGAGATCATCTCATAACAAATACAACAATACAATATTTGCATAGAAAATATTCTGTCCAGTTAATTTAGCTATGTCTGTCTTTCAGTCTGTCCGTCTGTCTATCCATCTGTATATTACTTTTGTTTTCTTTGGCGTGTGTAATTGTTGTTGTTGTGTTTACGTTTGCCGTCTATCCCCTCTTGTCCAAAAATTAGATCAACTGCGAGCTTCTGTGTGTTTTTCGTTCTCTTTTCATGGTATATTCGCTTGTTTTTGTAAAACACACAAATTTGTACTAAATTTTTGCCCAACGCTGCTAAAGAAGTTTCACTACAAAAGGAACATTTTTTTTTTTTTTTGTAATCACCCTAATATATATGTGGTAATATTAATAAATTATGAGCAGGATACATTCCTTTATTGTTTGTCGTTGCTATGTTACACTCGTCGTATTAGTAACAGAGTAGTATGCTGAGAGACAGTCTGTTTCCTTGGTCTAATCTAAGATGTGATACCGAGAGGGTATGAGTGAAAGAAAGTCAGTGCAATCGGGAATTCGTTGCTGTGCAGGGAGTGTTTTTATTTCAATGTTAACTATGGAAAAACCAAACCCAGACATATATATATATATTCTCTAATATATAAAAATCTCGTGTCACGGTGTTAGTGTATAAACTCCTCCGAAACGGCTCGACCGATTTTTATGAAATTTTTTTTGTTGTGAATACGCGTTTATTATTATATGTTTGGTAGGTATGCGAATAGGTCGTAAGATATTTTTCAACCTCCTTCCCCCTCCCATCATTTTTTAATCACAATTTTTGTATTTTCGTATGAACAATATCCAAATAATAAGAGACAAATTTTAAAATCAATCAAGTCGCCTTTGTCAAATATATCAGACAATTATATCAATAATAATACTGTCATTAATTTCTAATTTGTCTTAGAGTTTTAAAATTACACAAACTAGAAATCTGCTGTCAGTTGGCGAGCGGCTACCAATTGGTGTAATGTGAGGGTGATGCGGCGTGTGCAGCGATCAAACGGAGGCAAGTGGCGACGTGGTGATCCAGCGGCGACTTGCAGCTCGACGTGGTTTTACAACGGAGGCAAGTGGCGACGTGGTGAGCCAGCAGCAACTGGCAATTCAAACCACCCCAAAACTTCTATCTTTGTTCTCATTCAAAAATGCAATATGGAGATTTTTCATTTGTCCTGTTAAATTTCTTCAATATTCCTCCCCTTCTTCTCTCCTAATTCATCTGTTCCACACCAGGGAATTTATTAAAGTGCTGTCAAGGTCTCCTGGAAATGATCGATAGTTATCGATCATTTTTGTAACATTGCCCCTCCTCAGACTCGTGGCTCCTGACTGAGATCATATTCCGTTCCCCGATGTATTTGGCCAGACGATTAACAAGTACCACCTCCGTGCACAGCATTTTGGCGTATTTGAAGACTCATGATAGGTTGTTAAATTTCCGGGCGGTGGACCATACAACAACTCACTCGGCTGGGGTGTAACCTGTTGACTCATGAACAGCTGAACGATAAGCCCACAAAGTTAAGGCTAATAGCTGGTCCCAGTCACCTTGATTTCTAACCACGAATTTTACAAGGTAGTCCAACAAAGTCCTTTAAAAGCGTTCAACAATCTCATCAGATTGGGGATGTAATGGCACCGTTATAGTTTTGTGATGCGTAAATGTGTAAATGTTACGCGACATTTTTGTCCACAGTGTGCCTTTGCCTCCAATCTAATAGCTACACTGAGAGCATCATTAAAACATTTTGGTTGACTGGCAACAACTAGATAAAATGTTGTGTCAATACGTCGTTGTATGCTGGTAACATTGGACTTTCAAAAGCGGATGATCGTCGTGGTATGGTGAGGCTCTTTACGGATGCCCGTTCGAAATAATCAATTATTTTAATCCCCACACCTGACAACAATGTTACAAATTTCCAATTTGTATGACTTTTAAAATTATACAAACTAGAAATCTGCTGTCAGTTGGCGAGCGGCTACCAATTGGTGTGGTGTGAGGGTGATGCGGAGTGTGCAGCAATCTGGCGGAGGCAAGTGGCGACGTGATGATCAAACGGCGACTTGTGGTTTGACGCGGTGATCCAACGGAGGCAAGTGACGACGTAGTGATCCAATGGCGACTTGCAGCTCGACGTGGTGATCCAGCAGCCACGGGCAATGCAAAAATACCCCAAAACTTCTTTCTTTATTCTCTTCTCAAAATCCAATATGGAGATTTTTCATTTGTGCAGTTAAATTTCTTTCAATGTCATTCACTTCTCATTTGTTATTCCTCCCCTAATTCAGCTGTTCTACACCAGGGCTACCTACATTTATTAAAGTGCTGCCAAGATGTCCTGGAAATGATCGATATTTATCGGTCATTTTTGTAAAAATACTTAATTGATTCGTCTGATTTTTCACATTATTTCAATTGCTGCGCAATGTAATACTACAGAGAACAGTATAACGCACTAACATCACGTCGGAGCGTAGCAAAGCACGCCGGGTATACCAGTATATATATAAAACAGGACGAGTAAAATAGTTTAACGGCGATGACCTCCACCATTTCACCGATCAGCATGAAAATTGGCATGTATTGTGTATGTATTTCTTCATGAAAAAAAAGTGAATTTATTTTGACTATACTGTAAGTGTATTATGCCAAAATACCAAAAAAAAAAAAAAAAAAATACATTGCTATTGAACTCTGTTTGTTTGTTCAATTATTACATGTTTTAAAGTTTAACGGTAGTTGGCGCGAATCTATATGTCTCTGAATATCTATATGTCTCTATCGAAACGAAAACATTTGAAAACAACAACATGCAACTAACAACAACGAGAACAAAACAGCACAATAATATGCTTGCTTTCGTTAGTAGCAAAAAATTAAACAAATGTACGTGGACAAAATGACCGCGAGAAAGGAACAATAACCACAAAAATCATGCACTAACATCACGTCGGGGCCGTAGCAACGCGCGCTGTGTTATGCTAGTATGTCATATAAATCAATACGTTATTTGAATTATTAATTACAATATGCTTTCAAAACTAAAATTGCTTCTTTAATAATGAAATAAATGAATAATATTATAGAAAACAACTCTAGTAATGATTGTAAACAGGGACCGCAAATAATAGTTATGGGCTCGATTTTTAACAAAAATCAGAAAGAAGGCTATCATTGGCTATGCCAAAGATGTAATACTCTTCACGCTCCTCCGGGGTTCATCCAACATTCCTTTCTTAGCATCACTATAATATATTCTCTCTCTCTGTTACACTTTGAGTATCAACAAAGAACACAGTTTGAGTTGCATTGTATATTTATTTTACTTATAATCTTTATAAGTTTGTCATTTAATGTGAGTTTGTATGGGAGGTACCCTTGCTGGTAACCCTAAAATCATGACATTTACATGGCTGATGGATACGGAACAGAAACTTATAGTGTCCAAATTTCAGTTTGATTAGTCAAAAAAAAAAATTTTTTTCTAATAAAAACATTAATTTAAGTGTCATGAAAGGATCATGAAATTTACATGGTTGATGAATATGGAACAGAAACTTATAGTGTTCAATTTCAGTTCGATACGTTAAAAACCAATAAACTTTTTCAAATAAGAACATTAACTTCAGTGGGGGTTTGTATGGGAGGTACCCCTCCTGGTAACCCTAGGATCATGAAAAAAACGTTAATAAAAGCATTAATTTAAAAGGGGGTTTGTATGGGAGGTACCCACCACTATGAATTTTTTAATTACTGCAAGTACCTTTTTGACGCAGAATGATTTTACAGGAAATCTCCAAAATCGGAACTCGCTTGAAATTGAAAGTGATTATAAGTGTGGAACAAACACTCGCAGGCCGTTTTAAATTTAAAAACATCAAAAATGTATATTGGTGATGGTATGGCACTTGTTCATCGAACCCAATTTAAAAATTTCAACACATTTGCCGATTTTGCTGAGACATCTTCAAGAGAATTCATGATATTTTCTTTCACTCAAATGTAAAACGAATAGATATTGTATTTGAGAGATATGATGATATTTCGATAAAATATTTGGAGTCAAATTTACGGAGTAAAAGTCAAATGATTAAAAATTTTATAATTCCAAATGATCACATAAAAATTCCAACTAATTGTAATAATTTCTTTTCAAGCACTGAAAATAAGTTACACCTCGTTAGATTTCTCTGTACAGTACTCTCTCAATCCCTCGGCGAAAACATTTGTCGTATTTTGCCACCATTACACTCTCTAGGTGGTTGTGATTCCACTAGTATATTGGGCTCAAAAAAAATTATTTTAAAGCTGCATGGTTGAATTTTGTGCAAAAAGCTCTATGGCATTTAGGAAATCCATACCTAAGTGTCGAACAGTTAAAAGAATTAGAAACTAGATAAGTGCACTTTTTTTTAAAAAAAAAGCTTATCTGCAGATGTATTTTATTTATAAATAAATTTCTCAAAATATCGGCTTCGGTTTAAATTTATTAAAAGTAATTTGCACATCACATGCTCTACATTATAAAATAAAAATGTTAATACTCAATGCAATGTGTGTTTGTCTGTGTGTACATACATACATAAATTAAATTTTTTTTCTCAAAAAAATAAAGGATGCTGCTTTGGTGTGTTTTTTTTTATACAGCCTTCCAAAGCTTGATTGCGCATTTCCTTAAGCAGATGGATCTTTTCAATAGACACATCACGCTTCTGATCCCATTTTACCACAGCTTCATTATTTGTGGTAGGTGCTGAATGTTGCTCATCTTCAGTTTCTTCCACTTCTGCTAATAAAGTGCAGTTAAAATTTTCCTCGGTCTTATTAATTCAGTCATTGATATCATTTGAGGGCAACTTATGGTTTTGATTAATGTTGCCGTGGAACATATCTGCCATTAAACTTAATTCATTGCTTGCATCTGTATTTGCCGCATTACTGACATTCCTTAGAATAACCGCTACTGGTAAATTGTCCTCGGATGTCCATTTTTGTGATTGAATATTTTTTCAACAATATTTTATGACGTCATTTGAACTTTGTCCCAAGTGAAATGTTTTAAAAATAAATCGGAACTATCAAATGGCGAATTGATTAATTCAAATAGTCTTTTTGTAAAAAAGTTTAGTCAACCTTATGGCACTTTAGTCCATAGGTTGTATAATGCTTGTGCAGTTGGACGGCATAATAACAATTTTGTAGTGCCCGTGCTCAGATACAAGTGGTTCAGCATGCCATCTAGCATTGTCCACAATAAGTATAGCTTTGTGTGACAGATTATTTGCAGTTTGAAAGGATTTTACTTGTGGTACGAAAGACTTAAAAAACCACTCAGAAAAAATAACATGTCATCCAGGCGTTTTTGGATGACTAATATTCAATCGACGTTTTCTTTTTAAATGACCTGAAGTTTTTGATTTGCCTACAACAGCGATATTCAGTTTGTGGCTGCCCAATCTATTAGCGCAAACCAGAAATGTTATTCTTTCCTTGCTCCTTTTCCCCCCGGGGCGGTCTTCCCTTTAGTATGCACTAATGTTTTCTTAGGAAACATTTTCTAAAATAGAGCAAATTCGTCTGCATTATAAATCTGACAGTCTACTAAATCCTCAAATTCAACAATCCCATATAACTTGTTTTCATAATCTCGTACTAGGTGTGGTCTACTAGACAAAGACTCTTCGCATATTTTTAGGTTGCGAACAGTATCACAAACTGAATGACTTAAATTGCAACAAAAGACAGTACGAATAAGGCTAGAAAAGAGAAAAAATTAATAAAATCCGGATTATAGAGCTGCATTTAATTCGGACTATAGAGCTGTCGTCTAGAAAATTCGATTCTGGATTATCCGAATTAAAATCATCCCGATTAGCGAGCTGATACAGTATTTTCATTTTCATAATAATTATTATTTTTAATTTTTAAAAGAAAAATCACGAATGATATTTAAATTACAAATAATTTTTAAATTTGAGTGAAAAACAAAAAAATTACAAATGATTTTTTTATTTGAGCGAAAAATATAAAAATTATTTGTAAATTTTAAATTTGAGTGAAAAATATAAGAATTTTTTGTAATTTTTAAATTTGAGTGAAAAATATAAAAATCATTTGTAATTTTTTTGTTTTGATTTCTGAATATTCGAGCACCCCAGTTGGAAATCTGGTGTTGTTAACCCAGTACAAATCTAGTGCATATTCAGTACTAAACTATTGGGTATGGCTTCAACAACTGATGTGGGGCATTTGAACCCGTTCCAAAAAAGGTCAAAGACGCCGCGCTCCCCACCCGCATTAATCGTGCCAGCTAATACAGAGGGTCTTCTGGACCCTTTCCAAAGCAGCACAAAGACGCCACGTACACCACTGGAAAATTTGGATACACAAAATGTGAACATTCTTTCTGGGCATGATGCTAATCCTGTGGCAAAGGATGGTGACGGTGTAGGTTCTTTTGAAGCCAAGATGAAAAAGCTGGGTGAAACGATTGATAGCCTGAATGAGTTTTACCGTGACAGAAACAACGTACACCACGAAATTAAGAGGTTGGGCCGTCTGATCAAGACGGTTTTTCTTGAAGTTATGGATGTTGACCAAATTCACAGAAAGGGGCCAAATATTAATAAAGAAATCAAGAATGCGGTAACACAAACTGAGGGTGACTTGGGTGCCAGGTTGAAGACTGCACGGGTCCAAAAGAAAAAACCTGGGCGGCAAAATAATCCAGGGCGGCTAGTACAAGGTGATGGACCTGGCGCTGGGGTAAACCAGGTGACTGGTCAGGCTAGTGAACAATCAGGAGGGCATGCAGCAGCAGACAAAAGTGGATGGTCTACTGTCAAAAGTAAGACCAACAAAGCCTCTAAAATAAGAGCCAGGCCAGAAGCTATTATCATTGCAGCAAAAGGTGATGTGACGTATGCTGAAATACTCCGTAAGGTGAGAAGCAACCCTGAGCTTAAGGCATTGGGCAACGACACCACGAAAATTAGAAGGACAGCGAAAGGAGAGCTATATCTTCAGCTAAAGCGCCCTGAAGGGGAAAGTAATATTAAATCTTTCCAGTCCACCTTAAGTGATGCTATTGGAGAGGTAGCGGATATAAAAGCCAAGACGCATGAGGTAATGCTTATGTGTAAGGATTTGGATGAAATAACGGAGGCAAATGAAATCTGTGAGGCGATAAGTGGGTCATGCAATATTTCATCAATCAATGAATCGGCAATCCGGAGAATCAGAAATTCGTACGGTGGTACAAGGACGGCATTTATATCCTTGCCAGCAGCCGATGCCAAAAAAGTCCTGGAAATAGGGAGAATCAAAATCGGATGGGTCTTATGCAGACTCAGCCTGGCAGCAAAGGACCCGGTGACTAGATGCTTCAGATGCCTCGAGTATGGTCACATTGGGCGCAACTGCAAAAACGAATTAGATCGTACGCGATGTTGCTACAAATGTGGTGAGGAGGGCCACCTAGCAAGAAACTGTAGAGGTATTACGAAATGCATGTTTTGCTCAGAGAAACACGATGCACGCAGCACGGAATGTCGTGTTTATAAGGCAGCTGTGAAGCAACGCAAGTAAATGAGGGTACTTCAGTTAAACCTCAATCATTGTGCGGTTGCCCAGGATCTACTTGTGCAACACGTTAAGGAGGCTAAAGTGGATGTTGCTATACTTAGTGAGCAATATAAAAATCCCGACGACCCACAATGGCTAACTGATGCTACTAGCACTTCAGCAGTCTGGATTTGCGGCGACGATATGCCGATTGGCATGCATAAAAAGGCAGATCAGTTTTACGTGAGAGCAAACATTGCTGGAACTCATGTATACAGCTGCTATACTCCTCCTCGGCTGGACATACATGAGTTTGAAGGAGTCATTGATAGCTTGGTGCAGGACGCTAGAGGAAAAAACCCCATTATTGTTGCTGGTGACTTCAATGCATGGTCAACAACATGGGGTTGCAGTAGGACGAATCCTAGAGGCCGTATATTGGTGGACGCCATGTCTTCGCTGAACCTTGTAGTCGCAAACAACACGACTGTGCAAACATTCCAGCAGGGTTCCAGAGGGTCCATAATAGACCTATGTTTCATGGACAGCAATCTCCTGCGGAAATCCTCTTGGCGAGTCAGCGAGATGTATACGCACAGTGACCACCATGCTATTATACTTGATCTCCACACACATAGACGTACTGATACTCGCAGAACTACTGTCTTTGGTGGTTGGAAACAGCATACGTTTGATCAGGAGACATTTTCATATATCTGGAATGATTCCACCCTACCGGTTGTGCCTGCGAATAATTTCGCAGAGAATGTAGCACAGGCACTTGCTCTGTCATGCGATGCATCTATGGTCCGTAAATTTGGGACAAATGCAAGGAAGCCCGTTTACTGGTGGAATCAAAATATTGCAGACCTCCGTTCCCAGTGTCACCATGCACGCCGGGTATACCAACGTTGCAGGGATGATGAAGCTAGAAGCCAGTTGCAGGAGCAGTTTAGATTGAAGCGACGTCAGCTTAAACATGCTATACGCGACAGCAAAAAAGCTTGTTTCGCTGAGCTGTGTCAATCTGTAGAAGCCGATCCATGGGGAAGTGGGTACAAGGTTGTCACCGCAAAGCTGAAAGGTGGCAATGCAAAACAGCCAACTTGCCCTAAATTGCTACGAAGGATCGTAACAACACTGTTCCCGCGCTATGAGAGAAGCAACATGGACTCTTATATTGACTCAAACTACATAGAAGAAGTCAGGGGTGTTGCAACGGCTGAGGTGGTTGAATTAGCAAAGACACTTAAGGTATCGAAGGCGCCAGGGCCAGATAAGATACCCAATAAAGTGCTGAAACTAGCTATGACCGAACGAGCAGACACCTTTAGTAAGCTCTATAGTTGTTGCCTGCAGGAGGGAATTTTTCCGGATAGATGGAAAATTCAAAAGCTGGTCCTAATACCGAAAGGAAATAAGCCACTCGAGGAACCTTCTTCATATAGGCCCTTATGTATGTTAGATACTGTGGGGAAAATATTTGAACGGATTGTACGAGATCGCTTGGAAACGGCAATAAGTGCAACTGGCGGCTTCTCAACACATCAATACGGATTCCGTAAGGGGCGCTCAACTATCGACGCGATGAAAGTGGTCAAGGACATCGCCGAAAATGCCATTAAAGGTAAACGATGGAAAGGTGGCGCTAAAAAATACTGTGCTGTAATGACGATCGACATCCAAAACGCGTTTAACACTGCAAAGTGGCAGCACATTATTGAGGCTCTCAGAAGTTTCAGCGTTCCACAGTACCTGATCCGTGTAGTTGTTGACTATTTTAGCAAAAGACGGTTAACATACTATGCAGAGGACAGGGAGATCGAGTATGACGTCTCAGGAGGTGTACCACAGGGCTCAGTTTTGGGCCCCCTGCTGTGGAATGTTTTGTATGATGGTGTCCTAAAAATTGACATGCCCAACAACGTAAGGGTGGTGGCCTATGCCGATGATTTGGTTATTGTGGTGGTGGCAAAGTTCATCGATGAACTTAGGTTTATCTGTAATGAGGCTGTTAGGAGAGTTGGTGTTTGGTTGAGTCAAAAGGATCTGCGCCTTGCCGAACACAAAACAGAAGTACTGCTTGTCAGCAAACGCAGAATGAGGGAACACCTTAGCGTAACGGTTGGCGGCCTCGAGATTGTGTCACAGCCCTCTTTGAGATATTTGGGAGTGGAATTGGACTCAAAGATGACGTTCAAGAAACATTTGACGCAAACAGCTGCTAAAGCATCAAAAGTAGCTGGTGCTGTCCTCAGGCTGATGCCGAACTATGGAGGGCCTCGAGAGCGGAAGCGACGGCTGCTGGCAAATGTCGTAACGTCGGTGCTAGTCTATGCTGCGCCGATCTGGATGGAGGCTAGTAGAATAAAGTCATACATGAGAGAAATGAATGCAGTCCACAGATCATGTGCCATCCGTGTCTGTGCTGCATTTCGAACGGTATCCAGCGATGCAATCCTGGTATTGGCGAGTATGATGCCTGTTGACTTAGTGGTTGCAGATATAAGTCGACTGTTTGTCGCTAAGAGGAGCACTGGAGAGGTGAGAAGGCTAGATGAAAGAGCCCTCAGTATGGTGGAGTGGCAGCGGAGATGGCAGAGTTCTGACAAAGGCAGATGGACCCATCGGCTCATTAATAATGTCGAAGAATGGGTCGGAAGGAAGTTCGGTGAGGTCAATCATTATCTGGTGCAGTTCTTGAGCGGTCACGGATGCTTCAAGGAGTACCTACATAAGCGGGGATATGATGATGATCCCTACTGTCCGGATTGTAGAGGCGTAAACGAAAATGCAGAACATGTCTTTCTGCATTGTCCGAGATTTGTTGTTGCCAGGTCAATGGTCGCAGCAGCGTTTGGAGAGGAACCGACTGTGGCGAATTGCGTTCGCCACATGTACCAATCGCAGCGGAACTGGGATGCGGTAAGCCAGGCGGCAGCTCAAATTATGACAGAGCTGCGCCGAATTGAACGGTTGAGACGAGTTCAGACTAACGTTGAAGTAATAGGTCCTTAGTTTGATATCGACAAGAAGTTATAACGTAAATTACTGACTGATTTACATGGGGTAGAAGCAGACTTTGAGCAGAAATGCTCCCTCTTTCCTCCTTGACGTAATACTTAGCGGTAGTGCCAGGGGGACTGTAGGACTTGGGGCGATGGGGTTTAGTGGGTGAGTCAAGTCCCACACTTCGAATTGTAGATTCGTACGGCTGTCAATGCTTCCCCATCGAAAAAAAAAAAAAAAAAAAAAAAATAATCAATCATATGCTGCAATCGATGCAAGTGTGGAGTATGGTGAAAGACCTGACTGCAATGGTACATCAAGAATTGAGAAGGAAAGAGCGCCAGAGAAGTAGCAATAGAGCCGTGAATGAGGTGATGTGAGCCAAGTAAGATGATAAGCCAAAAGGCTTAGCTTTGCCTGCGATGTAATGCCTAACGTTAGTTCCGCGGGGTATTTAAAAGCTATAGGTGACGGAGTTTAGGGTTTCGTACATAGGAGGATTGTTATGCGCGTCCGGAGTAACAAGATAATATTACCGCGGCGTGGCCCCGAATGAGGTGTACCTAGCAGACAATATGAATCGTGCATGCCATCAGTGATATGGCGGTATCTTAGGAAGATTCCCTATTCGACAACAAAAAAAAAAAGAAATAAAAATATTGTATTGAGAGTTAACATTTTTATTTTGTATGTAATTATAATACTACATATGTACTTAAAATACATGGTGAACTATTTTTAATTTCAACAAGTAACTGTGAGTAGTGTTTTTCTTTTTTTAAGGGGTCTCCACTAGTCCAAAACTATCGGTAAACCGGATAGGTGGTCTGCAATCATTAATCCGGATTATCGAGCTGATACAGTATTGTATTGTTAATTATAAATGAATAGCGAATGTTGACTTTGGCTGTTATAGACCGGGCGCAGGATGGACTTGAGTGTGTAAAATATGAGGACCGCATACTGCAAATAGTTTTGAATTCAGAAAAGCTTGCAGATTATGATTTTGTATGTTGGCAGGAGGTTTACTGGTCCATTTTTTTATACCCCATCCCCTTAAATATTGAGTATACGTACTGAACAAATCCTTAGGAACCATTTTAATGATTGTTTTAGTGACAATATCAAATTGTTTCTTATGAGAAATATAAAAATTATTTGTAATTTTTAAATTTGAGTAAAAAAAATAAAAATCTAAAATAATTATGTCTGTCATGAAGTTTGTAACACACAGAAGGAGACATCGCAGATCACATAAAGTATATACTTATATTCTTGAAAAAAAATTTGCAACATACATTTTTCAATAAATACAAATTTTGTTCTGAATGAAGCTTCGCTCTATACGGGTGTCCCATGACACCTTTCTATTTTTCAGTGAAACTTTTCATTTCTTCGTAGGGAGGGATAGTGAGTTTGATTAAGCAGACGTACATTCGCGCGCCCCTCATTATGTTGGCAATTTCTACAGAGAATAATGCCAAATCGTCCTCCTGTGAGCTGCAAGGAGACCCAAGCCGCGCATACATTCTTTGTCGGTCCGCTTCGAAACGTGGATACTCATGAACAAGATGTTCCGGATCCTCCACGACAAATCCGCAGAGACCATAGAACGGATCTGCTGCGCGTCCAAACATGTAGCATCCATGGCCAAGTACGAATTGCGTAAATTCAAGCACCACGTCACCAGAACGACACTTAAGCCAATGTTTAATGTCAGGGATGAGCTGGTGTATCCTCCGTGGATATGACCTAACCCATCTGTGTTGCTAAATATTCAGGTATCTGGTCTTAATCTCCATCTACTTGAGAAGATGCTCGCGCGAGGTACTTGTCCTTGCCAGGCTTTCCAGATCAATTGAAAATCTGTCTGCAAGTACACCCGCCGCATCATCTGCAACTGTTTGATGCGCTCCACAGATCCTAAGCTTAGGAACCCTGTGAGCACTCCTTATACCACGAAAGTATGACTTAGTTGCAAGTGCCCCAACCCCAGGTTGGAGCTCACTAAGCAGTATGGATTTACTCACCGAATTTAATAGAACCTGAGATTGTTGTCTGGGTACCCCTAGATTTGGGCGAATCTCTTCAGTTTTTGTGTGATGGCAGGTGCTTTTTTGGATGACTCGTTCAAGTGCAAATTAAAGCATAGTCGGTGGTCCAAGAGTACACCCAGGTATTTGATGCAAGGCCTCGATTCAATTATATGACTCCCAACTCTCAATGAAAGTGCTTCCACTTTTTCCTGGAGCTCATAAGAACCAGCTCAGTCATATGTTCCGCCAGACTAAGATGATTCTGTGTAAGCCATCTTCTCGACGCTGCAACAGTCCTCTCTACTCCACACATCTCCAGTAATGTCAAAAGTCCTAGTGCCTTGTTCCGTGTCGCAAACCAGGGTTTTCTACCTGAAGTAGGACACCACCATCCGGATTAGGTAATACGGTATGTCCAGTATGTATGCTCAGCGCATTTATGATGCAGCTCCAGTCAGCAGAGTTGAAGACATTATTTACGTCAAGCGTGACAACTGCGCAGTACTTTTTTTCTCCGCCAAGCCATCTAGTGCCATTTGGGGCCTATTTTGCAATGTCGCAGACCTTCTGGATTGCTCCCACAGTACCCCTTCTCGGCCTGAAGCCAAATTGCAGTGCAGACTATTTGGCATCTCCTTGTACTGCTGCAGTCTGGCGCAAATAATCCATTCAAAGATCTTCACAGTATTACTCAGTAGAGATAAGGGCCTGTAAGACGATGGTAGTTCTGGGGGCAGGTTTCCTTTCCGAATGAAAACCAACCGTTAATTCTTCCAACCAGGGGAAGAGTCCTTCTCTCATGCAACTTGAGAAAATCTCGCAAAAGACAAAAAATCGATATTCCGATTTATTAAACTGTTTTAATTCAGGCCCAAAGTAATCTTTGTTGTAGTTACAAAGTTTAAAAAAAAATCTGAAAGCCGGATGGGGGTTGAACTCAATGTTTTGCTGTTTTGTGTCACCAGCCGAGCCGGCGCTTAATACACTAGGCTATCAAGGTAAATTTGTTTGTAGCACGAAAGTGCATACTCAAAATGTAATTCGGTTAATTAATTATACTCTTCACGGGAGTGAATAGTATTATAAGTTTGTCATGAATTTTGTAACACACAGAAGGAGACATCGCAGACCACATAGACGTCTCATCGAGTTGATGTAGCCATGTCAATCTGTATGTATGCAAACTAGTCCCTCAGTTTATGAGCTAGAGAGCTAAATTTTTCTAGGTTTCTTTTTACCATACGCTGCACGTTGGTCGGAATCAGCCGAATCGGACCACAAGGAGGGTACCTCCCATACACACCCCCATTTAAATTAATGGTCATATTTAAAAAAGTTTTTTATTTTTGATTTATCGAACTTAAATTTTGGACACTATAAGTTTCTGATCCATATTCATAAACCATGTATACCACGTTTCAAAATTACAACCGCATATGAAAATTGCTAATAATTTTTGTACAATGTCTTTTCTTCTATTTTCTCATTCTCGCCTTATATGTTGTTGTTGTTACCATTGTAAACAAAAAACTTTCAATAAACATAACCAACGGTAAAACCAAAACTCCGCTTGGACACATCGAACAAAAATTTAGCAATTTTCACATGCGGTTATAATTTTGAAACGGGGTATATATTTCAAGATCCTAGGGTGACCAGGAGGGGTACCTCCCACACCAAAACGAAATTATTTGACGAACTTATAAAGAGTAAAAGTACAATAAAAGTACATTGCCACTAAAACAGTGCTCATATTTGATACTCAAACTATGTTCTTTGTTGATACTCAAACTGTAACAGAGAGAATATAGCATAGTTCACAAATAACTGTTACCATTTAATTTCAAAGTGGAACGTTCAGTGAGCCGTTCCACTTATTTTTATTTTTTTCGGTATACTTTTGTTTTTTTTTTTTTGTTTTTAACAACCGGTTGCTTGACAACCAAATGAAAAGGTTGCTATTTATTTGCTCTTGAATATAGTGATCCTAAGAAAGGAAGTATATCTGATATCTCACATTTGACGCAGTCCGGTTGAGTGCAACCCGGAGAAGCGTGAAGAGTATTTTCTCATAGCTCAGATCGAAAAGAAAAGCGTTAACCAAAATTGCCTATGACAATGACGCAAACTTAAAATTATACCCTACCGAAACCAAAGATGTTTTACATCAAAAATTTAATTTAGAATACTTTGCAGTATATGCACAAAGTTCTGGCAGCTCCCTTTTTCATTCCTGCTACGTATTTTGTTATTATAACAAAATTTTTAAAATTTGGTCATTTGCCTGTTGTTGTTGTAGAATTTAAGCAATTTTTGAGCTGCTTACAAAAAGGGCATTATTTTAATAATTTTGTGTAGATCGTTTACTTACCAATATAGCTTAGAAGTACAGGTAGGAAAATAAGTCCATGTGTAGCGCCAATTAAAACAATTCCCAAGTACATTCGGAAATAGAAGACCTTAAAAATTTGACTTTTTGCAAACGCTAACACAAGAATTCCAGCAAATTTAGTCAGAGTTATACCCGAAAATACTGAACTACCCATTTTAGTCAAACTATCAGCAGCGCGATGTTCACGTGAATTTTCGGTGGAAATGGCAAAACTGTGAACAATATGTGAACAAAATTCAACAGAAATTCCAACAGCCATGACGAGATTTACAAGGGACACCGCATTAAGTGATATATTCCAGAAAAACATAAGCCCCCCTAAATTAATTACTATCATTGTAATTGTAATTACAACAACTAACGAGGAGTGAAAGTCGAAACCCATAAGTATAAAAGTTACAATAAATATAGATAATATAGAAATACCTATACTATACAACGTATCAGGCCACATTGTAAGATATTGTTCATAGAAAACATAAAAAACAGAATATGGGAAGACTTTAACTTTAAGTGCGTCATCTAAAGATACTCCATCAGACAAAAGACGACCTTGTAACATATGTGTTATATTTGCAGATATGTGCCTTGCAGATTGTAATGCCATAAAATAGTCATCAGATGTTTTAAGAATTGAATGATAAGTCATAAAATATGATGATGCAATAACAACATCGTTCTCATTTTTCGTAAAGCGAACCGCGCTGCTATAAGCTGCATGACCCGCTTTAGCACATGAATCATCTGGATTATCCAATAAAAAAAATGGAAGAAATTTGCCGAAATCAGATTTTGATGGTCGATGAAAATCATTCTCACTTATGTTGCAACTGGTACAAGTCGTATCTGGAAAAGAGGAAAAGTATTTTTATTATCTTATAAATTTAAATGAGCAATTCTTGTAAATATATACTTAATGATATAAATATATAAATTATTTCAAATAACGTTCAATGATTTTAAGTAACATAATATATTTATTTCCCTATCGCGCCTAAGCTTGACTCACTCTTTCCGTGGTCAGAAGCAAAGTGACCACACTTGATTCACTTTTTTTCTTCCCACACTACATCCATCATAACTTGCCAAACCACACTGGGCGTAATGGACAATCTAGCGGACGAAAATTAATAATTTGAGAAATAATGAAGTTACCTTTAATATTACATTGTTGCGATACTGCGATTGGTATTTTGCACCCTCCTATCCCCACCGCCCATTTTTTTATCTAGATCTACTGGCCTTATCCTTTTAAGCCGTCTGGTTCTTATGAGTTCGACAATCAGAAGATTACTTATATCGTTGTTTACATGGTTTGCTAGTTTTAATTGGTGTTTTCTGCTCATTTGTTTTATTACTTCATTCACTGATGGTATTCTTAAGTCACAATGAATGTCGTCAATTCGAATATACCATTCAGCATTGATTAAAATTCTTAATATTGTTGATGTCTTTGTAAAAGTGATATGTTTGTTGACTTTGCTGTGCCCCATAGCTGAATTCCATAAGTCCAGATGGGTTTGATAATGGTCTTATAAGGTGGTTAACATAATTATAAGACACTTTCAAAAATTTACTTTTCGCTCTCGCCAGACGAAAATTGTTTACATATCGGCTTCAACCAAAGCATAGAATGAGAGTGTAAAGGGCAATGTTTGATAGGTAACAGCTAGATTCTATTTTAAGACATAACTGTAAATATAACGATCGTTTTTGTTGTGATGATTGGTTTTCTGTCTAGTTGCAGCCTGAACATATTTATAAGACACATTCTAAAAACTGCATTGAAAAGGAGAGTATCAATATTTTTATCAGTTCGACTTGAGCTTTCGTAGAGTGAGGTTGTCATATAAACGGTGTCTCTGCTATCGTTGTTCCACATCACTCCCGCTAGTTTTCAAATCGATTTTTTCAATTGGAAAGCCAAACAAGCTACATACATCAAGCAAATAATTTTTGTTTCAAAATTACCGCATAATCATCTGTAAACATAAAGCGAAATCGACTGGCATCAAATTTTGAGTCTGGCGCATCTGGCGCTTCAGAGAGACTAAAAATGCCGCGTTTAAGTAATAACGACAACAATTATAACAATTATTTTCGCCCTCTCCAAACCATCGATGATGACATTAAGGACCCTGCTCATGAGGAGCAGTCTAGACCAGTAAGGCCAACTTAGCCGCCACCAATTACGGTTTTAAAGAAATCCGCAGCAGCTATACACGAGTTAGTAAAAAAAAGCATCCATAGCTAACTACTCTGTCAAGTCTACTTCGATTGGCATTAAAGTATTCTTAAACTCAGCAGAAAATTTTAATTTAATCTGCAATGAGCTTAAGAAATCCAAATTTGAGTTCTACTCCCACGAAACTAGGCAAACAAAGCCTTATAATACTATACTATCTGGATTAGAAAAAGAAATCAACGACACTATAAAAGATATACTGACTAGCCGCGGCCTGAATTGCATCGATGTCAAGACTATCGAAAAAACTATACGGGCTGGTTATAACTTGCTGTTGTACGCTGTTTATTTCAAAAACGGCGCAATAACGCTACAAGACCTGCGTAAACATTAGTCCTGTATAAACAACACAAAAGTACGCTAGGAGTTCAAAACCAAACCAACTCACACAGTGCTACAATTGCCAACTTTTCGGACATGGATCAAGTAAGTGTAATGTTAAAACATCATGTGCGCATTGCGCTGGTTCACACAATACAACTACTTGCAAAAAACTGTCCCATATTGCTGTGCAAACTGTAAAGGCGATCCACCCCGCTACCGACCCCGCTTGCCCATGCTGCGCATCGTATGTAACAATGCTAAAAATAAGGAATCAGAAAGGTCTACGCACTGCTGGTAGAAACAATAACATAAGAAGCACCAGTATTCAAAACTCAAAAAGTAGCAGTAACCATTCTTCTTCTATTAGTCATCAGCATAAGCATTTAGTGACCAATAGTGCGTTTGAGAGAAATGCAACAACTAACCAAACGGCAAATTTCAATAAAAGCAACAACTTTATTAGTTACAAAGAAGCGCTCACTAGTAATAACAGCAACATCAACAAAAACACACCATCTCAAAGTTCACCAGCTCTGCGCGTGCCGTAAAAGGTAAAAGAAGTGAACTTTTACACTTTTTAAATTCTAATCTTCTAAGCGAAACGTAGTTAACCCTTCACGACAGTTTCCTTATCCCAGGTTACTCTGTTTACAGGAACGATCGTTTTGGTTGTATGGAGGGTGGAGTAGCAATAATTGTAAAAAGCGAGACTAAACATAAACAAATTGTAGGTTTAAATACTCATCTAATTGAAAACGTTGGCATTCAGCTGGAAATAAAGAGGAAACTCCTTAAAAATTTTCTTTGTTTACTTTCCTGGCTCTTCAGTGAGGTGCCTATCAAATTCATGCTCTTACTCAAATGGTACTAAACATAAAAAGGACATGTTCAAGGCTGACTTGCTTAAGATACATCAAATTAATGGTAGCTAGGTGGTGATTTCAACTGTAGAAATCGCCTGTTGAATTGCCTCAGAGCTAATTGCTGGGGAAACATTCTACACGAACTTGCTATGCAAGGTAAATTTAATATTATACACTCAAGGGACCCCACTTACGTTCCATCAAACTACAAGGCTAATCCGTCTACACTTGACCTATTTCTAGCTAGTTCACCTCACCTTTTCACTGAGCCGCTAGCTCAAAACGATCTTTCATCAGACCATTTACCAATTATCTGTAAAGTAAAGTCGACCTTCTAGTTCAAACAAGCAACCCTACTTTATTCAAAAGCAAATTGGAAGATGTTCAGACATATCCTAAACCAACGCTTCCGAATAATATCAACCTTTAACGAAAATTCACTATACTCCAGTAACGAAATTGACTACATTATTGACTTCATGACAACTAGCGTCTGCGGTGCAATCGACCAAGCCGTACCCAAATCCTATATCACTCTCCCATTTAACACCAAAACCCCTGATAAAAATACGTAACATTACGCGAAGACTCTGGATGAGAAATAGGCATCCAATATACAAAGCCAGATTAAATTTTCTAAATCGTCAAATTAAAGTACAATTGTTAGAATTTAATAACATTAACTGGAACAATAAACTTTTCCGCCTTGACACAAACTCTAAATCATTCTGGAAAATAATAAAAATAATTAAAAACAAAAAACTGGTCACCGCTGAGATCACAAATATCACAGCAATCACCCTTGCGGAAGTGAAGGATGTCGTTCGCTTCTTAAAAACTAAAAAGTCTCCAGGTCCAGATAATATACCTAATATCTGCCTGAAGCATCTCACCTTACGTGCTCTAAATTTACTTGCTCTTATTTTCAATAGATGTATAGACATTGGATACTTACCACGCAACTGGAAGTTAGCTAAAAGTGTGGCGATTGCAAAGCCAGGCAAACCTGTTGACTAACCAGAAAGCTACCGCCCTATAAGTCTCTTGTGCGGTTTTTCCAAAATCTTTGAGCGAATAATTAAAGGAAGGTTAAACACATACATTGAAAGAAACAACATTCTCCCGTCTTTTCAATACGGCTTTAGGCCTACCATCAGCTGTATTCATCCCCTCAATAATCTCAAACAATTTGATATAAACAAACTAAAATCAAAGGATTCGGTAGGCATGGTTACACTGGACATTCAAGCTGCTTTTGATACTGTGTGGCACAATGCCCTCATACACAAGCTAATGCAAACCGGTACCCCTATGTAAGAATGATTCGCAGTTTTCTATCTGACAGATATTTTAGTGTATACATGGATTGTGTAAGTTCAGATAGAAGGGTCCTCACGGCTCGGTGCTAGGACCCTTGCTCTATAATCTATACACATACGACATTCCAACTCTGAACCATTGTCATGCATTAATCTTCGCCGACGACACTGCCCTCTTCTGCTCTGGTAATATCCAGTGTTATTCATCAAAACCTTGAGGATGCTTTTGTCATCTATGATAAATACTTTCATAGATGGAAAATTAAGCTAAATGCCAATAAAACCAACACCATATACTTCACCCGGAAGCGTAAGTCCTGCCATTTACCCATCTCTAACCTACTGCTCAATTCCCAACAAATAAGTTGGGATAACTGCATTAAATATCTTGGCTTTAATATAGACAGCAAACTAAACTTCCGTTTGCATATAAATGGGACAATCGATAAAACAAATAAGACGCTAAGAATCCTATATCCCTTTATCAATAGGAAATCTAAACTTTCAATAAACAACAAACTTATAATTTATAAATCGATATTCGTTCCAATTATGTTATACGGCTCGGAGGTTTGGGGTGACTGCGCGAAAAATTACCGTAATAAACATCAGATCTTACAAAATAAATTGTTAAAAATGATATTTAATCTTCCTTTTTACTACTCCACTTCCCTACTACACGAAAGGGCAGATATGGCCATGATAGACGAAAAA
This sequence comes from Amiota communis, assembly GCA_037043315.1. NCBI lineage: Eukaryota > Metazoa > Arthropoda > Insecta > Diptera > Drosophilidae > Amiota > Amiota communis. The sequence continues at coordinate 142,010 of JBAMAV010000997.1, read as the reverse complement.
ATTCGACAGATTACTAATAGTTTTAATGTAAGGAATCAAATAATGCACTTTCCAAGTGTAGATCGGCACTTAATTAGCTAATTCTTAATTTACTTTATTAAGTCCAGATCCCTAGGTTTTAGTTTTAAGCCTATAGTGCTAGTCTTAGGTTAAGTTTTTATAAAACTCTCAATTGTAAGGTTTTTGTATCCCCTATTTTCCTTACTCTAAAAAAGCATGTTCTCTATTTAATGAATAATCTATTTTATAGTTATCTTCTTAGTTGTTAAGTTGTCAAAGAAACTAAACTCTATATAAGCGTAAAATCATCAAAATTGTAAGAATTGTACTATCACGGGTTAATAAAGAAAGAAAATGAAATGATATTTTTATGCGCAGCATTTAACTAGACACGTAATTAAGTGAATATTATTCGAAATGCCAAGTGGCAAGCTTTTGTCTGATGAAGAAAAAGGCAGAACGATCAGGTAAATTATGGTATTAAAGCGAAGTACTAGTCGTAAACCAAAGCTATTCACACGTGTTAAACGTCGAATTATAAACCTTGCGAGTAATTCATCAGTGTCTTGTAGTCATTGTTTAATTAACAAATCACCATATATGCATAGCAAGTACTCTTACTGTATATCATTTCATAAAGGTGATATTTTCAGATGAGAAGAAATTCAATCTAGATGGACCAGACGGATTTCGCAGTTATTGGAGCGATTTGAGAAAGGAACCTGTAATATTTTCGAAGAGAAACTTTGGTGGTGGTTCCGTGATGGCATGGCGTGCGTTTGCGAAATGTGGTACACTTGAACTTCGCTTCGTTAGTTCGAGAATGGATAGCTCTGAGTACGTGGGGGTACTGAAAAGAAGTGTCCTTCCATTCCTTCAGGATTATAGAAAAAAACCATTTATTTTTATTCATGATAACGCACGCATTCATACAAGTCGCCTAACTAAAGCCTTCTTGCAATCATGTTCTATTGGCCAGCGTGCTCACCGGATCTAAATCCAATCGAAAACGTCTGGGGAATACTTGTTCGGCGTATTTATGCTGGAAATAAGAAGTTCGATTGTGTGGGAGACCTCAAAATGGAATAATTTGGACCCAATCCGGTTGGCTACCTTAGTTAACTCCATGAGAAAGAGGTTATTTGAGTTGGGAAAAGCAAACGGCAACCCAATTTAACGTTACTTAAAAAATTGAATTCAATACGGTTATGTTTTATTTAATTGGTGGCAGAAAACAAAAAAGTGTCATCATTTTGTTCAAGTTGAAAATAGTTTTTTTTCTATTTTTTAAATAATTTGAAATGTATAATAAAAATATTAAGTCTGAAGATTGAAAACAAAGTTCCTTTCGTAATGTTAACTAATAAAAATAAGTAAGTTTTAATTAACTTAAAAAAAGTGTCTTATAATTATGTTAAGCATCTTATATTAGCAGTTTGTTGTCAGTTGATAAGGCTGAATTTTTTGAGAGAAGCCAATATAATTGTCTGAATTTTTTTTTTATTTGGTTTTTTTTCTTTTGAAAGTGACATTTCCAATTTAATATGTTGTCTATATGCATTTTGCCACGTTTTCAGTGGGAATATCCGTCTGGTTGATTTGGAGCTTCTGTGGTTGGTATCTTGTCCTCGTTGTGTAAATGACATGGATAGTTTTTTTTTTTCATTTATTTTGATTTTCCATTTATTGAACCAGGCTACCACTGTGTCTATTATTAGTTGCATATCTGATGCAGCTTTCGTAAAGTCTATGTAGGAATGCAAAAGAACGGTGTCATCTGCAAATGTAGCGATCATTGATGATTCGTCTGTGGGGGTAGGTATGTCTGCTGTATATGAATTGTATAGTAGTGGCCCTAGAACGGTTCCTTGTGGAATTCCAGCTTTGATTTGTCTTAACGATGATTGGCTGTCTTTGTATTTAACATAAAAGTATCGTCCAGTTATATAACTTTTTACTATGTTATATAGAGGTTGTGGTAACTGGTATTGTAGTTTGTGCAATAAGCCTTCATGCCAAACTTTGTCGAACGCCTTTTCATCATCAAGAAAAACACCTACGCAGTATTTTTTGTCGTCTAGATCTAATAATATTTTTTGAGTCACCCTATGGACTTGTTGTACCGTCGAGTGTTGTTGTCGGAATCCGAATTGATGATCTGGAATTGCCCGCCTGTCCTGTAATATTGGATTTATTCTGTCGTATTCGCTTTTCAAATATTTTGCTTAGAATCGGAAGTAAGCTAATGGGTCTGTAAGATAATGGTAGTACTGGATCTTTACCCGGTTTAGGTATTGCGATTATTTCTGCGAGTTTCCAAAGTAATGGAAAGTGTTGAGTTTTTTTTGTTTTTTGCTGGGTAGCTCTTTTATTATTTTACCAGTCAGTTATCATATTCGGGCGATTTTTTACAGTTGACTCGATTTTTTATACAGAGGAGAATTTCTCGTGGTGTGATGTTTCTTATTATATAATTCGTCGATATAATTGCATTAAAAGTTGGCAAGCTAGTGTTGGTTGGAATATTCAATGTAAATGTGTCTTCAAAGTGGTCAGCTAAGATAGTGGCTTCCTCCATATCGGGTCCGTGCCCAAAAATCATTCGTTTTCTTCAGCGGAGGTTGGTGCGGTGTTTTTGATATTAGTGATTTAGTTGCCTTCCATAATGAGTAGTTCGTTTCAGATGTTGGAGTAAGGGTTTGAAGGTAATTTGTTATCTGATTGTTTTTTCTTTAAGAAGTGTGGTTGTAAGCGTTTTTCTCGCTCTTTTTAGTTTTTTTTTTGTCTTCGGGGTATCTGGTAGTCTGCCAAATTTTCTGGAGTCTTTTTTTTTCCTCTACAAGTTTCCTTACTCTTGGGGATGTGTAATTTCTATGTGTTGTTTTTATTAACGGTGGTGTCGATTTATATAAGGCTTCATTTATTATGTCGTTTGTTCGATGGTTTCTGTTGTATTGAGAGTGATTTGCGTTTGAAGTGTGTTGTTAATGTGTTCACGGAAGGTTTCCCTGTCGGTATTTTTATTGTACATTTTGTTATTGATATTTTGTCTAGTGATTTTGAAATTATAGCCAATTTGGATTGGAGAGTGATCTGATGATAATTCGAATTTTGCTTTGATTGTTAATGCATGCTCATTAAGGTTTCGTGCTGTGCAAAAGTCGATTAGATCCGGGACTTTACAGGGGTCAGTTGGCCAGTAAGTTGGCTCTCCAGTGCTTAGGTGTCTAGCTTTAATATGCTGAATAGCATTATATAATTGTTTGCCTTTAGCGGTCGTTGTTCTTGATCCCCATATTAAGTTTTTTGCATTGAAATCACCTGCGGCTAGGAATCTATGTCCGAGATTTTTAAAATAGTCCAGATATTGGTCACTAGTTATTTTGTGCTTTGGTGGACTATATAATGCAGCTATATTGATTGGTCCAGAAGTGTCATTTGTCAAGTGATCTGTTTTATAGTGGTCTAACGCTGTGTATTTTATATTGTTTTTTTATCATAATAGCTGTTCCTCCGTGTCCTGTTCCGTCTGGATGGTTGGTAGCCAATATATCGTACCCGTGTATTTGGATGCAATGCTTGTTTGTAAAATGAGTCTCTGATATAAGCGCGATGTCAATAAGATTATCATTTAAAAATTGTTTCAGTTCAGGAATATGGCGGTTTAAGCCGTTAGCGTTCCACACTATTATTCTAAGTTCACTGGTCATTTTGATTGCATAATAAGGCTTGGTTAGGTAGAAGGATCGTTACGATCTTTATTAAGTTGTTTACTTGTAGAACTAAATCTTTAACTATAGATTTTAGTTCTTGTATGTCATTTGATTGTGTGTTAGTTTCCTGCTTACTTTCTTGCGTGTTGTCAATGGTTTTCGTATCAGTTTTTGTTTGTTTGAGTGGTGGCCATGGGCTGGCGAACAGTAGGTTGTGATCGATTGATGATTTGGGCATAACTTATTCCTGATTGTGTTGGTGTGTTTATATCTTTAGTTATTGGTTCATTGGTTTGTGTAATGGGATTTTTTTCTCTTAGTTGGGGGAATCTTTGTATTTTTAGTGTTTTGTAGATTTCGCATCCTTTATAATTAGCGGTGTGGTTGCCGCCGCAGAGTGCGCATTTGGGTTGGTCGTTGGGTAGTGTTACGTTGCATTCCATCGTCTTGTGTTTGCCAGCGCACTTGACACATATTGGGTCTCTAGTACAAAAGTTTTTTGTATGTCCGTATTTTTGGCAGTTTGTACATGTGAGATTTTTCTTTTGTGGTGTGATGGTTCAAATTTTATTTTGGTTTGATGTGTTTGTTTATGTTGTAAAAGTCTGCATTATTTTTGTTGGTTTTTTTCCTCTATGAAAAATATCGGAGGGGGTGCCTTACTAGTTTTATGCTGGATAAAATGAATATTTATAACTTCGTGCCCTAATTCATTTAGTTCAGTTTTAATGTCTTCTTTATCGGAGTCGGGAAGTAGGCGTCTTAATACCACTTTGAATCCTCTTTCTTCTTTTGGGTAAATGTGTAATATTTGTTTATTGATTTTTTGTGTATCTACTTTTTGAGGTGATATTGGCATTTCTGTACCACTGTGCATTGCTTCGTTGTTGTTGTCGTTTTGTTCATCCGTTGTTGCTAGTATTTCGAATCTGTTAGATGACGAAGTGGATTTGCTTAACCAGTACTGCTGTAAAGTTGTTTGTGCTGAGTTTTGTACTGTTTGCTTTTGTGCGGTATTTGTATTTTTTTGCTTTTTACTGTTATTTGGTTGATCATATGTTTCTTTTAGTTATTGTTTTTAAATTGTTTTGATAAATATTTTCAATGTTTTGATTTTCTACCTGAGTCATTGGTAATGTAAATGAAGTAGTTGATGTGAAAGTAGATATTGTGGTAGCGGTTGATGCTACAGTTGTTGTATATAAACTTTGGGTTGCGCTGGTTATTGATGACGTTGTAATCGGTGGTATAAAAGTTGTTGGCGAAATGCACTGTGCGCTCCAAGTTAGCGTGCTTGTTGTCGCTGGTGCTAGAAAAGCCGGAAAGCAGGAACGTGTTCTCTCTTCAGCCCCAGAGAGGGGCAAGCGGTCTCGAATGGTAAAGTAACCATTCTTGTTTTTGGAGTTAAGCCTTCACTCGTCTAATTGAGCGTTAGGCATAATACCGGATTTTCGAAATTTATAGATAACAGAACGATAAGAGTCACAATACACCGGTATGTGTTGTAACGGGAATTGAAGATGATTTTTTAATCGCGATTTTTGTATTTTCGTATGAACAATATCCTCATTTGCCTCTTGTTTCTGAGCACATCACTTGGTTACGGCTGAACTGATTTTGATGAAATTTTCTGGAAATTTTCTTTAGCAAAGTCTGGAGAGTGTGCCTGTGAAGTTTAATGTGGATCGGACCTGCATTTGTTGAGAAATTGGTGGACAACATTTTGCATATAAAGCTTGGAGACATATTTTAAAATGAATCCAGCCGCATTTCTCAAATATATCAAATAAATTAGTAAATTAATCGATTCGTTTGATTTTGCAAATTATTTCAATTGCTGCGCAATGTGCTGCAATTGAAAAAGAGGACAGCATCACGCACCAACGTCACGTCGTGAGCGTAGCAAAGCACGCCGGAATCGCTAGTAATAATAATATTTTTTTTTTTAAAGGTAAGGAGGAATCCCTTTGGACATATAGCCACCGTCGTGACGACTTGTGGGTGTCCACACAAAAACACTCTCCTCATCCTTTGGCAAGTATGCCCACTTCGGAACTGCTTTATTTATTACTTCAGAGTAGGCATCCCTTTGAGATTATTAAAAATAATAATATAAACATAGAAAAGATATAGAAGATACAGAATTGAATATATAAAGCATTATGTAACCCCGATTCGTGACATATGTATTGCAAAAAATCAACCAAGTGTGAGTCGGACTCGATTTTTTGCCGCAAAAATGAATTATGTATTCAATAACTCAATGCTCGAGCAATTCCAAACACAATGAATATGCATTTATAAACAAATTGACAAAAAGTTCATGCTCCAAATATTAAATTTTTGATTTGACTTATGTTTAGGGTAGAATCAGTATTCATACTGCATATCAACATTGACTTTAAAGGTAAATATTCATACAACTTAAAAGTATAGTACAAAAAAAAAAAAAAAAAAAAAAAATATGAAACAAAATAAATAAAAAAGCTTCTAAAAATGCGCGCAGTGCATATTTGAGCATATGTTTCTTGTATAGAGACCCCTTTAATTTTCAATTTATTTAAGTTTTAGTATTCGTTGCTAGAAATACACATTCTGTGAAAATTTCAACTGTGTATCTATTACGGTTCATGAGATACAGCGGAGTCGGACGGACGGACAGTGGAAGCTTAGTAATAGGGTCCCGTTAGCACTACATTTGGAAATAAATTATATTGCACTATTTTATTTTACAACACTTACCTGGATGAGGACAAAAATCTCCAGATTTAGGATTATATTTGCAGCACCCACTGGATGCAGACCAGTCGAAATAGTCATCAATCCAACTGGAGCCAGGTCGTGCAATAAATGTTGTATTTGACTTCCGACTTGCTAAATAAATTTGTGTGATAACGCTGTCATCGTTACAGAACTGACCTGAACATACAAGGTTTTGAATTTTAGGTTCTGCAAAGTTGAGACCTGAAGTTAATACAAAATAAAGAGGTGGTCCTATGCTGAGAGACGTTTTTAAAGATTGAAAATAACGAAGTACGAAACTATCTTCTGGCATTGAAAGTTCTTGATCTAAGCCTATGTCTATTCTTGGAGAAACTGCGATACTACTACAAAGCCAACCAAAAAATGTGATCATTACAGTAACTCTAATTCGTTTTTTCATTAAAAGAGGAACGTACACACTTTTAAAGAATTTATAGAGTACACCCTCAGTAGCTTGTTGTGTGTTATTTTTTTTCCATCGAATAAAACAACAAATATCTATACGATTTTCTAATTGTCTTTTTGTATCCAACGCTAAGAGACTAACAAAACATGTTATTTGTAATATGAAGTCAAGTAATAAAGCGAAACCAGCGTATAATGCAAATGCTTTAACGGCGGGCATATCAGATAGAGCACCAAGGAAAAAACAACAACTTTCGCTAATAGCTGTCAATAGCATACTTGGACCTACACGACCTAGCGTCCGTCCAATATGTTCTTCATGAGTTTCGTCAACAAGTCTTTGGCTTCTTTGATGTGTTTGTACAAGAATAAAAATATTGTCTACACCAACAGCTAGCACTAAAAATGGAATAACTTCAACAATTATTAAAGTAGCAGAAACACCAACGTACCCGAAAAATCCAATTGATGATATCACTGAAGCTAAGACAATAATAACACCGCCAACGCCAAGAGTAATTTTACTATCTATTAAAGCTCGCTTAAAATCCTGTATATGACCCAAAGAAATTGCTATGTATGCAAACATAATCAAATAGGAGACAATTATAGTACGAATGTCAGATTGCGACTCTCTGTTTAACTCATCTTCTATAGATCGTTCTGATGTGAAAGAAATATCCATATTCTTACTAATTCTCTTTTTCGTATAGTTAAGCATAAAATTAACGAAATGATACTCCCACTCTAAAGCAAAACTTAAGTTCTCTCTATCGTGATGATTTTTTACGAGGAAAGTTAAAATTAATGTGTTTGCCAATTCAAATTTCGTATTAGCCGAAAGTTGTTCTCCACTCTTAAGAAATCCTCCCAACCCAATAGCTGGATCTACTGGTCCGCCATAGGGAGCCAAACATAAATAAGGATTGCTAATGCATTGATACAATTCATCCAAATAAGTAACCTGAAAATAAAATATTATCAAAAATAAATTTTTAAAGGTAAAAATAAATTGTTACATTATATCCGTTGTCTTCATCTTGATCATCAAGTCGAGTCACATCATCTTGAAAATAGCCCCACAACGATTGTATAACACAATTTTCTGTCAATACCGTTTCAGAGTGTTCTCTTATTAACGGTGCATAGCATATATCTTTTAAAAAAGTTCCATTGATATTTAATAACTTTATCTCTTCTTGTAAATTAAAGACATCTGTTAAAAATTGCTTATGAAAAACGGGCCCAAAAGTAATTTGCCCATTCGAAGTATTATGGACAATGTTTGGTAGATCCACTGCCTTTATTATTATCTAAAAATAAATACAGATTTATATAATGGATTTTATATTGATTATTTTTTATTATCAATTTATAAGTGCGAGTGTAATTCCAAAGTACTAAAACTAACAAAGCAAATACAAAAATTTGTGAACAAAAAACAAGTTTCTATTCAACTTTATTTGCGTCAAGTTGTTTTTATTTATATTGACATGTCCGGTTCAATATACGTGTCGTTGATTTTCTAACTTTAACTATAATCAGAGAGAAAGTTATCATTGGCTATGCCAAAGATGTAATACTCTTCACGATCCACGACACAAATAATATTAACGGAAAAACAAAGGGAATCAATACAAGTATTTAATAATAAAAGAATTTTTATTGGAAAAAATGAAATAAACACCGATCAAGCCCTCAATATTCTACGTAGGGAAATAATAAAAGGCAAAATAGGAATTCATAATGAACTAAATAACGAAGAATACGACAAATTTCGAGAAATTATAATCAGCGAATTCTCAACAAAACCACAAATAAAGTTCGTTAACTGCACGAAATTCGTAATGGACATCGAATCTGAAGATGATCTAAACAAACAAATTGCACTATTTCACAAGCACGAAAGTGGACATTGTGGAATAACAGCTACTTATGAAAAACTAAAAGTAAGAATATATAATCCCCAATTAAAACGAAATATAAATATTATAATAAACAGTTGCGATATATGTTCAGGAGGGAAATATGACCGCAACCCCATAAAAAACAAATTTCTTTCAACAGAAACACCCACATCAATAAACGAAATAGTTCATGTAGACACTTACGTGAATACCAAACAATCCTTTATCATATTTATTGACAAATTCTCAAAACATGCTACATGTTTCCCATTACCCGATAGAAACAACAGAACCATCGTCGATAAAATTCAACAATTTTTGGCTATAAAAGGCAAAGTTAAAAAGTTCGTATTTGATAATGAATTTAATACATCAATTGTAAAAGAATTTCTCAACATACAAAACATAGATTTCCATGCGACTAAACCAAATAGTCATACTGGAAATAGCGATGTAGAACGTTTGAATAATACACTTACAGAAAAAATAAGAACCCTAAACTTAGAAGAAAAACTACCCATAATAGCACAAATGAATAAAGCCATAATGCTATACAATGATACCTATCATAGCACAATTCAATGTACACCATTCGATGTACAGAATAACAAAGTCGATCACAAAGAAATATTTAATAGAGTGGAAAAACAGAAAGCAAAAACAATTGCAAGAGCTAACCAACAAAGGGAACAGTACACTGAAGACAGGCAAGAAGGTTTTATTAAAAATTATAAAAATCTCAGGCATAAGGAACAGCCAAAATTCAGAAAAGCAAAACTGAATAACATACACACAATTAATATTAAACGCAAACTAAAGTATTCAAATATTTCAGGTACTTCTTCTGTTACTCAGCTTATATCCGACCCAAATAACAGCACAAATAACATTGTTACCGATCAATAACCAGCATGGATTTATAAGATTAGTACTAACACCAACAGAAGTAGCTAATAACACTAAAATAATATTGCATATAATAAACCCGCATGAAATATCATTAATATTAAACAACATAGAATCTAATATAAATTTCCTAACGGAAAACGAACAGAAACAGCTAACAACACAAATAGAGTCGATTAGACCAAAAATAAAATCAGTAACACCATCAAACAGACAAAAACGAGGACTAGTAAACGCTGTGGGAACAGTCAATAAATGGCTATTCGGCGTCATGGATGATAATGACAGACAAATAATTTTAGAACGTCTATACAATAATCATGAAAATAATCACCAAATCATAACAACAATTAATAAACAAGTCGAAATTAATAATCATATTAACAAATCCATTACACTACTTAAAGATACGATACTAGAGGACAGACAAAAAATCTTAGAAACCGTTAATACTATTAACAAATACAACACTAACATTAAAAACACTTTAACTTACCATGACCAACTAATAAAACTAAATTACTTACAAGAACAAGTTAACCACATACTAGACACAATAGCCTCAGCCAAATATAATATTTTTCATCCGTCCATACTAACACCGGACGAAATAAACAAATACAATATAGACCTACAAAAAATTAAACTCATTAGAATAGCGGTATTGACCCACAATGACTCATTAATCTTTGCCATCAGGATCCCAATAGACTATATATAATTGTAAACCTAATCAAAATAATACCAATAACGAATCAATTAAATTTTAAGATAGATGGTAAAGAAGAAACCATCATAGAAATTAAGAATAATTCATATATTTTTGAAGAAGACAAATCGCTAGGAGAATTAAAGGAGAGTAAACATTGTATTTTTCAAAAAAATTGTAAATTAGTATATGATAATGAAGAACTAATAAACAAAATAAACGATGAAATCGTAATAGTTCAAACAAAGAATAAAATTGAAATAACACATAATTGTAATAATGAAACCGATAAATTAGAAATACCCAACAATGTAATTGTGAAATTTAAAAATTGTACAATAGCAATAAGTCATAATGTATTCTCAAACAAAGAAGAAACATATAAACAAATTTTTATAGAAACAGAAACAAAGAATTAAAACTTACTAACAAATTATCCTTTAGAGAAATAGCGATTTCCCAAATAAACAACATAAAAGAAATAAAAGAACTTAAAACACATACAGTAATAGCCAACTCAACAATAATACTAACCTTAATAATAATGGCTATTACAATAATAATAATAATATTCAAAATAAAAAGAAAGCAAATAATCTTACATACTAATAATGAAAGGATCCAGGAGTATCCTTCGTCACAGGGGGGAGAAGTTAAGTGTCCCCACTTGACCCTGAACCATTACGCTGGAACAGACGAAGTCAGCGTAATAGTTCAGAAATATTGGAAAACAGAAAATGCTTAGAAGGAGAAATAAGAAACTCCTAAAGCATCAAATAAAAAATAAATAAAAAGAATTTATAATGTAAACAATTCATAAATAACTATACAATGTTGCACAATCATAAGCAACGTTAGCGTCGACTTCGCTTCCGTCGCTTTTGCTTGCTCAGCATTGTAAAAGACAAAACGGCACTTGCATGTGCCATGCAAAATGTATAATAAGTTAGTCTTAAGACATATCTGAAAGAATAAAGATAATTATACTCTAAAGAACATTCTCTTTATTTTATTTCTTTCTGAATAACATAATTGGCGCAGTCGTGGAAGTTAATATCTATAGATATTAACTATAGAACCGTTTTAAAAAAATAAAAACAAAAATTGAAAAAGTGAAAATTAGAAATAATATAGACAAAAAGTGATTCTTCTTTTCAAAAACATTGAATAAAACTATTAAATAAAAAAAAAAAATAAAAACAAACATTCAAAAATTGAAAAATAACATAAAAATAAATAAAAGTGCTTCATACAAATAAAAAATAATAAAACACAAATACAATACAAATATATATACAAATAAAAAATAATAAAACACAAATACAATACAAATATATATACAAATAAAAACAAAAAAAAATCTATATATAATAAGAAAATAAACAAAAAAAAAAAAAAAAAAAATCTTCACATTCACAGAAAAAAAAAAAAAGAGATACAACAACTATATCATCAAAACATGGAGGAATATGAGAATAAAATCTACTTGCTGGAGGAAACCATAAAAAAACAGCAGGAACTTCTGGACCTGCAAGTTCAGGCAATAGACAGTCTAACCAGGAAGCTGGAGACAGTGGGTATACAACAACAACAACTTAATCCCCTAGGACTACAGGCAAAAGACGCCCTTGGCTACTTCAGGTCAATTCAACCACTAGACAATGAGAGCTACTTGGTACCGTTTTTAAAATCGGTCGAACAAGCAATGACGTTATGTGCAGACAACGTTGAATTACAACGCTTTGGACTCAACATCATATTGAATGAGAAACTTCGTGGGAATGCTGCATTCATCACCAGCGAACTGCCGGAAAACGCATCTTGGACAGACTTAAAGATGAAACTCAAGTGTCACTTCAGGCCAAAGAATACCTTCTCGGACATATTCAACATGCTTCGGGGAATAAAAAAATTCGTCATAACAACAGATGCAAGTAACTTTGCAATTGGAGCAGTTCTTTCTCAAGAAGGACACCCCATTGCTTATGCATCAAGAACCCTGAATAAACATGAATGTAATTACGCAACCATCGAAAAGGAGCTACTCGCAATAGTATGGGCAGTAAAATATTTCCGCCCATATGTCTTTGGGAGATTATTCGAACTACAAAGCGACCATCAACCCCTTAAGTGGCTGATGACGAAATTTACAGGAAAAGATATAAATCCCCGACTACAAAGATGGCTGATAAACCTAGGAGAATACAATTTCCAAATAGAGTATATCAAAGCTGCCGACCTTCAAAAGGAAGACTTAAGCTCAAATAACGAAGAAGAAATAAACTACGGAGAAGATGAAGACAACTTACGAGACAGAAATGATGAATCAAGCGAAGTACAAACTGTCCATTCCCAAGAAGAGGACTTAAGTTACAATATACCTACACTTGAGACGGTCGTTAATAGATTTAAGACACAAATAATATTAACGGAAAAACAAAGGGAATCAATACAAGTATTTAATAATAAAATTTTTATTGGAAAAAATGAAATAAACACCGATCAAGCCCTCAATATTCTACGTAGGGAAATAATAAAAGGCAAAATAGGAATTCATAATGAACTAAATAACGAAGAATACGACAAATTTCGAGAAATTATAATCAGCGAATTCTCAACAAAACCACAAATAAAGTTCGTTAACTGCACGAAATTCGTAATGGACATCGAATCTGAAGATGATCTAAACAAACAAATTGCACTATTTCACAAGCACGAAAGTGGACATTGTGGAATAACAGCTACTTATGAAAAACTAAAAGTAAGAATATATAATCCCCAATTAAAACGAAATATAAATATTATAATAAACAGTTGCGATATATGTTCAGGAGGGAAATATGACCGCAACCCCATAAAAAACAAATTTCTTTCAACAGAAACACCCACATCAATAAACGAAATAGTTCATGTAGACACTTACGTGAATACCAAACAATCCTTTATCATATTTATTGACAAATTCTCAAAACATGCTACATGTTTCCCATTACCCGATAAAAACAACAGAACCATCGTCGATAAAATTCAACAATTTTTGGCTATAAAAGGCAAAGTTAAAAAGTTCGTATTTAATAATGAATTTAATACATCAAATGTAAAAGAATTTCTCAACATACAAAACATAGATTTCCATGCGACTAAACCAAATAGTCATACTGGAAATAGCGATGTAGAACGTTTGAATAATACACTTACAGAAAAAATAAGAACCCTAAACTTAGAAGAAAAACTACCCATAATAGCACAAATGAATAAAGCCATAATGCTATACAATGATACCTATCATAGCACAATCCAATGTACACCATTCGATGTACAGAATAACAAAGTCGATCACAAAGAAATATTTAATAGAGTGGAAAAACAGAAAGCAAAAACAATTGCAAGAGCTAACCAACAAAGGGAACAGTACACTGAAGACAGGCAAGAAGGTTTTATTAAAAATTATAAAAATCTCAGGCATAAGGAACAGCCAAAATTCAGAAAAGCAAAACTGAATAACATACACACAATTAATATTAAACGCAAACTAAAGTATTCAAATATTTCAGGTACTTCTTCTGTTACTCAGCTTATATCCGACCCAAATAACAGCACAAATAACATTGTTACCGATCAATAACCAGCATGGATTTATAAGATTAGTACTAACACCAACAGAAGTAGCTAATAACACTAAAATAATATTGCATATAATAAACCCGCATGAAATATCATTAATATTAAACAACATAGAATCTAATATAAATTTCCTAACGGAAAACGAACAGAAACAGCTAACAACACAAATAGAGTCGATTAGACCAAAAATAAAATCAGTAACACCATCAAACAGACAAAAACGAGGACTAGTAAACGCTGTGGGAACAGTCAATAAATGGCTATTCGGCGTCATGGATGATAATGACAGACAAATAATTTTAGAACGTCTATACAATAATCATGAAAATAATCACCAAATCATAACAACAATTAATAAACAAGTCGAAATTAATAATCATATTAACAAATCCATTACACTACTTAAAGATACGATACTAGAGGACAGACAAAAAATCTTAGAAACCGTTAATACTATTAACAAATACAACACTAACATTAAAAACACTTTAACTTACCATGACCAACTAATAAAACTAAATTACTTACAAGAACAAGTTAACCACATACTAGACACAATAGCCTCAGCCAAATATAATATTTTTCATCCGTCCATACTAACACCGGACGAAATAAACAAATACAATATAGACCTACAAAAAATTAAACTCATTAGAATAGCGGTATTGACCCACAATGACTCATTAATCTTTGCCATCAGGATCCCAATAGACTATATATAATTGTAAACCTAATCAAAATAATACCAATAACGAATCAATTAAATTTTAAGATAGATGGTAAAGAAGAAACCATCATAGAAATTAAGAATAATTCATATATTTTTGAAGAAGACAAATCGCTAGGAGAATTAAAGGAGAGTAAACATTGTATTTTTCAAAAAAATTGTAAATTAGTATATGATAATGAAGAACTAATAAACAAAATAAACGATGAAATCGTAATAGTTCAAACAAAGAATAAAATTGAAATAACACATAATTGTAATAATGAAACCGATAAATTAGAAATACACAACAATGTAATTGTGAAATTTAAAAATTGTACAATAGCAATAAGTCATAATGTATTCTCAAACAAAGAAGAAACATATAAACAAATTTTTATAGAAACAGAAACAAAGAATTAAAACTTACTAACAAATTATCCTTTAGAGAAATAGCGATTTCCCAAATAAACAACATAAAAGAAATAAAAGAACTTAAAACACATACAGTAATAGCCAACTCAACAATAATACTAACCTTAATAATAATGGCTATTACAATAATAATAATAATATTCAAAATAAAAAGAAAGCAAATAATCTTACATACTAATAATGAAAGGATCCAGGAGTATCCTTCGTCACAGGGGGGAGAAGTTAAGTGTCCCCACTTGACCCTGAACCATTACGCTGGAACAGACGAAGTCAGCGTAATAGTTCAGAAATATTGGAAAACAGAAAATGCTTAGAAGGAGAAATAAGAAACTCCTAAAGCATCAAATAAAAAATAAATAAAAAGAATTTATAATGTAAACAATTCATAAATAACTATACAATGTTGCACAATCATAAGCAACGTTAGCGTCGACTTCGCTTCCGTCGCTTTTGCTTGCTCAGCATTGTAAAAGACAAAACGGCACTTGCATGTGCCATGCAAAATGTATAATAAGTTAGTCTTAAGACATATCTGAAAGAATAAAGATAATTATACTCTAAAGAACATTCTCTTTATTTTATTTCTTTCTGAATAACATAATTCGTGCGCGTGTAATTGGAGTCCCACAAACTTCGATTTGTTCTAGAAAGGGGTTCAACATTTGAAATTCTGGTTTCAAAATCTTGTACATGCCGCAATTCCAATGATGAAATATAAATTGCATCAACTGCGATGAACTTTCTGTTTACGTTAACTTTATTAAAAACTCGTAATACATATGCTATGCGACGATAACGAAATAATAACACAACGTTTCCACTATCAATATACTTTAGAAACGTTGCTTTACGCTGCTCTAACTCAGATTCATCAAATTTGATATCTATCACAGTTTGAGGCCAATATGCTTTCGTTTCATTTAAAAACGCTTGTCCCGTAAACCAAATTGTATCCATCAATTCAAATGCTGGATGGTTATCCTTGCCAGGAACGTGACGCCAGTTGATATCTGATGACCTTGTTTGCATCTCTGTAATTCCAACGATACAATAATCCGTTTGGTTACAATGGATATAATGGGTAAATCATACCGAAAACAGAAAACATCGTGTTTTGGCTGCCATGACATGCCTAGTGCCCTTATAACATCCTTAGAATCAACCTTAAAGTGTAATTCTGCTGTAATTCATGAGCACTAACTGCTCCCGTGAGAAGGTCATCTACATACATATCCTCTCTGTGCACAGCTGCTCCAATCGAAAATTGATTTGCGTAATTATCTGGAATAAATTTGTTGCTCCGAATCGCTAAGACAGGAGCACATACATTCCCTATGTAACAGTCTTTAGCTACAATAGTCGCAAAGGTTCATTTGAAGATTGTCGCCTGAAACTTCAAATTGTCTATACATTTTTGTAATGTCAGTAATGAGTGCGATGTACATGAAAAACAAGCAATGTTAAAATTAAATTTTGCTGGATGGTCAGTCCAACCATCAAAATGTCATTGAGTGACAAATTCGAAGTAGTTTTATATTAAGCATCAAATACTACGCAAAGCTTAGTCGTTGTGCTTTTCGGCCGAAGTACTCTATGATGTGGAATTACGTAATTTGATCCGTTTCCATCAAATTGTTATGGGTTGCATATGATTTAGCGTGGTATATTCGTTAATGAAATTAGGAAACATTTCCTGTAACAAGGGTTGACGCTGTAGCCGTCACTTAGCTATTTCGATAGATTCAACCAGCTTAGTAGGTGACTCTTTAAAGGGCAACTTACTTGAATTCGCCCTGAATCGAGAAACACACACGTTTCAAAATGTGGTTCACATTCCTACTCTTCTTCAGTCCAAATTCGGTTTGGTGTATCAGGCATATCAAACTCTTCAATATTCCAAAACATTTGAAGTGAGTCTTGCAATTCACAAGAGCGTGCTATGTTGCATTTAAAGACGTTTGAAGTTCAAAGTTTAAGACGTTCAGCTAATTATTCCGTTATAAAATTGATTTCAAGCAATGCTCTAGCTGGCTGAAATGAACCAAATTTATCCTGAATTAATATGATTGCGGTCGGAATCAATGCTCGCTGCCAATAGCGTGAAAGCATTGAAACTGCTTGAGTGTGTTGATCTTGTTGTCTAACTAAATGTGCTTCACCTTGTACTTGCTCACCTTGTGGCATGATCCGATGTAATGTGGTTTGATGTAGGCCTTGACAAATGCGACATCTACACTTTGTCATACATTTACAGGCTACGTGACCATTCCTTAAATAGTTTAGGCAACGAGACGTTTGTTTTACAAATACATATCTATCTATAATCGAAAGTGTTATTTTTTTTTTTAATTATGTAAAAATTAAATTTAACTATACTTTTAAAATGTTGGCTCTCAGTCTCAAACTATGAACGATATAATATGCAATTTACACCAAAGTACATCACGTTGATGGGGTTTTTCGTTTACAACGGATATTTTGCATCACGAACAGCTGTTTTTTGTTTTGGTTATACACACACGTGGAACTTGCGAGAACGTTTGTTAAATAAAAACTGAAAGTTTGTGAAAAATACTTGATTTAGAACATTTTGCAACATATGCAAATAATTCCTGCAATTCCATTTTTCATTCTTGATACTTATTTTATTAAATTCTTTTAAAAAAATTAACAATTTATGATTTACTTAACAATGTTTTGTGCCATCAGCTGCTGTTTAGTGATGCGACAGGTGGAAAAACACAAAAAAACTTGGAAGCACTAGGAAAATCTTGGCGACACTGTCAGAAGATGTCTAGAGTGACCATTATTAATTTTCATATCAAGGCACATCAGTTCTTGATGCAACTATTGGTCCCCATCACATTCTACAACAACAATCCCTGAATGACGTCATTTTCCTTGTGGTTGTTGTCGAATCTGATACGTATCAGTAGGCACATCAATGTTTATGTTGATGTGCTTTGGTGTAAATTGCATATAAAAGTAAAGCATCCTTATGACATATTGATCATTTACGCATTGGACTATAGAAATTGGGTTAGTCCGTGCAGTTATATAGGGAGCCATGTAATAATCTCTATATACAGAGTATTCAAAGAGAAAGTACTGAAGACTTTCTATTTGATTTCTCATGCATAGAGAGCATACCAATTTTTGGTCAATTCTATAGACAACCCCTTTGATGCTAAATCTAAGGACAAATTTATTAGATAAACAAAGTTGCGGAAATACAGAACTCATATGAAATTTATTGTTATAGAAGACGTATGCGACTGTTTTATCATCGAAGGCTCACCGAATTGTACAGTTAAACGAATTGGAGCTAGCGCATCTGAGTACATCTTGGAATTTCAGAAATCGATTAATGTTTTTTGGCCAGTCCTTTCATATCTGTCAAATTTTCGGGATTTAGGTTATTCCACATGTAGGATAACGGGTTGTCCATATTCGACGGACCCATCTGGCAACCCTGTATCTTTTGACAGAAACGTCAGATCGCTTAATGACATACCGCGTTGGAAGCGTCAGTCCAAACAGATGTTTACCATGGAATAGTACACGCCACGCTAGCGCTCCCAAATTTACGAGATGATGATGACGAGCAATTTTGGAACAAAATCATCATGTCCGATGAGGCTCATTTCTTATTGAATGGGACGGTAAACAAGCAAAATGAGGCAGTTCTGGTTTCAACAAGACGGCGCTCCACCACACACAGCTCGCACCACAATCGATTTTTTGAAGAAATTGTTTCCTCGTCGCCACCGCGTTCGCCCGATTTAACGCCACCAGACTTCTTGTAGGGATATTTAAAATCAAAGGTTTATATTAATAAGCCAAAGACCATAGAAGAGCTCAAGAACAACATCCGTGAGGAAATAGCCGCTATTCCAGCCGAAATGTAAGTTAAAACTATGCTGCAAAACGGGCACAATACGCCGTACAGGCTCAAGGCCGCCATTTGAGAGATATCATAATCAAAAAGTGATGTCAACAAATCTACTTGAACCAAATAAAATGATTATTATCGTCAACGTCAAAAAAAAATTGTGTTTTTCTTTGATTTAAAAAAACACAATTACACACGCCACAAAACGCTCTCGGAGTGAGTATATCGGCACTCTGACCAAAAGCAGAGACTGACAGAGAGACAGACTCGTCGAGCTGATGAAGAATATATTTACTTTTGGTATCCGATGTCTCCTTCTGTGTGTTAAGCCAGCCACAAATTATGCGGTCGATTGTATAATCAGAGATCAAAAATTTTTTAAAACAATGAGAGCATGGAAGTTCTTTTTGCATATTCAATGTGTTTTGAAGTGCTCGAGCGGTGACTAAATTTCATAGCAAAAATAAAAATTATTAACACAAATCAAATAAAAATTAATATTAAATTAAATAATATCAAATTAAAAATTTTACATTTCAGTGGTAAAGTGTGTTCTGATATTTTTTATTAATAGACACATATACGTACTTATTTCATTTTTGGCAGGATAATTTTTTGATTGGGGGAGTGTAAGGTTTTTAGACATCCTGTGTCCATGGTGTAAGAAATAGGGGTGGCGCCAATTTTTTTACAGTTATGTGTCGTTCTCAATTTTTGACGTCATTAGCATTGACGCTGAAATAATGCATTTAGTGTTGAACATGATTTGAAAATGCATTAAAAACTGAAAAATTTGAAGAATTGAAATTTTGAAAAATTTGAAGAATTTTCAATGTATTTTCAAATTATGTTCAACACTAAATGCATTATTTCAGCGTTCTATACACTGATATGCTAATCACGTCTACAATTGAGAGTGAGTAATTTTTGAGAGAGTAAAAGGTCAAATTGGCGGTACATTGTATTATTGTACCATGTCCTGTGTCTGTGTGAATTTTTTAAATATAATATACATACTATGTAATACATATGTATGTACATATATCTAAGATATATTACATATATAAATAAGTAAGGCCTTAGTTGCTTCAGTTTTATATTGCATTTCTGAATTAATTTTCTAATTTACAATAAATTAATAAGTAAATAAATAAATAAGTATATATATATTACATATATTCTGTGTGCGTGAGTGAAATTTTAAAATATATATCTAAGTTTTATTACATATACATGTAAAGATGATGTTCTTTAATTTAAAAGTTTTAATGTAAATGTATTATATTCGGTATAATAAGTGTCTGGTATAATAAAAGTAATAATTCAATGCAATAATAAAACACAAAATAAGTTAATAATAACACTCGAAACAGCTACAAGATACAAGTTCAAGTGGACAGCTTCAACGTTCTTCAACGATTTCGACCTCTTCAACGACTTTGCTCCTTTTATATCCTTCCTATCTGCCATCGACACAGGGTTAGATTCACAAACCAACGGTAACACATCTTACATACAACTATATTTATATAACATTTATTACATATATGTATATTTACATATATATATACCATATATATGTAAGTTATCAGAGCAGGGTGTAACATAAGCAGCAATAGCGAAATTATGTATTGTGATCTGCAGTTAGTCTGTTTATTAAATTATGTACTAATTATGATCCGCTATGATCTGCAGTTAGTCTATTTTCTATTTCAATTATGTATTATGTTATATTAGGAATTACTGTTACTTTGCATTGTAAAATGATATAAATAGCGAGCAATTTTAATAGGAATTTCAGTCCTTTGCTAGGACTCAAGCGCGCACTTATGCCGCAATAAATAATTTAAAAAACAATTAACTTTGTTAAATTATTTAAAATTTAATTGGCGCCCAACGTGGTGCTGAAGAATTAATAAACCCAAAGCTGCGATTCCTAGGGGAGCCACCAGTTTAAAAGAAAAAAAAAAATAACAAAATATAAAATAAATTAATAATATAAGCTGTATAAGTAACTAAAGCTGCGATTCCCAAGGGACCCTCCAGTTTATAAAACAAAGGCGAGATCTGAAGAATAACTTATAATATAGGCTGCGATTCCCAAGGGACCCTCCAGTTTATAAAATAACAAAAATAACTAGAACTGCGATTCCTAAGGGAAAGAAAAGAAAAAAACAACAGTACAGTAATTAAAAAAACCAACCTAAAACAATATCAAACGGTGAAGTAACAGAAACGAAGACAAACAACAGTACAAAAGGGTAGCAGAAAGAATTAACAATACAATAGTAACATAAACGTCAACAACAAGTGGCAACAACTACGATATCAACTAGCAAGAGTTACAGGGCGATACCCAGCAACAGTACCGCGACAGCAACAGACAGCAATATCACTTGCTCAAGAAGTTGACTCGAATCATGAAAGATACGTGTTCGTAACCAATTTTGGGAATAGGTCCTTGGAACTTATTAAAAACCGCAATCCTCCTACTGTAGACAGTAACCGACAGGTTAGGCAGAAAACCGAGGGGCAGAATAGAAGCAATGGATATCAAGGAGGTGATCAAAACGGTCAGCGGAATTACGGTAATTATACGGGTCAGCAGCCTCGCTATTAGGGTAATCGTGCTCGGCCAGAACCAATGGACGTCGACCCGTCCACTTATCGTTATAGAGAAACAATGAATTTAAGGAGGCAGGGTGACCATGTAAAGAACCAATTCTACAATCAGATCCAGAAGAGAATCGCGGACTCTGGGCAGCACAATAATCATACAATTCAACGAACTAATCACATGAGTCAGGAAGGAGCAGAGTCGGATGAGTCCAAATACGAAGACTGGTCGGAGGAAGTATTTGAGGAGCTGGAGCACGACGAGCTGAATTTTTTAGGGGTACGTCACTCCTACCTTGCATACCCAGGACGATAGGAGGCAGACAACTTAAACTTCTTATCGATACCGGAGCCTCAAAAAATTATATAAGGCCCTTAGAGGGTCTAAAAGGGATTAAACGTGTCGATGAGGAATTTTCAGTAAAATCCATCCATTGATTCACCAACATCTCACACAAATGTACAATTAACTTATTTGGCATCAACTCTGATTTTTTTTTTTGTTTGACCCAGTCTCAAATCATTTGATGGGATTATAGGGCTTGACCATTTGAAGAAAACTAACGCGACTATCAAACTTGGAGAAAACCGTATAGAACACGATCTCGGTGGGGAAGTCATATTTTTTCAAAACAGCAAGGAGCGAGGACCCAACTTATGCGAAATTTTACCCCTATCCGCTAAGAGTAGCTGATTTTGTGGAAGCTGAGATAAGGGATCTTTTAGGAAATCATCAGACCCTCACGTTCTCCGTAAATAACCCGATCTGGGTAGTGGATAGAAAGTGTTTGGATGAAAATGGAGTCAAAAAGAAAAGATTGGTTATTGACTTTCGTAAGTTGAATGACAAGACGATCGAGGATACTTACCCCATTCCGAATATAGGGATTATCTTATCAAATTTGGGGAACTCCCAATTTTTTACAACTTCGGACTTAAAATCTGGGTTGCACCAGATTGAATTGCATTCTCGATTTGAATTCTGTCGCCTCCCTTCGATCTGAAAAATGCCCCTAGCATTTTCCAAATGGCTATTGACGATGTCCTTAGGGAGCATGTCGGTGAATATTGTTTTGTCGACATGGATGACGTGATAATATTCTCAAAGAATCTGACGGATCATCTGAGACATATTGAACTCATACTAGCTAGTCTGCTGGAAGCAATTATGAAGGTATCTACGGAAAAATCAAAGTTTTTCAGAAGCGAGCTTGAGTATCTGGGGTTCACAATAGCGAAGAAAGGTATTACGACCTGCTCGGAAAAAATTGAGGCGATTCAGGGTTTCCCTCAACCCACAACATTAAGAGGCTTGCGATCGTTCCTTGGAATGGCAGGCTATTATAGGTGTTTCATTCGAGATTATGCTATGATTGCGAAACGTTTAACTAGCATTCTCAGAAGCGAGTACGGCAGGGTACCTGCAGCGCAGTCAAAAAAAATTCTAATATCCCTAGACCAGAACCAGTTAAATGCGTTTGAAAAATTAAGCGAATTTTAATGTCTGAAGATGTCATGCTGGCTTACCCCAATTTGCGGAAGCCATTTGACCTCACAACGGATGCTTCCTCGCATACGTTAGGAGCGGTACTATCCCTATAACCATGATTTCTCGAACTGTGGAAAAAAGAGAAGAGATTTTTGCCACAAACGAGAGAGAGTTGCTAGCCATTGTCTGGGCTTTACAAAAACTTTGGCATTATCTATACGGTGTTAGGGAGCTTAATATTCATACGGATCATCAGCTACTGACTTTCGCAGTTTCGGATCGTAACCCCAACGCTAAGATTAAGAGATGTAAGGCATTCATTGAAGAGTACAACGCAAGGTTATATTACAAACCTGGTAACGATAACCATGTGGCCGATGCTCTGTCGCGATATTTTATAAACGCTATAGAAACTGAGATTGAGTCAACTATGGCTATGGCTCACAGGGAGGAATCACTCAGTTATACCATTGAGTCCGTGGACAAACCAGTGAAATGTTATAAGACATATTTGGTTTTAGAATTGGGGCAATTTCCATCCAAAAGAACGTTTATTCTATTTAATACTAAAATACGTCATCATATATCCTTTACCGACAACGACAACCTATTGAAAATGTTACAGGAGGTGATTAATTAGGAAGGGGTTAATTCTTTGTATTGTGATTTACCAACCCTTGCTCGAATACAAAATGGGATAGTACAGATGATTCCATCGGTCACCTTTCGGCGCACAACAAAAATGGTATCGGACATCTTTGATCCGAATGAGAAATTGGAAATCATAAGCCAGGATCAGAACAGGGCGCATGGAGCTTCGCAAGAGAACGTGAAGCAAATACTAAACGACTACTTCTTTCCAAAAATGGAGAGAAAGCTAAGGAGGTTATTGCGAATTGTCGAATATGCTCGAGGGCAAAATACAGTAGGCAGCCTACAAAGCATCCACTTGCGGGAACTCCGATCCCAGAGTACGTAGGGGAGTTTCTTCATATAGACATTTACTCCACCGGATCAGTTCATTTTTTAACTTGCATCGATAAATATTCCAAATTTGCCATTGTGCAAGTGATAGCAACTCGTACAATACTGGATGTTAAACCGCCATTATTTATGTTAGTAAACATATTCTCTAAAGTCAGAGTGATTTATTGTGATAATGAAAGATCATTTAACTCAGTCACGGTAAGGGACTGCTTAAAAAACAATTTCAACATAGAGGTAGTGAGTTCTCCACCGTTGCATAGTACCTCACAAATGGCCAGGTGGAAAGGTTCCACAGCACACTTGGAGAGTTGGCTAGATGTCTGAGACTTGAGCGGGGAATCGAGGATACTGTGGATCTTATTTTATTGGCCACAGTGGAATACAATAAAATGATACATTCTGTGACAAACCGTAAACCTTCTGACTTTTTCCATTCATTGCAGTCAAAGTCTAGTGAGATTGCTGATCGAGTAATGAAAGCGCAACAGTCCACCTTTGAGTATCACAATGTTGGGCGAGTTGCAAGAACTTATAACGTAGGCGATAAGGTTCTCATAAAGTCAAACCGTCGCCTGGGAAACAAATTAACCCCATTATATGTAGAGGATGTAGTCGAGGAAGATTTAGGCACCACTGTGATAATTAATAGAAGGGTGGTTCAAACAAGCAAATTGACATTGAATTTCTTTATGGAACTTATTGTCAAGGAATAGGCTATTGGTAGGCAGTTTGGAGAGCATTGTTTTTTCCTTAACATGTATTGGATTCTTAAGTCTAATTATTCTTGACTTTCGCCAAATAAAAGTAATTACAGAAAATGTGCAATTACATTGGTGTCAATTAATAGTTTTCGTAGTTTTAATTAATTTATTAAGAGTACGCTGTTGTTCTTGCGGATGCGAATGACTCCAAATTTTGGATACTGTCTTGCGAAAAATCCATCGCTACATCCAGTGAGTGCCATCAGCAAGGGCCGCGGACGTCCCTCATTAAGAAGTTATCAGAGCATGGTATAACATAAGCAGCAATAGCGGAATTATGTATTATGATCTGCAGTTAGTTTCTTTGTTTATTAAATTATGTACTAATTATAATCCGCTATGATCTGCAGTTAGTCTATTTTATGTTATGTTAGAAATTACTGTTACTTTGCATTGTAGTCTTTTGCTAGGACTCAAGTGCGCACTTATGCCGCAATAAATTACTTTGTTAAATTATTTAAAATTTAATTTATATGTATTAAATTCATTCAGTGTGTGAGTACGTTTGCAATCTCTACAGCAGGTGTTTAAGGATGCTCTTTTTCCACACAAGCCTCTCATTTCTTTTCCCGATGTACAGAAGCAATTGGATAAATATGATTGTGGCGTTTTTGTGATTGTCTATGCCACATCCCTTGCATTGAAAAGAAATCCCACGTTTCAGAATTTCAACAATGCGGAAATGCGTCCCCATTTGTTGAGAATTCTAGATAGTAATACCTTTTCCATTCACTCCAAGGAAATCCCGGGGAAATCATATCAGTAACATTTTTGAGATTAAACAAAAAATGAATGGAGACACGAAATCTGATAAAACAACAGCAGAACGTGTTCGCGCTTATAGAGAACGCAAAAGCTTGCCGTAGCGTCAAATCGACCACACGAACATGCCGACCATTTCTATCAATTTCCAGATCTTCAAACAGTGTGGTATATAATGACAATTCTGTAATAAATCGTGAAACATATCTCCCTCGGTTGACTAATCAAAATCATATGATCAACATAATTAATGGTGGTACCTCATTGATAGTTGATGGTAGTGCGAATGGTATTCGCACAGCTAATTCTCGTGTGCCTTACAGTGAATACCGTCGTCATAACAAAGCTCACCGTGAATTCAAAAAACATTAATTGACAATTCTTTTGGAGGTATTTGCTCAGTTTGTAACAGGTTGGGGTTTATGTTGTTGATTTGCCTACTGATTCGGATCAGATTTAACAACAACCACAAATAAACTGACGTCATTCAGGGGTTGTTGTTGTAGAATGTGTTCCGGATCAATAGTGACATCAAGAATTGATTTGCCTTGATTTGAAAATTAATAATGGTCACTCTCATTAGTGTCTGGCAATTTCTTCCTTTTAAAGATGAATTTTGTCTGTCTTCCTCTTTTTTTTTTGCGAGTCAACACAAAACCGCTGATCGTGGCACATAACATTTGTAAATAAACCATAAATTGTTACTTTTTTAAAAGATTCTAATAAAATAAGTATCAGGAATGAAAAAGGGAGCTGCAAGAACTATTTGCATATATTGCAATATATTCTAAATCATGTAATTTTCACAAATTTTTAGTTTTAATTTAACCCACGTGCTCGCAAAGTTCCACGTGTCTGTATAACCAAAACAAAAAACAGCTGTTCATAATGCAAAATATCCGGTCAAAACGAAAAAATACATCATTTATTTTCGATCTATTTCCAGCCTTTGTACTTTGCGGGCTGAGTTTACGTTTTATTTGGACGTATCGATCTATCCCAATCTGCACTGCCAATTTGACTTTTGGAGTTTCCACTATTTGTCGCTGTATACTTTTTACTGAATTCAGCTCAGAATTTAACAATTCTAACCTATAAATTTCAGAGCAGTTTCAATCCAAAATGCTTAGAAAACACAGTATTCGGATTTATATGGAAAGAGCGCCTCCTACATCAACCTGAAACTTCGATTACTTCTTTGTAGAAATATATGAACACATCATGCAATGACATACATGTATCAATATGTAACACTTTGTTGCGTACATAATATACTATTATAAAAAACCAAATGATGAAAATATAAATTAAACACTTATATCAACACACATTCCAATCCCACGTTAATATGTTCGGCTACTCAAGACATCGACCGTCGTACAGGAATATGCAGCGCTTGAAGTCTACTATTGGTAAAGAATAGACTGTATAAATACATACACGATTACATAAACACACTATCGCTTTCATTAGAGTGTAGCTTTAACGTTTGAAAATGTAAAACAAAAGATTTATTCAATAAAGAACAAAGAACTAAATCAGACTTGTTTCGCTTTCTTATATGGCGACCGTGACATCTAATAATATTTATAAATTGATGTCTTGCTTGCTGCTACGAGGATGGGCCAATAAGTCCTTAGAAAATCCAACAGATAGCACGACTATTACTGTAAACGGTCTGTTTTCATGCAGCATCACTACCGTCTAGGTATGCTGTGAAGTTTCAGCCAGATTGGTTTAGATCTGTTATTAAACATTTTCATATAAAAGCCTTAACAGCAAAGGAAATAAAAAATGAGTTGGATTTAGTTCACGGCACATCTGCTCCTTCACTTGCAACTATTTATAACTGGTTAAATGAATTTAAACGTGGTCGTACATCAACAAAGGATGAACCACGCTCAGGACGCCCTGTAGAGGTGACTACGCCAGAAATGATCAATATAATCCATGATATGGTGTTAAGTGATCGAAGATTAAAGTTGAGTGAGATAGTTGAGGTTACAGGGATATCAAAAGGTGGCGTCATTTCTATTTTACATGAAAAATTTTGTATGAAAAAGATTTCGGCAAGATGGGTGCCGCGTTTGCTCACAGTCGACAATAAACGCAATAGGGTGGTAGCCTCTAAAGCTCTGTTGTCGCTCATGCAACGTAATCCGAATGAGTTTTTTCGTCGGTTTGTGACTGTAGATGAAACATGGATTCACCACTACACTCCCGAAACGAAAGAACAATCAAAACAGTGGATTTTGAAAGGCGACCCATGTCCAAAGAAGGCGAAAACCGTAAAATCAGCTGGTAATGTTGTGGCTACTGTTTTTTGGGATGCACGTGGAATTATTTTCGTTGACTATTTGGAAAAAGGAAAAACAATAACAGGGGAGTATTATGCATCTTTATTGGACCAGCTAAGAGAAAAAATTGAAAAAAAAACGGCCTCATTTAAACAGAAAAAAACCTTTTTCATCAGGACACATGTTTACGATCAATGGCTAAAATTGAAGAATTTAAGTTCGAATTGGTCGACCAACCACCGTATTCGCCAGATTTAGCTCCCAGTGACTTTTTCCTATTCCCAAACCTGAAAAAATGGCTCAGTGGACAACCTTTTTTTTTTCAAATGAAGAAGTCATCGATCAAACAAATGCTTATTTTGAGGACCTTCCAAAATCTTATTTTTCTGACGGGTTAAAAAAATTAGAGAAAGGAGATAATGTGAAAAAAAAAAAATTTACCAAACAAAAATTGTTTTAATGCTTTTTTCTAAGGACTTATTGACTCACCCTCGTACTATATATTTTACTAGCATAGCCCGGAGCGCTTTGCTAAGGCCACATCGTGATGTTATTGCGTGATTTGTATAGTCTTTGTCAGTGGCGTAGCTATGTACGGGCTAAGGGGGGCAGTGCCTCGCTTAACTTGCATATTAATACGATATGTGCAAAAATTACACACATTTCAAAGAAAAATTTCACAATTCAATATATTAATAAACCTAATATGCAATTTACACCAAAGCACATCAACATCAACATCAACATTGATGTGCCTGATACGTATCAGATTCGACAACAACCACAAGGAAAATTACGTCATTCAGGGGTTCTTGTTGTAGAATGTGATGGGGATCAATAGTCGCATCAAGAACTGATGTGCCTTGATATGAAAATTAATACTGGTCTCTCTAGACATTTTCTGCCAGTGCTGCCAAGTTTTTCCTAGTGCTTCCAAGTATTTTTGTGTTTTTCCACCTGTCGCATCACTAAACAGCAGCTGATGGCACAAAACATTGTTAAGTAAACCATAAATTGCCAATTTTTTTAAAAGAATTTAATAAAATAAGTATCAGGAATGAAAAAGGGAGTTGCAAGAATTATTTGCATATGTTGCAAAATGTTGTAAATCATGTAGTTTTCACAAATTTTTAGTTTTTACTTAACCAACGTACTCGCAAGTTTCACGTGTGTGTATAACCAAAACAAAAAACAGCTGTTCGTGATGCAAAATATCCGGTGTGAACGAAAAACCCCATCAACGTGATGTACTTTGGTGTAAATTGCATATAAATTGACACCAACATGGACTGTTGATCAATTATGTAAGGAAATTGTAACTAAATATGCAATGCTAGAATGCAACATTACGGAAATGTTTACCGCAATTTTATTATTCTATACAATATCATAACTTTTACACCATCATTGACAATGCCCTTACACACACAGACACAAACGCCTTAACTTATTTCTAAGTTAATTTAAGTTAAATAGTTTCTATTAACTATTTCATTATTCTCACTTCTTCGACTTTTAAACCTTCACATTTCAATTAATAAGATCTGCACACTCATACATACACCTATTATATTTATTTCATTGACCCACAGCTCACATCTTTTTGCTAACACATGCACCTTAACTTATTTCTATTTTACTATTTTATTCTCCTCTCTCGTATTCCTTTATTACGATGATTGCTATACACATACCCATACCTTAACTTATCTCTGCTTTAACAGCTCTTTAACACTTCATTCTCCTCACTTGCTCTCTTGTATTCATTTCATTCGATGCTTGCCTATACAGATTCATACTTCTTAACTTATTTGTGCTTTATCGGCATTTCATTCTTCTCTCTCCTCGACTTCCCCGCCGCCCTAACTAAACAAATTTTCGTAACGCAATTTTTCAAAACAGCAGCCCTTAATCATTTTCAATGATAAATTTTTTTAAGAAATAGTGTGGCCCAAGATAGACTCAAACATTTGGCACACATAGCAATTGAAAACCAGAACGAAGGCTATCATTGGCTACGCTTTACGCTCCTCCGCATTGCTTCCAGCCTTCCTTAGCATCACTATATTCTATTCTATATTCACAGTTTGAGTGGTACTGTATTTTTATTGTACTTTTTATAAGTTTGTCATTTAATTTGGGTTTGTATGGGTACAGATAACTCTAGGATCATGAAATTTACTTGGTTGATGAATATGGATCAGAAACTTATAGTGTGCAAATTTCAGTTTGAAAGTCGAAAAAAAAACTTATTCTAATAAGAACCTTAATTTAAGTGAGGTTTGTATGGGAGGTACCCCACCGATTCGGCTGATTCCGACAAATGTGCAGCGTATGGTAAAAAGAAACCTACAACAGTCTAGCTCAAAAACTGAGGGATTAGTTTGCATACAGACAGACAGACGGGCATGGCGAAATCAACTCGTCTTATCGAGCTGATTACAAAAATATATACTTTATGTGGTCTGCGATGTTTCCTATTGTGTGTTACACACTTTATGTCAAACTAATAATACTATTCATTCCCGTGAAGAGTATAACAACAAGGCGGCATGAAATTTAGATTACACAGTAGTTATGAATGGTTTTGAAAAAACTAAAGCCAGAAAAAGATTGTAAAATAAATTAAAAAAAAAAAAAAATGGTCGGCTTCGTTTTATTGTCTACTTATACTA
The DNA here is from genome assembly GCA_037043315.1 of Amiota communis. Lineage (NCBI taxonomy): Eukaryota > Metazoa > Arthropoda > Insecta > Diptera > Drosophilidae > Amiota > Amiota communis. The sequence goes on along the minus strand of JBAMAV010000997.1, from coordinate 111,363 downwards.
ACTGTAATATACTCATTGGCTATTATACTCTTCACAGAATTAGTATTATAAATTTGTCATGAAGTTTGTAAATCACAGAAGGAAACATCGCAGACCACATAAAGTATATATATTTTAACGTGCAAACGTTTTAAATATGGGTATACATGCCACAATGTGCCGCTCTTTCAGGCTCAAAAGTCGTAGCGCCAAGTAATTTGTATATTCTGAAAATATGATTTGTGCTGCAGCGTGTAAGAGGAATTGTATTGGTGCGCTTATGTCAACAAGGGGGAAGGGCGTTCAAAGGGGTGACTAAAACGGAAAATTCACTTTTCTTTTGAAAGCGTATTGCTTGAGAAGGGATTGTCCTATTTGACTGATTTTTCTTTTGTTATGTTAGGTCAGTTAGAAGAATGTGAAAGAAATTTTTGGAAAATCTACCGGGAAAGTGGGAAATTTCACTTTTTGTATTATTACACAGGTCTACAAAATTCACTTTTTTTTTTTTTTATATGAGAATGGTTTCCGATGTATTTTTGAGCGCTGAACCCGAATCTGGGGTACAAAAGTGCCCATCACGTCATGTTGGTGTGTTCGAGACTTCAACTTATGCTCAAATTAAAGCTTGAATCTTACCCTAAAATGACAATATATGTCACTAAAAAAAAAAAAAAAAAATTTCAAATAAAATGGCGGCTCAAAGATGGCGCACGCAAAACCAAAAAGTAGATACAACGCCATAAAATTGAACTTTTGGGGGATTTCGGGGTCGCTGATTACGAAAATGGTGTTAGTTTATCCAAATTCAAAATGGCGGATCCAATATGGCGGATGAAAAAAATCAAACACTTGATCTAAGGTCATCAACTGGACAACTCGGGGGCCTATGATATCACTGATTGACGAATAAGTATGGCCCAATATGACCCAGCGAAGGTGAAACTAGGTTATTTCCTCCCAGCGCAGGAAAGAGTAGGTTATGTTATATCCAAACAGCAAAAGTAAGACTTGGTCATGTCCAACCAGCCAAGGTGAGACAGTGTCATGTCCGGCCAGCGAAGGTGAGAATAGGTGAAGTCCTACCTGCGAAAATGAGACTATTTCATGTCCAAATAGCGAAGCTGAGACTAGGCAGCCAGCGAAGCTTAAACTCGGGTTTGTTCAACCAGTCAGAGTGAGACCGACCAGCGAAGGTGAGACCATGTTATGTCTGACCAGCGAAGGTGAGACTAAGTTATGCCCGACCAGCGAAGGTGAGACTTTGTTATGTGTGTTCAGGGAAGGGTAGACTAAGATGTGTTCAACCATCGAAGGTGAGAGAGTATCACGATATTACCTCAAGTGTGTGAGTGATATCGTGTTCGTTTTTGTTCAAAACTATCGATACTACCTGTCCCGATTTTTTTAACATTTAACTTAACCAGTCTGACGCATTAAGTCATCTAAGCCCATTCACCATTCCCAATTATTATTATGCCAATAGATAAAAGTCAAAATACAGGGCGATGTAGAACTCTAGAAAGCAAGAAAGTCTTGCTTACAGGAAACGAAATTAGGATTTCCTTTGGAAAGACACATCATCAGCATCATCATCATCATTGACTCAGTGTTATCAGGCTTTTGCTTTCGCTTTTGTGGCATAAATATTGCGTTTACTGATGCTTCTGTGGATTTTATGACGCATTTACTAGAGAAACGCAAGGACAATTGTCTATAGCGAAAATCGCTGCAAACCAAGTCATCATTGGGTAGTAAAATACAAAAAAGAAAACATTAGAATTGTTGTTGTCGTCTTGTCTCCACATTGTCCATATAATTTTTGTTTGTTGACATCTTCCTGGGGTGGTTCCGGCAGTCGGCCCTCAGTGAAGTCGTCTTGTTGAATTGGTACTTCAGGTGGAGGAGAAACACAAAAACACGTCTACCTTCTTGATGTTCTTAATTGCTTCTGTTTTTCATTTCTTTCATTCTTACTTCACTAACTAATTTATAAAGTATTTCATACAAAGCTTAACCGAACATAAGATAATTTCAAATCACGAAAGATAACTTAAGAGAATTAAAGAGAACAATTAACCCGAATAAGAGATGAAGATAAGGAAAAATTAAGAGACTTCAAAAGATCAGTAAATATGTAGCATTAAAGCTCTATTCTTTTAACAGTTCGGTGCCAACATACTCCCCGCCTTGGAAGCTCCTTCCAACCAACTTAAGTCCCATGCGACTCTGAACCCCTGGGGTAGCGTGCATATCTTGTGTATGCTACGCTTCAATACACCAGACCTTGTCATCACTGTGACTACTCTAACGAGTCCATCCTGTCCAGGGATCACTTCCAGTACACGTCCTAGGAACCATTTATTTGGCGGTGCGTTCTCATCCGCCAGAAGGACCAGTGTACCTAATGCAATGTTGTTGTACACCCTAGCCCATTTTTTGATCAGCTCGATGAGACGAGTTGATTTAGCCATGTCCGTCTGTCCGTATTTCCGTCTGTATGTATGCAAACTAGTCCCTCACTATTTGAGCTAGAGAGCTGATTTACACATAGGTTTCTTTTTACCATACGCTGCACATGTGTCGGAATGAGCCGAATCGGACCACTAGGGGGGTTCCTCCCATACAAACCGCCACTGAAATTAATGTTCTTCTTAAAAAAAGCTTTTTTGTTTTTTGACGTATCGAACTGAAATTTGGACACTATAATTTTCCATCAACCAAATCAGCCGAATTTCCGACTTGGACGGAAAAGAAAAATATGATGAAATTCTTCATCTTGATGATGAAGTGTTCACACGATCATATAATAAGATATATGTTTTCATGATGGCCACACGGTTCATAATTTTTTTATCATACGAGTATAATATGATATACATCATATTTCTATGATCGTGGGGTAGCAGAGTTCATCGCCGTTAAACTATTTACTCGTCCTATTTGATAAATATACATAGATATACAACATATAATGAATACATCAGTTATTGTATGAATATCTTCTGCTTGGAGACTAGTAACATCGTGGAACTGCAACTACGATGGACTTCAGCTTGGCTGGAACATTATTCGACAAGCATTTTGAAAACTAAAAGTAGAGTGTTCTTATAAAAAAAAGTAATGTGCCTCACCTATATAAGCACACTATAGAAGTGAAACTGCTGCACAAAATGTTAGAAATAAAGTTTTAAAATAATTACTAGAGTTGTGTATAATATTATTCATTTATTTCATTATTGAAAAAGCAATTTTAGTGTTGAAAGCATATTATAATTAATAATTGAAATAATTTGGTCAAATAACGTATTGATTTATATTACATAAATATAACAGATCGTCGTCGTGTAGGGCACATACAAATGAAAAGCATAATTAAAATTCGCTCAATCCATTAGCACATATGAGCGAAAATGCAACTGTTGATGGGTGTGTTGTTGTTGCACTTCCCTTCTCGACAAACGCAAATTGAGATAGAGAGTTCTTTTGTATGTTCACCGGCAACAACAACTACGGCACTCACGAAGAGAGAGACAGTAAAGCATTTTCGGCTGGTGGTCGTTTATTCGGTCAGTTGTTCGTACGCTCTTCGTAAAGTAAACACACATCAGTAAAGCATTTTTTATCTCTCTCTTACTCATGCATAAACATCCATTTTGATTACTGTTACCCTTTTTTTGGACTTACACAACGCTAAAGAAGTTTTACTTCAAAAAAAATTTGGCAGTCAATGGGACCGAATGCCGACCGAAGTGAAAACGCAAAACTATGAATTAACAGTAGTACATATATCTAAATCTACTAATTATAAATATCAGTAAAGACACTATCACTTCACGCTTTATGACGTATCACCCAAATTTTAAGTTTATTTTTTTATGTAATATTAAATTTATATTGATATTTATGTGGATTAAATTGTGATACGAGTATTCGCTTTAAAATTGTAAATTCGTGCATTTCTCACAAAGCAGAATGATAAGTACCAAGCGCAAGCGAGAGAGGTATTGAAATAGCAGCAATGAGAGAGAATGAGAGTAATGCTACGTTAAAACTACTAATTTCAGTGACGATAATGTAAAGTGAGCAAATATTTACCTAGTATGAACGTAGCATAAGTGATACGATGAAACTAAGAGAGAGAAAAATATACAATATTCATAGCATAGATGGGCAACGAAAATTCACTCCCTCTCTATCGCTCTCATGCATAACGTTGTTGTGCTGACTTGTTTGTCTTGTTCATTCGTATGTTGTTGTTATGTATGTAAGAACTATTTCCAAACAAGCAAATACAAAACAAGAAGAAGGCGAGCGAAATAACGGAATAGCATGTCGGTAACGCGAATTGATAGTTTTACCCTCTACCAATTATCGCTCAACGCGCCTAAAGAAGTTTTCACTTCAATAATGTGATGCCATGACGCATCATATTAAATGAATACCGTCAAGGGCAAGCAGTAGCCAAAGGCGAGATAAAATCAAAACGTGGCGGTAGGAAAAATAAAATTAAAAAGAGGATAGCTAAAATAATAAAAAAAAACCCTTTATATTTATATTCTAATTCGAGGTAGCTGATTTCGAATCTGCCCTTAGATTTTTGTAACAATTTCATGATATATAATGGTAAAATAACTAGTTTTCATATATTTTTTCGAATGACCAAGTGCAAATCATACACAAAGTTTGTATTACAAACACTAGAGCAGTACGTGAATCGTGCGTGATCGTGAAAGACCAAAAATAAACGTGAATTTCCGTGAATGTGACTGAAATTTTATTCCGTGAATGTACATGTTCGTGACGGCAAATTTCGTCACGCGCACAACTCTGAAACACACACCATTCGTTTGGTTACTTTAGTTTTTTATTTTGAAGTCAAAATAAAATGAACAGGCGGAGTGCATTTGGAAATGTATGAGTCCAATTGCACTTGCGCTATGCTCTAATAGATAGACAGAAAAGAGAGATGTACTCTTACAAAATAGTAATTTTATGAACAGTCAAACGTCGGGAGCGTAGCAAAGCATATCGGTTACGCTAGTCTGATATATTTGACAAAGGCGACTTGATTGATTTTAAACCAGAAAGAAGGTTATCATTGGGCGCGTTCAGCAGGACCAATCGCTGACCTTTTTCCGATTACTTGGTAACCGCTGACTGATTTCACTTTTCTGACTACTGGTAAAATTACGACGTTGAAAAATGTGCGGCTTCGAAGTCTGACGCAATTTAATTAGCGGCTTAGGAGTGTTGAACAGAAACAGCTAAGAGACAACAATGGATGACAGTCTTGCCTACAATTAATATATTATCCATTCCACTCATCTTTAAAACACATATAAGTAACAAATAAATATTCCCAAAATGCGAACAGCTGATTTTCAACACATCTGCAATAAGCTTAGCATTTATAAAACACATAAATACGGTTCCAGAAAATAACTACGGGTTTGATATGTGCGCTTGTTGAAGTCGCTTCGCGAGTGTATAACGAACGGAAAATCAATTTATGCATGGCTGATATCAGTGCAAACCGTTTCGGGTGTCTTATAAACGGGGTATATGATCCGAATCTATGATGAAGCGACTATTGATTCGAGTCCCATTTGACAACAACAACAAGGAATGTGATTCGAGTGAAGGACTCGAATCTCAAATTGATACGCTTAGATACGGTTTTTGCGAAAGGTCAAAGCAGTGTTGGGCAATTTTTCCATGTAAGTTGGCAGCTTTTTGATAATTTCGTTGTTTTTGTGATTGTCAGTTGTCTTCTTCTTCCGTTTTTGATGCGAGCCACACATAATTAAAACAAAAAAAAAATAGCTGTTCGTGATACTAAAATAGCACTGTAAAGCACAAAACCGAATCATCGTGATACGAGCCACTGTAAAGCGAGTATGAGCGTCACAGTTTGAGTATCAACAAAGAACTCAGGTTCAGTATCAAATGTGAGTACAGTTTGAGGGGAAAAATACGGTTGTATGTACTTTTTTTAAATTTGGGTTTGTATGGGAGGTACCCCTCCTGGTACCGCTAGGATCTTGAGATTAACATTGTTGATGAATATGGATCTGAAACTTATATTGCCCAAATTTTAGTTCGATACGTGAATAAACTTTTTCTAATAAAAACATTAATTTAAATGGGAGTTTGTATGGGAAGTACCCCCCGATTCGGCTGATTCCGACAAATGTGCAGCGTGTGGTAAAAAGAATCCTATTTCAGCTATCTCAAAAACTGAGGGACTAGTTTGCATGGCTAAATCAACTCGTCTCATCGTCTGATCGAAAATATATAAACTTTATGTGGTCTGCGATGTCTCCTTGTATGTGTTACACACTTTATGACAAACTAATTATACTATTCACTCCAGTGAAGAGTATAATGACTACTGTGAGCACAAATTCAAGCGCGTATTTTATACATCAAAGTGAATTTTCTTTTTGCAATGCCGTCATCTCTTTCCCGCATTTTCGAAATATTTACTCTTGCTCATGCCCATCAGTTATGTATATCATCAGATACATTTTCGTTTTCCATTATTTCGCTCAAAGCACAGCGAGTCGCGAGCGTGTATTTCATGCAGAAGTTCACACTAAACTGCCTATCATTCACACAAGCCTCAATGCTCGTGCCTATGATTTGTCTTCCCTTTTCTGCATTATTCTTTCATTCAATTTATTCTTTACAATTTACGCTCAGCTAAGGCAACTCTGCCTAAGCTACGCTCTCAGCAATTATCTCCGCTCTTCGTCACTCTTACTTATTCTCTTTATTAACCAAAATTTTGTCTACGCACTTTTATTAAAGAATTGTATACATACCTGTTCAATTCTGTAAAATGGTTGAAATACGGTGTCAAAATATTCTCTTTCAATCCGAGATCTCGAATCTGATGAAGCCCATAGCTGTACTGGATCGGTTGTAATATGAAGATATTTAATGCCTAGTCCTAGGACTAGGACAATACATGTGCCAATTATTAACGTAAACCATGGATAGGTGGCAAAAACAATTCCACATTTATTGAATAAGGTTTCCAAAACCACTTCAGTTTTCACACCCAAATGCTCAAAATATCTCGATTGGGGTTTAATGCTGGCATTATCAACACTTTCAGAACCATTTTCTAAAAAAAAAAGAGAAATTTTGATGAAGAACAAGAAATAGGAATAACTTTTATCCCACCAAAGCACAGATTCATTAACATTTAAACCCTTTTTAACCTGGAGATGCATCACGATTTATGAAAAAAATGCAGCAAGGCGTTTACTTAGAGGGTTTCGCATTTTGAACAGCTGTATTTTATTTTGGTAAATTGTAAGAAATTAGAATTGAAAATTTGTGAAAAATACATGATTTAAAACATTTTGCAGTGTATGGACATATATAGTTCTGGAGCCCCCTTTTTCATTCCTACTAACAAAAAATTTTGCAATATCAATCAATCACAGCAATTATTTGCTCCCATTATCAGCTATTTTCTCACCTAAAAAGTTGGCAAAAATGATAAGAAGTTCGCAGCGATTCTGAAGAGTGACCAACATTATATTTGCATGTTTTAATAATGCAGCTGTTATGCATCACATCGGCTACAAATTATTGTACATTTTGCATGTTTTTGTGTTGTCGAAAAGCTTATTTATTGAAAAATTTACATTTCGCTCTGTGTAAAGAGGATATTATTGTTGATAAATACTTTTATTTGTAATCAGTCCGGTATAGGAGATTAGCCTAAGCCAAAACTTACATTTGTATGTACTTATCTGTCTACACCATTTTTACACAGAGCGAAATGTTCATTATATACATATTATATTATGAGGGCCATCCACGACGAATTTGTTCTCGTAACCTGTTCGTCCAAAAAAAAAAAAAAACGTTTCGCCACTAACGTAGAGATTATTGCACGCGAACATCATTTGCTTGAAAATTTGAAACAGTGATTATCGCAAAATAGCAGAGGAACTTGATACGGATGTGGTGTTGATACATACTTATTTAGAACAAGAAAAACAAAGAAGTTTATCTTTGACTATGCCAAAGTAGTAAAACTCTTCACGCTCCTGTGAATGAGCATACAGAAATATGAATGCACATCGAACTATTCAAGTCGCATATTCCCTTACCTTTTGATGCTTTGGTATTCTAAGAAGAGAGTGAAGGTATAAAATACAGTTTGATTACTAAATGATCATTATTTGTGTTTCGAGATCATTCTTGTCTTTCTGCGTGTTTCGCTGAGGTTACAAAGGGTGTTTTTTTTTAAAGGTTCACAACTTTGAGTTGGCAGCACTGCTTTATTTGACAATCGAAAACAGCTGATAGTTGCTTTTTGTTTAGTGTGGTTTAGCATTACATTATGGATAGACTTAAACCAGAGCAACGCTTGCAAATTTTTGAAATTTCTTATCAAAATAATGGTTCTGATCAGAGGCTTTGTCCATTTTATGGTAATCATATTCGTCCATCAGAGTGACTAATTCTAATAACTATAGATCGTTTTTTTTTGTTCAGCGATGAAGCTCATCTTTGGTTGAATAGGTACGTACGTAAATAAGAAAAACTGTCCCATTTGGAGTAAAGATAATCCAAAAGCTGTTGTCGAAACACCATTACATCCACAGAAAATTACTGTTTGGTGCACTTTATGGGCCGGCGGACAATGTGACTTTTCACATTTTTAGGATGCCAAAAGTAAAAAAACAAAAAGTTTTTCCATCGTAACAATATTTTGATATGTAACAGACAAATGTACAACTGTTATGAATATGCACTTAAAACAAGCAAAAAACAACAGTCAGCATGATAACCGTTCTCGAACTTATCTGATCGTAAAAAGTACAATATCTAGTGAAACTTGTTAGGTTAGGTTAGGTTTGCTTGGCTTCTCACATAGACCAATAATGGTCCTTAGTGTTGCAAAGAAGAAGTATGGAGACCCTTTAGATACTGTTTTTTTTGCACTTTTTTGCGAGCTTTAATAAATTGCCACTTTTCTGATCCGCGATACTTTCCAAGGAGAGGAAAGATACAGATCCGAGATAGCTAAAGTGTGATCTGTTGAGAGCTGGACATTGGCAAAGTAGGTGTTTTAGAGTTCCCCTAACATTTACCTCGTTGCATGTTGTACATGCATCACTCTGTACCAAGCCCAATTTGGCTGCGTAGAAAGGCGTTAAACAGTGTCCCGTGAGTATTCCGACTAATACCTTGCAATCCTCTTGGGATAGCTAAGATGTAGTTGGTAATCTTATTATTAACAGAGCGAAGCATGATTTTTGCGGTTCTGCAAGAGAGTGTTCCATCTCACATTCTCTTCGCCTCCTGAATCGTTGCTGATCCTATTTCTGTTTTTAACGTGGACAGAGAGGGACGTATGTATTACGCACTTACCTCAGCTTGGCTAGCGCCAGCTTTAGCGAGTGCATCTGCTTCTTCGTTCCCTTCAATTCCTTTTTGTCCCGGTACCCAAAAGATGGTGACGCGACAGTCAAAACGGAGTTCGTCAATTTTGGTTCTACATTGTTGAACACAGTTAGATTTTGTCATCACCGCCGCTATTGCCTTTATGGCTGCTTGGCTGTCGATGAATATGTTTATTTTGGGAGTTGAGAGGAGTTAGATCTGCTGCTAATTCTGCAGCTTTTGTAGCCGCATAAATCTCGGCCTGAAACACGCTACAGTAGTCTGGAAGCTTATATGATCGTTTAAGGTCAAGCTCTGAACAGAATACTGCAGCTCCCACTTCCTCTGCCATTTTAGATCCGTCTGTAAACAGGTTGTAGGAATGACCGCCAAACTGGAGTCCCCTCAGCCACACATTATGTTCTATTACTACACTAGGCCTTCCATTAAAGTTGGCCTGGGGAATAACATAGTCCGAGCTAGTGTTTAAACTTTCATGTATCTTACTGTGCCAAAAGGCCTCTGTATAAACTGTCCTGTTACCTTTAGTCTTAGCGCAGACTTCTTTGCAGTGTTCTTCGCTGCCAAGCCTATAGGTGGTGAAACTTGTGGTGGCATAATTTTTTTTAGCATAAATATTTTGATATAAATCTTTTTGATTATATTTACTTGGACATTTTGTAACAACACTAATAAGTTCCAATCACCACAAATTGAGTTAATTAGGAAATATTTTTTTTTTTTTTTGAAACTTACATAATTCTATTGAATTTCATTGGATGTTTATCTCCAAATTAATAAGAAATATGCCTAGTTTCAGATTCTGCAATCAGTTTTTGCGACTAATTGCTTGAATTGTTTTTTGACTCTAATTGTTCAGGCGCGTATTGAATAAACGTAGGTACCTACCACTTTAGCCACAGTTCCGTTTGATATCCCGCTACACAGCTAAGTATAGTGACCATTCGCCGCTTGCATCGACAATTGGTGTTTATTATGTAGCGGACGAAAGTTCTGCCAGGAGGCGGTGGCTTCGTGGTCATATGAAGTTGTGAATACAAATCAATTGGGGATGAAAGGTCATAGCAAAACGATTTCATTCTATCGACAATTCTCTTCATAATTTCAATTTAAGAAAACTTAATCCCAAATGAATGCAAGTACATGTTCTTTATCAGGTTTTTGATATTTCAGTTTATTTATAAATTCATCACAGGAGTGAATAGTTTTATAAGTTTTTCATGAAGTTTGTAACACACAGAAGGAGACATCGCAGACCACATAAAGTATATATATATTTGTGGTCAGCTCGATGAGACGAGTTGATTTAGCCATGTCCGTCTGTATATAAGCAAACTAGTGCTTCAGTTTTTGAGCTAGAGAGCAAACAGGTTTCTTTATACCATACGCTGCACATTTGTCGGAATCAGCCGAATCAGACCACTAAGGGGGTACCTCCCATTTAAATTAAAGTTCTTATTAGAAAAAGTTCTTTCTTTTTTAACGTATCGAACTGAAATTTGGACACTATAAGTTTCTGGTCCAAACCAAATCAATCATGTAAATTTCATGATCCTAGGGTTACCAGGAGAGGTATCTCCCATACAAACCCAAGTTAAATAACAATCTTATAACGAATAAAAGTACAATAAAATTGCCACTCAAGCTGTGTTCCTTGTTGATAATCAAACTGTAACAGAGAGAATATTGTGATGCTAAGAAAGGAAGGTTGGATGCAACCCGGAGGAGCGTGAAGAGTATTACATCTTTGGCAAGCCAATGATAGCCTTCTTTCTGTTTTTTCTTTTCTTTTTTATCACAAATATATACTTGTTCCATATCTCGGATTTAAGATCTGAATTTTTTAAAAAATTATAAAACAAAATAATAGCCGTTTTATTGAACGAAACGCTGACTGGTTATCAAAACATGTGGTTTAACTGAATTTATTCTTGTTGTTACTCCATGTACATCTCATGATATTTGCCAGATAAGTTGACGAACGAAAGATTATAATATGGAGTAACTCTGATTCATCTTCTACGAAATATTGTCGGCCAATAAAATTTGTATTTACGTCATTCCTAGGGAGGTGAAATATATCGAAGATCAAATATCGGATCTGCATTCACAACAATTCAAACAGATAAGCTAAATTTCAAAGTAAAAAGTACGTTTGTGTAGTGCATGATTGACGGTAAAGTTTGTAAAGCCCTGTCGGCATATATATCATCCCAAAAGTGCTACATATATGGTGCTTCACCGAACGATATGAATAATTTAAGTGTATTATGGGGTCGAAAAATAGACGAAAGAATGCTTGCTTTCGGAATTTCTCCTTTACATTCATGGATACGATGTATGGAGTGTATGCTACACTTCGCTTATCGAATGGAAGTGAAGACATGGTGTGTAGGTGGCGAAGAAAGTAAGGAGAATATGATAAAGAAGAAAGAATACATCCAAACTAGATTTCGAAATAAGTTGGCCTTCTAATTTATATGCCAAAACAAAAAGCTGGTACTACAAATGATGGTAACACGGCGGACATAACAAGCATAAATATAATTCACTTAAAAAGATTTCGTTCAATACTTTCATGCATAGGATGTGGGTATCCAATTAATTCTGTAGCCTTCGACCAATATTCCACAGAGACAAGAGTACTGTATTTATCAGAATATGCATGATACAATATGCCAGTGAGTGTGCATACAATTTTATTTCATGGAAAGGATATAATCGCGTCTTCTACGAGGGGTACTATTAATATTTCGGGAATAGCAAATAATAGTAAAAATTTTTAAATGAAAACGGCTTTATTGTTTTTCAAAATATTCACCATGATGATCAATGCACTTTTGCATTCGTTCAAACCATGTCATAGCAGTTTTTCCATTCCTCTTGAAACACTTCCAAAACATGGTTTTTGAACGCTTCAACTGCTTCTTCGGAGCTCGTAAATTGTTGACCACGCAGTTTACCTTTGATATTCGGGAACAGGAAGAAGTCATTGGTTTCATTATCAATTCGATGTTTTGACTGCTCAAAAATTCACCTGTTTGACGAGATGTGTGAGAGGTCGCATTATCATGATGGAGAATGATTCTTTTTTGGCGGTTGGTTTTGCGAATTTCTCTAAAGACTTCCGGCAAACAAATGGTTGTATACCACTCAGAATTGAACATCCTACGTTGTTTAAACGGAAAAGTGGCTACATGACCCATTCGGCTGAAGAAACAGGCGACCATTTGCCTCGCAGTGCTACAAGCGCGAACAAATTTTGTTGCATTTCGCTCGTCTTGGGACACCCACATACGCATATATCTATATATCCATGTTTCCTCATCTGTCACGATTTTATACACGTCTTTGAAGAACCACGGTCGAACTTAATAAGTATTGCCTTACATAATCGACGCGAGTTATTTTTGAGCTATTGATAAATTATGGGGTATCCAACGACTGCAAATTTTTTTTACAACTAAGCGTTCATGCAAAATCGAATGTATTGACGTGGAACTAATGTGCAATTATATTATCAGTTCATGCACTGCATCAATGTTTTGTGGCACAACAACCGATTTTGGAAGACCTTCACGGAATTCATCGGCAACCGAACTACGACCACGATTGAATTCACAATACCAGCTATATTCTGTGGTTTTTGATGGTGCTTTATCGCCATACAGAGAACTGAGTTCATCGACACATTCTTGTTGTGATAATCCACGTCGAAAGTTGTAAAAAAAATTATCCAACGAAAACCTTCTCTTGAAATTTCCATTTTTTGAACAAATTGATTTTCTTGACTCACTGTAAACGAAACAAATTGCACTTGTTTGTACATCAAAACTTTGTGAGCACGTTTATGGTAAAAAATGTCAAACTTTATTATGGTGTTTTCAGATCGCGAAATATACATAGTACCCCACGTATTCTTCCTATTGGCCAACTTTCTAAAGAAGCTCAAGAGTCGAGAAACAAAGATGCAAGAAATTATCGTGAACTAAAAAGACATCAAGAATTGAAAGTAACTTAGATTTGTTGCACAGATTGCTCATATCGTCAGACCCCTTTATATGCAGTTTGGAGAAAGCGACTAAAACAATGTGGCGAGCATTAACTAATGAAGTAATTGGCTTACTATCCGAACCGGAATATGAATATGACGAAGATATTGACTCCTACTAACTTTATATTTATTTTTTTATCACTTTTTCTTTCGTGACATTTGGGTCAGCCAAAAACGGAGCTGCCATCAGCTGGGACCCAGACAACAATCTCAAAAAACCCAGACAACAAAATAAAAAAAAATAATGCAACGAACAAGCAGACACACATATGTAAAAATGCATCCATACGCACGAAAGACATTTTGACTAACTTCTGTCAATGAATTCTTAAGTGGTTGCCCCTGCCATAAACAAACAAAAATAATTGGCATTGCTTCTACACAAAAACTTATAAACGAAAAAAAATTAACAGGGTTTTTTTTCACCACTTTTACATTTGGTTTATTAAAAACTGGTTGCTTGAACACCTAATGAAAAGGTTGTCATTTATTTGCGAACTCTAATAAAGCTTATACCTTATAGCCTTTCTACAGTAAGTAAATGTTGGGTTCTGAGAACACAAGCAGAACTGACGACAACAACAACAGGGAAAAAGAACAAAATTTGTTGTTGTCGTAGCAGTCAGAACACAGAGTTCTTCTTGTGTTCTCGATGAATCCAACTTGAACCCACTTTTAAGGCTGGTCACTCTAAAGAAGCGCTGCTTACTTACTGCCTTTTTTGGTCATGGGATCATGAAATATTTTTAAGTAAATTGCAAATTGTTATTTTTTTTAACAATTTTTATAAAATAAGTAAAAGGAATGCAAAAGGGAGTTGCAAGAAATAATTGCATATATTGCAAAATGTTCTTAATCATGTACTTTTCACAAATTTTCAGTTTTAATTTTGTCATAGTCCGCGAAATTTGCACGTATGTGTATAACCAAAACAAAAAAACAGGTCTTCAGAGCTATCCAGAACACAGAAGAGCACACTCTGGACGCAAAACAAGAACTGTCAACTTTGTACTCACTATAGAAAGGCTATTAAAAGTGGCCAGAATACGACACAACGCTTGTAGTGCCATTTTATCATAGTGTTAGTGAAATGTGCACGAGCGTTTCATATACGCTTGCTTACGTACAATAAGAGAGTTCTAAGGGGCCAAGACACGAAATAACGATTGTAATACAATTTTGTCAGAGTACAAATAATAATAATGTTTCCGTCATTGACATTGTGGTCTGTACATTTCAAAAGATAACAAGAAATAGACGTTTTATAACTTCTTTGTTTGTGTTGTATGCTGTATCACACACACATGGTTGATTGGTTGGTTTCCGTGGGTGGCTTGTATAGTCCACTACGGGCCACAATTAGCACTAGAGTGCCGTTTTGATACCACTTCCTCGCCGAACGCAATCAGTATTACTAAATCCAACCTGTCGAATTTAGGCATTTGAGTAAATCACCCGGGCATGTGACTGAACAGTCCGAATGATTGTCGATGAAGTATTTGCCCACAAACTTATTTCTAGTCTTTGCCAATGCTGGGAATTGACATAGAAAGTGGGTGAGTGACTCCTCTTCCTGTTCGTTTCCGCAGCTCCTACAATGGTTTCTAAACGAAATTCCCAGTCTCTCCGCGTGAATACCTACACACCACTGACCGGTAAAAATAGCTGTGAGCCTTGCGGTATCCGAGCGTCTTCTGTTAATAAGTCTAAAAGACACACATACGTAAATGTTGTATTACAATCGTTGTGTCGTGTTTTGGCCCCTTTACTATACTCTTCACAGAATTGTATAGTATTATAAGTTTGTTATTAAATTTTCAGATATCTATATATACAACATAAAATAGGACGAGAAAAATGGTTTAACTGCGATGAACTCCCAATACCGTTTAACCAATCAGCATGAAAGTTGGCATGTATTGTATATTTATTTCTTAATGGAGAATGTTTATATCAGAGGTGCTCAAACATTGCTTATGGAAGAGCAAATACCAATACTCCACGACAATTATACATGTGAGCGGTTGTGACAATGCAGTAGCCGATGGACGCTCCAGGGTTAATGCCATCACGATGCCAACCACAAGGTATACAAAATGTATTGAGGCGGCCCAAGCAATAGACAGCGAACTACAAGATATTTTAAACGGAAACGGAAACACGGCTCTTCAGCTAAAATTAATTCAAGTTGACAAGCAAGCACTCCTGTACTGCGATGTTGGAACCACCGCGCCACGGCCTTACATTCCTCAGGCATTGCGGTTCAAGATATTTTCAAGTGTGCATGGAACACACGAATATGTTGGGCACCGAGCACATCCACACAACACGATACCACCCTTAGTCGAACGGTATGGCGTTGGCACAGATCGATAATAGCGGCGTTAATGTGTCATCAAGGCACATCATGGATCAAACTACTTCCAACGGTCATGCTTGGTCTTCCCTCCTCCTATAAAGAAGACACCAAGGCATTAGCAGCGGAAATGCTATAAGGATATATCCTTCGCCTTCCAAACGAACACATCTATGACCTGGACGCACCCTCGGACCCATGTGATTTTGTCAGTCAGTTTCGAAAAAGCATGCAGGCGGTAAGGCCGACATTAACATCGCATCACATCAAGCCAAAACTTTTCATTCTAAAAGACATCCATGATTGCTCACATGTATTCGTGCGGAACGACGCTGTTAGACAACCATTGTAGCCACCGAATGCGGGACCGCACCAGGTTATTTCCACGCCAACAGATCGAATCTTCGTATCAAGGGCAAAGAAACAGCTTTGCCAATCGAGAGACTCAAACCAATATTTATGGCAATAGAGGAGTCTGCGCCTGTTGACGATCAGACACCGCAGGTCGAAGCCCCATTACGAACGTACCTGAAGAAACGCCAATCCACTCACCAAGATCCGTGAATTGTCTAGAGGGGAGTACTCTGACAACCCAGACCACAGCCTATAGGTAAGAGTTGGCAACTTGAACAACGATTGATTGGCAACTGTGAGAACGACGCGGCTTGTAAAAGACTGATACAAAACTGTTGTTAAATTTGAAATAAATAATAACTCATGTAGCAACTAATAAATAATAATAATGAACTGAAAATTCAGTTCTATCGAAACGATAACATTCGAAAACAACAACATGCAAGAAAACAACAACAAGAACAAACAAACACAATAACATGCTTTCTTGCAGTAGCAGCAAAAAATTCAACAAATGTGTGTTGGCAAAATGAGAGCGAGAAAGGAACAATGACTAACATCACGACGGGGCGGTAGCAACGCGAGTTATATATCCACCCTCGATCCAACCCTTTTTTAAGAAGTAGTAAACAAACAGCTATTTCTACTTCCAAATCCATTATCACTAGATCAAAATCACAAAATAGGAATCAGAGATCAGTTACGAAACATAGGATAAAGTAAATTGAAATGAATATAAAACTGTTATCTTTATCGTATTATAAGGTGTAAAGCATAGAAGTATTTTATAATAAAAGTTAGTCTTAAGACAGAGTTCAAATAAACCAGCAAGAATTTACTCCGAAGAGTTATTTTGTTTTTCTTAATTTTTGGTGATAAAGAACTTAACTCGCGCTCCGGGTTACACTAATAATATATATATTTCAACCTGCAGATTCCCTTTAGTTTCAACTTGTTTCGAAGACTTTCTTGACTGAAAGTGTGGTTTCTTTTTAGCAAAAGTGAATTTTATGCTAGGGGCATTCACGAAATGTCGCAAACGTTGTAAACTATATAAATTGTAGAAAAGTGAGGTCTGGTAACTTTGAGAAATAATTATGAATTGCAAAGTCTTCCCAATTGTTTGTTTACTTTCAAATGACAGTTGTGTTTGCGAAAATAGCTGATTTTCGTATTGCAAAGAAAACGGTTCGTTCACACAATTGTGTGGATCTTCATGCTATAAAATGTATTTGAGGCGACCATACAAAGAACTTGACGATCGGCAGCTACCAATTATAAAAGACGTCATTAAATTTAATTTCTTTGTCAAGAACGAACTGAAATTAAAGTATAATCCGTCCAACAGAGATACATTGACGTGCAAAAGTGAGTGCATGTTCAGCATATTTATACTTACAGTGCCATAAATTGATAAGTAAGAAAGCAAATTTTATGAAACTTTCAGCAAAAGTTCTTTATTCGATTAGCAAAAAAATGTGATACTTAATTTAATGATAACAGAACAAAACAAAAAATGCAATACAAAAACATAACGGAAAACCATTCACTCAGTTTTACTGGTTAGTCTCTAAAACATTAATTTTAGTACGGTACTCACAAGCCCTTGATTTTAATAACTGTTCATATATATGTATGCGTGTTTATTTGGACCAAAGCTTCGATTCCAATCGTAACTAAAATACAAGTTATTCAATTACTGAAATCCTATTTTTAAAAGTACCTCAATTTGAAAAGATACCCCACAAGCACACGAAATGATAGTTGCGAAAACAAACTGAAGTGTTTTTGGAGTCATTTGAGAAGCTTTTAGATGTTGCTGCTTGTAAATGCACTTCATTTGAATTTTGTTCGTGATTAAAACCTATCCATCAATGAGAAAAATTTAAGGATCAAAAAAATGACAGGAAAATGGTTATAGGTGGTGTCGATATGAAAGAATCAGCTAGATTTGTGAAGAACAGCAGAGACAAGTTGAAAAGCAAAAAAAAAAAACAGCAAAAAAAAGTCGTGTTCCACTCAAGAAACCAAATCTGTCTCAGCAAATGGTGATAAAGATGTGCGTGAATCTTTCCCAGAAAAGTATCTGATAACAGAGGCATCTCCGACAAACACGTCCTCGACAGAGACATCATCGACTTCAACTGCAAATCGGAATACATTGCCACGATGCCAACCATCTATGGACACAAAATGTATTGAGGTATCCTCGACAGAGACATCATCGACTTCAACTGCAAATCGGAATATATTACCATTGCCTCCAGTTTGCTAAGGTCTGTGCTAGATACGGCGATCTGCTGCTGCTGTTGTTTCTGCGGTTTTTGAAGACGTCGCGACGATTCCCAAAAAGCTGGCCAAAAGTCGAAAAAAAAAGTTTCTAGATAGAGTTTTTTTGTCTTTGGGTTGGCTACAGTAATGCCTTGAGTAGTGAAAACCGTTCATATACCCTATGTCCTATACCCTAAGTACCCTCTGTATTTTCAGTCGCAACGTGGCCTTCATTTGAGCATCGTATTACTGTCGATGAATAGTGAAAGTTGTACACATGTGAAAGATTTTGTAATGAAGTAAATTGAACAAAACCAAATGGAATCATCTTCGGAAGGTTAGTAAAATACGAGAAATCTTTAGTACATATCAATACCTCGACACAAAATTTTTAGCTGCAGCAATACGTAGATACATTTTTTGCAATTTTTTTTATAAAATTTGAGTTTTCAAACAGTAGGGGAGGGGGCCCAGCTGTGACGCAGGCCCAGTTGTGACGCAGCTAAATATTTTTGACATGCGGTATGAGAATGACAGTTTGAGCACTGCCAATCATGTTCGTTTGACGTTCTGCAGTTTTTGGACAGACACCAACGTTAATAGTCGCATTGTGTATACGCGCACCAAACATCGTGTTGAAAATCGTGCGAAAAAGTTATTTTGAAAGTGCTGAACTGACCTCTCCTGAAAATCGTGCTGTTTTGAAGGAAAAGGCAGCAGCAAAAGCAGCCAAAGGGGCGAAGAAGCCAACACCGCAGAAGCCAACACCATTAAATCACAACAATTGGTGTGACATTCCTTTCATATTTTCTCATTTTCAGTGAATTTCTTGAGGTGCGTCACAACTGGGCCTGCGTCACAGCTGGGCCTAAAAAAGTTATCCTGAATAAATTTGTTCCAAAATATTTTGAGTAACTCAAATAAACATACTTTCTTTGGAAAAAAGTTGCGTTTGGTTAATATTTAAATGTTAAACTTCTTAATTTTTCATTTTCCGGAACTGAGGAAAAAATTTTAATTTTTTTTAAAACCCGCGTCACAACTGGGTCCCCTCCCCTATAGTAATACAACGCCGTCATATGCTTCTTTAAAACCTATTAGAGGTTACTCAAAAAAGTAATAGTTACTGAATAAAACAAGATTCAGCTGCTACCACTTGCTACCTTGGCTTTTATGCTATTTTTTGTACACAAGAAATAAATAAGAACAGAGAATGGGAGAAAACAGTGAAAGCCTATACTTTAAAGAGGGGATCTGCTTGTATTAGTAACGTGTTTCTATACAAATACTTGTGTGTGTGTATGTGTATGGGTGTGTTCAACTCGGAAGAGCTCACCTCTTACGTTATTTCACCATGCTCTCAACCGCACACCCAAGACCGGTCACATTACCGTAAACTTGAGTGTACACGAATTATGTCAAACTTTTCATTTTATCAGATTTCTGTTATTACTAAAGAAAAGAATACATACATGTCTTTAAAAAAATTTTAATTGTGGAATAGACTATTTTGCTAATTATTTGTTACAGTGATTAAAAATATTAATTTTTGTTTCTTTTATTAGCATATGTTGTTTTTGATAAAAAAATATTTATTTATTTTTTAGGTGCCAGTAATACGATGGAAGGATATTTGACGAGGCTCAAATTATTTCATGAAATTAAAAACATTTTAAAAAGTGACAAACAGGACATTTTTGCAAAAGTAGAAACCCTTTTATCGAAAAGTGAGAATTCCCGTTATACGTTATTAGATGAAGAAAAAAGCCAAATATGTGATACAGTGAATAAAATGATACAAAGATGGGATTGCAGCAAAAGAGTAGAAGATAGATTTTTGAAAAAAAAAACAATGATTGGTTACAAAAAAATATTGAGCTCAAATAAGGTAGCCAAAAGGAAAAAACTAATACAGAGCCAAAATGATTAAAAAAATTCAAAAACAGGTCGTCGAGAACTTAGTTTCTCCGAATCTTCAGAAAGAAGTAAACGCAGAAAAACAGAAGAATTACGAGCAAAGGTATCAACAGAAACTCTTTTGTACTCGGCAACTAGTAAACTTCGTTTGGAAGGTTACATTGATTTTGCAAAAGTGGTACGTGATATTTCCGTAAGAAGTCCTACAAAAGCTGCAAGATACAGGAAATCGTTGGAGTCTACAAATAATAATGTACCTTTCACTGAAAACGAGGCTTTATCATTGTATGTAGAACTTGGAGTATCTGCTGCTGCGAAATGCTCATCTGGAAAAAAATCACGGATGTTTCCAGCATATAAAAAGATCCAAAAAGCAAAGTTACAGTGTTATCCTGCAACAGGTATGTTATTCACTGAAAATGAAGCAGCAGTTACATTGCAGTCTATACTTAATCGTACAAGTGATCGCATTATCTTACTTCATATGGACGTTACAAAAACTTTATCTAAAAAGCAACTTGAAAATTTAATCTTAATTGTTAAGTGGGGCTGCGATGGCAGCTCGGGCCATAATGAATACAAGCACAATCTTGATGATAAAAACTATAGTGACAAACATATTTTTTTTACCTCTCTTGTACCATTGCAACTTCTACACATAGACACTACTACAATGAAATCTACAGTAGTCTGGAAAAATCCGAGACCATCATCCCCACGATACTGTAGACCTATCAAAATTCAATGTGCAAAGGAATCAGTTGACTTGACAAAAAAAACAACAGACGAGGTGGAAGACCAAATAAAAAATCTCGATACGTTTGAAACTACTGTTGATGGGACAATCGTGTGTGTCAAGTATGATTTATCCTTAACAATGATAGATACCAACGTGTGTAACTCTTTGACAGATACAACTTCTGCTATGCGTTGTTATATATGTAAGTGCACATCAAAAGATTTCAACGACATTGATGCAATGCTTCAAACAGACATTATTACGGAACACTTGAAATTTGGCATTTCATCGCTTCATTGCTGGATTAGATGTTTCGAGTTTCTGCTACATTTGTCGTACAAATTGAAAATCGAGAAATGGCAGGCTCGTAAGCCAGAAGAAAAACAGTCTGTTGAAAACCGAAAAAAAATAATACAAACTGCGTTTAAAAAAGAGATGGGGTTAAACGTTGACAAGCCTAAATCTGGATCTGGAACATCGAATGATGGTAACACTGCACGATATTTTTTTGAAAAATATCAACAATCGGCAAAAATAACGGGAGTCAATCAGGACATCATATATCGTTTCTACATCATCCTGCAAGCCATTTCAAGTGGACATGAAATAAATATAGAAAACTTTCGGCAGTATAGTGTAAAGTTGGCTAGAATGATAGTAGACAAATATAATTGGTATTATATGCCAACTTTAGTGCATAAGCTTTTGATTCATGGTCCAGAAATCATTCAAGATGCCGTTTTGCCTATCGGACAAATGTCGGAAGATGCTCAAGAGGCTTGCAATAAATTTTTTGCCATCGAACGCCTGAACTTCGCTAGAAAGAACTATCGTCAGAAAACAATGGAGGATGTGTTTAAACGATTTTTATTAGCTTCTGATCCATACATTTCAAGTTGCAGAAAGTTGCCAGCAAAACCGATGAAGTCTTTGTCAGCAGATACAATTGATTTAATGTTGTCTCCATTTATTGATGCGGAAGAAGTGTTGGAAAGTACTGATTGTAGTTCGGCCTCTGAGACAGAGACAGATGTAGATGCTGACGATCTTGCTGATAACGAAAATTTTTTTATGTAATTAAAACTAAATAATCTATTTTTCTGTATAACCTACAATTTTTAAATTTAATAAAAAGTTTTGGTGAAAATTTGAAAAATATTTGTGTGGTAAATTTATTTAGTCTGACTGTAATTATTGAATAGTAACAAAAAAAACGTACACGAAGAAACTTGAAAACTGTTTGTATTGCCTTTTATTGGATCCGTCATTTTGAATTTCGTAATTCTGGTGGAAAGGGGTGGATTTTCAAAATTTTAAGATTGACATGCATCTTGATTATGTTCTAGAATATACGCTATTTCACGTGAGGGGGTGGCCAATAGGGGTGGAAGGGGGTGAATTTTCAAATTTTTAAAATCAAATTCGTAAACAGCGACCCCGAAAACCCCTGAGTAAGAAATTTTGAATCAATTACTTGATTTTTCGAGTTTTGGCCAGCTTTTCGGGAATCGGCCGTCGGCTTGGTTTCTGCCGCAGATTTAACTCTGGTTATTGATAAAAAAAAACAAGATCCACAGGAGAGCTGTATCTAAAGCCTGGAAAGAAGCTTCAACAATGTTGGAAGCATTGTTATGAAAAGCAATTAATTTGATGGACGGCATACGATTAAAAACGTTAAATTTACAAATTAGTATTAAAGGAGTTCAGTTGTCAGCAGAGCTCGCAAACGAGGGTCTTCTTTTATTTTCAATATAGCCTTCTCGGAGAGAGAGTGCAAAAATTGCAGCAAACGGTCTCACCTCAGAGTACAATAATTTGTCATGTTGTTCAAAAGTTGTTAGCTTCTTGCCTCATGATGAGAAACAAGAACTGTCTGTCAGTGAGAATCCTTGCCAAAAATATTTTGAAAAAACTCTCATTGAAATTTTGTTATGGAAGGAGAAAACCAAACAAAAATCATAAGCAGAAAAATCTCTTTTTGTTGTTTTGTGATGAGAGTTGACTGAGTATTAATGTCCATGGCACACTGGTCGGAATTGCCGTTTTTTAGCATAAAATCTAATAATTTTTTAATCACAACAATAATTTTGCCAGTACACCTGATAATACGGTGCACTTTACAATCCTAGTAAAGTAATATGGACCAGTGTGGATGGCTAGCAAAGAATAATCGACTGCAGCGCACAAGCATAGGCACAAACAGGTGCATACATACCAAATAATTTGAAAAGAAATGATGATTTTTTCAGCGATGACAAAAAACGAAATCTCATCAGTCAGAATCTGATGTCCAACAATTATGCATTATCACTTTCAACAATGTTTTTTTTAGGAGAAAATGAAACTTATGAGATTTTTTTGCAAGCTCTGGTTGCCAGTGAGCCTATGTTACGCATTGGCTATAAATAAAGCCCAGGGCCAGACGCTGAGTGTTGCGGGTGTCTGTAGATCTTATCAGCTTTATGTGGCTCTATCGCGTGTAAGCAACTCAAACAACTTCTATGCTTTAATCCCCAATGGCTTTACATGTGTACAGAGAAGCATTTATGTAAATTCTTAACTGTTGCTTTAATAAAATGACGTACAGTCAATGTAACGACGTGTGTAACTTCTGATAAATGATAACAAAAACTTTAGTCCACGGGAACGATGTCGCAGGCATTTCTTCTTATTTCTTAAAGTTGCACTCCACTGTCAAGCGGCTCACACTGCAAGATCCAACTAATTACATGAAATAAAAATTAAGCATTCCACTGTGGAATGATAGCAAATTACGCTTAATATGTCACTAACGATTGACTACATAAATATCTTAAAATTACCACTTATAACAGGACAATACGTCGTGGGTCTTTTTTAACGAGAAATGTTTTTAAAATGGGTATACATGCCACAATGAGCCGCTCTTTCAGAATTTTCTAAAATTGTCGCCTTTGTTTTTAATATATCTCGTGACTCAAAAGTCGAAACCAAGTAATTTATATATT
The DNA here is from genome assembly GCA_037043315.1 of Amiota communis. NCBI lineage: Eukaryota > Metazoa > Arthropoda > Insecta > Diptera > Drosophilidae > Amiota > Amiota communis. Next base: position 87,274 of record JBAMAV010000997.1, on the reverse strand, counting down.
CTAAAAATGGTTTGTGCTGCAGCGTATAAGAGGAATTTTATCTTCATGCGCTTATGTCAACAAGGGGAAGGGGCGTTCAAAGAGGTGACTAAAACGGAAAATACACTTTTCTTTTAAAAGCGTATTGCTTGGGAAGGGATTGTCCTATTTAACTCATCATTACTTTGTTTGTAATGTACAAAATTTAAATAATTAAATTACACCTGACAGCCAAATAACATTTTTTTTTTTTGGTTCATGAAAAACGTTTTCACGCAAAAGCAAGTAAGGTAGTGTATTGATACCACGTTCCCCGATTTTTTTTTTTGTTATAAAATCAACATAATCTCCTTCTACTTCTCTACAGTTATCGAATCTGTTTTTTTAATTTGTTTATCACTTTCAAATAATAGGTTTTCTCAAAATATCAATAATATCTTTTTACCCTTTTTCAAGGTTATCGATGTAAATGACACCGCGTGCATCCAAAAAAAACAGTTGCTATGACCTTGTTGGCGGACCACAAGGAATTCAGTAAAACTCTTCTTAACCAATGATGGTGCAGAGTCCCAAACAGTATTCATCAAAACTTTCCATGATGTTAGTTATGTTCGAATCAACAATGTTCAATATAAACCGAGTGAAATAGAATGCGACGTCGAAAGAATCCGAGTGAATTTGTGCACTGACGTCAGACTCAGTCGCACAACAATCACACAAAGATGCATGAATTGAATGAGTGAGAATGAGAGGTTGTTTTCGAATCAATTCGAATGCCTTCATTTTTTTCCATAAGAACAAGAAGATTGATGTTGTTTTGCTGTGCGTAAGGGAAAGAAGAAAGAAAACAACAAAAACAACATAAGCAGTACGCATATACATACACACAACCACTTACATAAGTCTGCGTTTTATTCTCCGCTCATTTCCTTGTACGATCGCGCGCTTCACTCAAATCGAACGAAAATTCGAATTAATTCGGATGTGTTTGGCTATGCTGAAGTTTTCATTTCGTTTTGCACGATAATTCTTTCTAACTCATTTCACGGAATGCAGACGGCTTTCGAACTCAAAACACAGTCTTATTCATCTTCATTCATTTCGTCTCTCGCTCTCACTCAATTCAATTCAATTCGAGTTCATTCTTTGGACTTCAGTTGTGAGCGAAGCCACGCAGCTGTCTAGTTCAGTCTCAGTCCATTATAGCCTTTCTACCGTGAGTAAAAAGTTATGTGTACTGGTTCTGCGTCGACAGTGAGCTCTGGTGTTCTGAACAGCTATTTTTTGTTTTGGTTATACACATGCGTGCAACTGAAAAATACATAATTAAGAAAATTTTGCAGAATATGCAGATAGTTCTTGCAGCTCTTGGATCATGTACTGATCGTGTGCAATGCTTTTTTCGAAACTGTGTTCTAACGTTATTTGTTAATTAGGTGGCAGACCACCGTCGGTATTTGACGTGACGTTATGCAACTCTTTTTCATGATAACGCTTTAGGTGTGTCCATATGTTTGATGTCGTGTAGCTTTTGTGTCACCATCCTGTTTTATTTCAAAATTTTTCCGGATGGAACTTGTACACTTTAAAGGCTTCGCTATTCCAACAATTGTTTGCGCCGACTTATTTATGTTGTCACTCCAGCGGATTTTTGTAACTTAGTGTTTTCCTGCGCTTATTCACTGTTTCCATGGTATTCAACTTGGGAGAAAAAGTCAGATTCAAATGTAAATACGACTAAGTTGGCAAGCCTGAATGTTTCATATCGGTCAATAGACAATCGGCGATTTGGAATGGATCGGAATCGGAATCCTTACATCTCTAAAAACAAGTATGTGTGTTTTATATATTGTGAAATGTCCATGAAGTCCAAATAAAATAGGGATCGTTTAGGAGATTCATAGCGAATTTAAATTAAAGGTCGCACTTTCATCATGTGCTTCTTAAAGCATTCCGGGTATTACATATTAAATCTAAATGAACGTCTGAGCTTAGGGGATCAAATATATACAAACTTACCTTTTAAGGTTTTCGAAGAAAACAAATATACTCCCATTAAAAATAATGACACACCAACCAGAAACACCCCACTCATTATGACTGTAAATGCGTCAAATCCCGCTATTTTGATTTTTGATGGTATAATTGGCTCAGGTGGTGGTTTAGGACAGGCGGACTCGCAGTCAGTGCATGAGCATGCAGGTAGTCTGACCTAAAAAAATGAAAAGTGATTAATTCCTGCTGTAAACGCTTCGCATCCTTGGTGTTCACAGTTTTTTTAACACAAAAAAAATGTACAATGAATTTATAATTTGTTAAATAATTTTGGATTGTTTTTGATTTTGTTAGTAATAAGTTATATTGCGACCTAGTTAGTTTTTCGTGCTCTTGATCTAGCGATCGTCTTTATCATTCTGACTGTGGAAGCGAGCGGTCGTGTTTTTTAATGACCTCCTGATTGAACATATAAAATGCAACTTCAATAAAGTTGAATCTATTAATACAAATGACTCAAGTACCTCAAGTACAATAAAACAAGGACAACAAAATACCAGAAAGAAGGCTACCATTGGCTATGCTAAAGATGTGATACTCTTCACGCTCCCCAGGTTGCATGCAACATTCCTTCCAAAGCATCACTATCAGGCGGACAGACGGATATGGCTAAATCAACTCGTCTCATCGAGTATATACTTTACGTGGTCTGCAATGCCTCATCCTGTGTTTTACTTCATGACAAACTTATAATACTATTCAATCCCGTAAAAAGTAAAAAAAAAAAATAAAACAGCAACTAGAAGAACAATTCCCGTACAGCTTTTGTTGTACTATAAATAACTGGTGATCCAGCGAAGGGTATTAACCACCAAAAGACAACAGTAATTGTAGAGCTAACGCAACAACATCTTCTCAACTCCACAAGCTAGGACAATAACAACAACAGTAATTTTGACTCAGGGGCGCAGCACGCTCCGACGCATATCAAACGAACCCTTCCAATATCTCCTTTGTTGCCGCACCACAACATGCTTTTGAACAAATTACGATAAACTTTAGTAAATAAATGAGTTTGACTTATGATCAAAGAAAAGTTCTTTTATACTTTTATCCTTTATACAATAGCAGACGATTAATAATGATGGAACAAGCCACTCGTTTCTTTATCGATATCAAAAGTTATCGGCGGGTGATGGATGGTGTTGCCACAGCTACCACCCTTTCAGTGACCAAATTGGGAGCGAAACTTACTTGCTTTTTTTCGTTGGTACGTTTTAACCGTATTTCTGGAAATAGATTGATCGTCGTCACCGGAGTCTTTGAGAAATAATGCTGGTTTCAAACGTTCTGTGGCTACTGCAATGTCCTTCCCATCTATCCTGATTTTGTACACGCGATCAGTTGAAAGTTCCACCACCATGTACGGTCCAGTGTAAGGCGGCTCTAGTGGTTGCCGTACGAGTCGGTTCTTAATAATACATGTGAGCAGTCTGTCAAATGTTTATGTACAAACATCCTTTTTTGACTGTGATGATCTGCTGGGACTGTCCGCACCATTTGCATATCCTCCCGGAATTTTAGAGCAAAATTCTTTGGGTTGACTTACTTGTCCGAGTCGTCGTAGAATTCATTCGGTAGACAAATGTGGCAACCATACAAAAGATCCGCAGCGCAGGCCGCAAGGTCTTCTTTGTAGCAAGTTCTCAGTCCAAGCAAGACTGTTCGTAGCAATTCCGTCCATGGTGTGCTTGAGTGACACATCAATGCAGCTTTACAAACCGGTGCCAGCGTTCAACCATTCCATTGAATGGAACGGATGGTATGCCGTGGTGTGGATATGTTTGCTGCCCAGCAATTCGGCCAAAGCCTTGAATAAAGCTGACTGTGACACTTGGTCGGTGGTTATATTTTGGGACAACCAAACCGTGCTGCACAATGAGTCCAAAATGTTGCTCCTATCGTAGTGGCCGTCATGTCCTTGATTGCACTACTTCGGACCACCGAGAAAATCGGTCGATCATCGTTAAGCAGTATTGATAACCATTTACAAAAGACATGATTACGATGTCGATATGAACGTGATTAAACGATTATCAGGAATGCCGATGGATTTTCGCTCCCTGGCAAGGCAGACAGTTCCGCGTCCATGCAACTACATCCTTTCTCATCGAAGGCCACACGTATTTCTGTTGAATTTGTTTTAGCGTTGACCTGCCAATGGGATGCGATAAACCGTGTATCGATGTGAAAACTTGAAAACGTAGTGATTGCGGCACATATGGTCTGATTCATTGGTGATGTCACAATATACATTGATGCCGTCTTTCAACTCGATTGACTGGATTTTAAGAGACATGCTGCCCTATAAGAGCTCCAATAACTCTGGATCATCGCTTTGTGCTTATTCCATCTTTTCCGGTGTTATTGTAGTAGGCATTAAGATGGCGTTGATTCGAATGGTATCGTAGATAGCAAGCAGTTCACGATCACTTGTACTATAATTCATTTCTGCGTTAGGCAATTTGCGAAAAAAAATCCAAGTGGATACCAGGTGCTACCAAGTAGTTGTTGCAGTGCTCCGATGGATGTATCAGATGCATCACAGATGAGTGCTAGATTTGCGCTTGATGATGGGTGTGATATCAATGCTCCGTTGGCTACACTGCGTTTACAAGACTGAATGAATTGTGGAGTTCAGTCTACTTTGCGTTTATCATTCTTTTTAATGCCACGAATGACATCGTTGAGTAAAGCTTGGATGCATGTGGAATGTAACGCCGATAATAATAAATGATGCCCAGGAAACGAACTAGTTCGCACATCGTTTCAGGCTGTTTGTAGTTAATAATTTATCCTATCCCTTGGCGGTTGTATGCCCTTGCTGTTAATAATATAACTCAAAAAACGTACCTTTGATTGATCAAATGTGCATTTGTTAGCGTTGATTTTTAGCCCATGCTTCTCGAGCGTCGACAAAACGAACCTCAGGTGCTGCTCGTGCTCGTCGTGCGATGCGGACATGATGAGGATGTCATCTATATAACAATACACGAAGTCAACACATCGGAAAATGTCAATAAAGCGTTGGAACGTGTGGCGTATGTCGCCAAAAGGCATATAGAGAAATTCTATGAGCCCAAAAGGTGTACAGACAGCAGTTTTTGGTACGTCCTGATCCGCCGTTGGAATTTGGTAATACACTCGTACTAAGTCAACCGCAAAGAATATAGTTTTCCATGCAGCTTTTCGCCAAAATCATGTATGTGCGCAATCGGATATCGATCAGGCACTGTTAAAGCATTTAGTTTGCCATAATCTCCACATGCGCGCCAGCCTCCAGTTCTTTTAGGCACCATGTGAAGCGGACTCGCCCAAGGACTTTTTGAAGGCGGTCAAATCCCTTGGGCTAGTAAAAAATTAACTTCTTCTTTTGCGACATCAAGCTTCTTTCATGCCAAACGTCGTGGTCGATCTGCCACTGGATTACCTGTAGTTGTCCAGTGCGTTGTAGGCATCTTGGTTTCGCTTTGAAACTGCTTCAAAAATCCTCTAAAATCATTGTTCTCATTTACCATTGAAACTGAGAGTTTTGCAGTGTTGAGGGAAGTATCCGTTGTTGACAGCGTCTTAGCTGCGTCGATAAGTTGCTGAGCCTTTACTTCAATCAGTAGATTATGTTTTACCGAGAAATAGGATCCAATTATGGGAATCTGTGTCAGCCACAATGAATGACCAGCTGAAAAATCGTTGAACAACCAGATCGAGCTGAAGTACGTGCGAGCCATAAGTGTGAATGATGGTTTGATTAGCTGCATACAATTTTAAAGTTTGCAGTTTGGTTTCGTGATGAACAGCCGTACGTGGTATGACTGATACCACAGAACCAGAATCAATAAGGAAACGTGTATTTGAATTGTGATCGGACATATAAAGACGAGAATCCTGAAGTCCACTAGAAATGTCTTTTAGCGGATAGCTCGACATGCTGCTGATCGCCGTTGGGATGTCGTCACTTAGCAATTTTGGCGGCATCCGTTCTATTTTGGCGCTTCCCATTTGCAACCTACGCGACACTTACGCGCGAGGACTTCTGATGGAAAAAACAAAACTCATGTTTAGATCTCTCGCCGCCAGTGCGTTGATTGGAAGATCGGATAGGTGTTTATAATGCTTTGGCGGTGCTCCTTAATTTGTCGAAACCAGCTTCTAGCTTGTTGACAGAATCAATTAATGCTTGTAAGGTTGTATTTATGTCGCCTGTATGAAAGAGTGCCACTGACATGGCCGTAGTTGGCTGTACTTGTTGCTGCATGTCTGACATGGTGTAAATGACATCTAATGCTGAGTCAATCATTTTATCAAACAAAATTTTCACTTAGTCGGGGTCACCACATTAGTAAATAAATGTTAGCTGAACGTCGTTTATTTATTTACTAATTTTATTTTATTGAGTTTGACTTATGATCAAAAAAAAAGATTTTTTATACAATAATGACAGACGATTAATAATGAACAAGCCACTCATTTCTTTATCGATTAAAAAGTTATCGGCAGGTGATGGATGGTGTTGCCACAAAACTCATTTGACTGCGCCATCTCTTAACGATACTAAAACAATAAAAAACACCTGCCTGTGAAATAGTTTAATCTGAAACGAATGCTGAAGGATAATTTTATTATTGAGTAAATAAATACTTGTATACCAAAATTATGAAAATTTTAATGGCATATTTTTAGGCTTTGAAATCAATTCAATTTCTCTCGATTTCTGTGACACACCTGAGAGAGTATAGCAATGAACCGAGGTCGAGACGAAGTGGATGTCGATACTGAAGGGCGCAGAAGTGCGTACTGCTTGAAAAGGATTTTGGTATTGGGTGATGTTTTGTTCAAAGCGGCCGTTAATAGTGGTATCGTGAGCAATTGCATACACAAACGAAGGTTTAGTGGTGCCGTGTGCAAATGCACACTCACGAAGGATTAGTGGTGCAGTGTCTACTAAATACTACTGGGAAGATCCTAGAAAGGATTATCTGCACTAGACTCCAGCAGTACACTGAGGCAAAAAATGGACTGACCGAACTGCAATTTGGCTTCAGACCAAACAGAGGCACAGTGGGAGCAATCCAGAAGGTCTGTGACATTGCCAAGGAGGCCCTATTTGGCACAAGGTGGCTAGGCGGTTCTATCGAAAGTGGTATGGTTTTCCATCTTATTTATTTTTAGAACAATGAAAAATGCATTTAACTCTGCAGATTGGAACTGTATATTAATGCGCTAGCTTCACTGGAGATACCCAGCTACTTGATTCGGATGATAGTGCCTTATTTCAGTGACAGAACACTTATCTGTGATACAGAAGAAGGCACTAAGTCTTATCAGATAACTGGTGGTGTCCCACATGGTTCCGTACTGGGCCCATTACTGTGGAATGCCATGTACGATGGCATCCTGCGGATTAATAAACCCAGTGGTGTGGAGATAGTTGAGTATGTTGATGACGTCGCTATCGTCGTAGTAGCAAAGACGCTAAATGATGTCGCATCAAAAGTCGAGAGAACTATTGCAGCTTCAAGAAAGATGGCGAGGATTCTCCCAAACCTAGGTGGACCCAGACAGCAAATATGGGTTTTACTAGGTTCGGTGAGTAAATCTATACTGCTTTATGCGGCTCCGATTTGGGTAGGGGCTCTCGCAACTAAGTTATACTTGCGAGGAATAAAAAGTGCACACAGAGTTGCGAACCTGAGGATCTGTAGAGCCTATCAGACAGTTGCATATGATGAGGTGGGCGTAATTGCAGTTAGACTTCCGATTGACTTGAAAGCCATGGCTGCAAGGGATATGTACCTTACCCGAGCATCTTCCAATAGGAATAGCCGTTTGGAGATCAGAAGCAGGTACCTAAACATATGGCAGCACAGGTGGAGCAGTGTAGAGCCACGATATTTCTCCAAGTCAAAGTCAGATAGATGAAAGTATCAACATAGGTGAAATAAAAAAATACAATGTTTCTGATATAGCTACGTGGCCAAAAGTACTTACTGCAAGAGACATAGATCACATTATACTATGTGGACCCTCACAAATTCATCTAAGTAATTTTCCAAAAGATGATTACGGGCGTCATTTTTCTTCAACACATTACGCAAGAAAACTATCAAACGACGGTGGCTAGTTTATTCAGAATCAAAAGACAGTGTCTTTTGCTTTTTTTGTCGACTGTGTGACTTCAAGACACTTCATAATTTGACCATTACTGAAGTTTTTAAATTGGAATCATTTAAGTGAAGCTTTGAAAATGCATGAAAATAGTCCTGCATACAAAAAAGCATTTACCCAATGGACTGACGTTGAAATTAGGTTTAAAGCTGGATTAACTATTGACAGGGAAGAACAAAAACTAATATCTAAAGAAAGTTTACGATGGAACAATGGGCTTCAAAGATTAATGCACATAACTTTGTATTTGGTTGAAAATAACATGGCATTCAGAGGGTCATCAGAAAAATTATTTACTCCAAATAATGGAAAATTCTTAGGCCTTGTATAGTTATTGGCAAAGTTTGATCCCGTAATGGAAGAACATGTCAGATTGGCAGTGAATGGTGAATTGGCTGATCATTATTGCGGCAAAAATATACAAAATGAGTTAATAGAACTAATGGCATCAAAAGTTACGTCCTTAATAGTATCCCGCATAAAAGGCTCAAAGTATTATGCAATCATAGCCGATTGTACTCACGATATAAGCCATAAAAAGCCACTTTCAATAACTTTAAGCTGACATTACGGAGGAAGGCGTAAGTGTAAAAGAATATTTTATTTCATTCTTAGAAATAGATGATACAACCGGTGCTGGTCTCACAGAAAGCCTATTAAAAACATTGAGTGACTGCAGAGGACAGGGTTATGATAAAGATATGGCGTTCAGAAAAGAATTACTAACTTAAATCCGCTAGCTTTTTTCATGCCATGTGGATGCCATAGTTATAATTTGATACAAAGTGACGAGGCAAAATCATCAGTCAAGTCTGTGACCCTATTCGGAATGTCGAGTTTATCGAAATCTTAAATAAATTATGCTGTTATTTGGAAACATATAGACAAACAGGTTTCGAGCGAAATCTTAAATAAATGTTGCTCTAATTTGGAAACATATAGACAAACAGGTTTTGAGCGAGATATTGTAACAGCAACTGGATAAGCGTCGGATCTTGACACACAGCCATTATTTAAACCACAAACGCGACTGAGACGTATCAAACGTTGACCGGGTGAAGAGGCTGATGATGAACAATTAATTGAACCAAAAAAAAAAAATTGAAGTAGAATTTTGTAATGTTCTTTTGGATACCCTGTTTATAACTATGAAAGAAAGATTTGAACAGATGCAAGATTTTTCTACGACGTGGAGTTTCTTGTTTAATATAAAAAATAAAAAAACAAAGAACAATCATTAAAACATTGTGTTAAATTACAGGAAAAGTTAACTATCAACTTTAAATCAGATATCGATGGTAATTTGTTGTGCGATGAAATTTTTTTCCAAACTGAAATTAATAAAAACCTACTTGCGGTCTACAATGTCTCAAAACAGATTGACCTTACTGTCCATTGAAAATCAAGTTGCAGAAAATCTGGATTTTGCTTATCTTATTAGAGAATTCGCTGACAAGAAAGCTAGAAAAATAAAGTTGCTACCCAATTAACTTCCTTTATTATTTTCATATATAACACTGGCCGACAAAATCGAATTTTTTTGGTGCTTGAATAATTGTAATGATTTATTACTAATTCGAGGTCGCTGATTTTTTCTATGTCCTCTTCGGTTGGATGCAACCAGGAGGAGCGTGAAGAGTATTATATCTTTGGCGTAGCCAATGATAACCTTCTTTCAGGTTTCACTTTATTTCAGTTTTAGATACTGCAAAGGTCTCCGTCATTGAAGCTACGTACAATAGCAAGTGCTCCTTGGCATGTGACCAATTTCCATAAAGATTTCAAAGTACCATTCATTGAGGATAAAATAAGAAAAAGTTAAGAAAGGTACATCACTTAACTTCATTGTCATACCAACAATTTAGCTATAACTCTTCTAGAAAACGACATGAATGTTAGGCACCTAAAAATGTTTCATGTGTTAGATTTTCCACATAAATTATAAAGCTGTGTCATGGAAATCTCTCTCTTTGACTCAATTTTAACACAATTTCAAATCACTGTGTCCTAGAATTCGCCTTCTGGGGATTTGAAATTGCACATTTTTTTAGACACGTTTAGGTTAAATTCTCCCTTATGTAAAGTTATTAAATTTAAAAAAGTACTAACAATTGTAGTTAATTGTTTTCCACTGTAATCTGCATTTAAAGAATTCAACATTTCAGTCGTGTTTAGTAAAAATTTGCATTGTACAAAACCGTTTTTGAAATCTCAACAAAAAGAAACAATCAGTCAAGTGTGAGTCGGACTCGCACACGGAGGGTTCCGTACCATCGTACAAGATTATTTGCCGCAAAAATGAATTATGTATTCAATAACGCAATGCTCGAGTAATTCCAAACACAATGAATATGCATTTATTATGAAATTGACAAAAGACGCAATGCTCTAAACATTAAATTATTGATTTGACTTATGTTTAGAGTAGAATCAGTATTCATACTGCATATCAACATTGAGAAAAGTGAAAAATATCAAAAACAAAAGTGAAATATTCATAAAGCCTAATATGCAATTTACACCAAAGCACATCAACATCAACATTGATGTGCCTACTGATACGTATCAGATTCGACAACAACCACAAGGAAAATGACGTCATTCAGGGGTTGTTGTTGTAGAATGTGATGGGGATCAATAGTCGCATCAAGAACTGATGTGCCTTGATATGAAAATTAATAATGGTCTCTCTAGACATTTTCTGCAGTGCTGCCAAGTTTTTTGAGTTTTTCCACCTGTCGCATCACTAAACAGCAGCTGATGGCTCAAAACATTGTTAAGTAAACAATAAATTGTCAATTTTTTTAAAAGAATTTAATAAAATTAGTATCAGGAATTAAAAAGGGAATTGCAAGAATTATTTGCATATGTTGCAAAATGTTCTAAATCATGTATTTTTCACAAACTTTTAGTTTTTATTTAACCAACGTGCTCGCAAGTTCCACGTGTGTGTATAACCAAAACAAAAAACAGCTGTTCGTGATGCAAAATATCCGGTGTAAACGGAAAACCCCATCAACGTGATGTACTTTGGTGTAAATTGCATATAAAAGTATACTACAAAAAACAACAAAAAAAAAGTACCAAAATATGAAACAAAATAAATAACAAAGCTTCTTAAACTGTGCGCAGTCCATATTGGAGCACACGTTTCTTGTATGGGGACCCCTTTAATTTTTTAACTGTATTTTAATTTTATTTAGTATTTGTAGTATTATATGCTATGGCAATAGAAATACACATTCTGTGAATGCACCCTTTGGGTACGGAACCCTAAAAATACACTTTAGCAATTTTGCGAAAACAGCTCTAGCCCATCTAAAGCTACATATTTGTAAAATTAGCAATAAATCATATTCGTAGGGAAGCCACGAATCAAAAAAAAAACATTGTATGGACAAAGTCATACTATTTTCTCATGATACAAGAAAACAAGGTAGCGCCGATTTTAACAGTTATGTGCCGCTCTCATCATAACATATTTAGTGTAGTAAATGCTAAATAAAACGCATTTAGTGTTGATTTGAATTTATTAATAAGAATTTTATTGACAAATTATGAAAAATATTTAACCGGCATGCAAAAAAAAAAATTTGCTTTACCACACAGAGGTTAGGTGGTTATCGAAAGGCAAAGTACTGACAAGAGTGTTCGAACTTCGAGCTGAATTTCTGGTGTATTTACAACAGGCGAGATCAGAATAATCCAAATTTATTTCTGACTCGAAATTTCTTTTAAAACTGGCTTTTCTTTCTGACTTTTGTAACCATTTAAATGCCTTGAATAAAAGCCTTCAAGGACGGGATGAAAATGTCATTGCAGCAAAGGAGAAAATCCATGCTTTTACAAGAAAAATAAACTTATGGTTGTCATCTATAAAACAAAACAATTTCGATTCATTTTCATCAATTCAGCCTTTTATTGAAGAAGTGGGTCTAAGATAAACATCTTAGCATGGTATGGAAATGGTATTGCAGCATTTGAAAGATGAATTATGTCAGTATTTCTCGATACAAGAACAATCAGAAAAACGGTGGATAATAAATCCGTTCTTAAATGCAGCTTTAGATGAGGCAAGTTTGACAACCAACCTAAAAGAAGATCTGCTGGAATTATCTGCTGATGGAATGTTGCACTTGGAATTCAAGTCTGTCAATTTGGATACCTTTTGGTTAAAAAGAAAGTCAGAATACCCAGAATTAACAACAGAAGCTTTGAGGTGTTTGATTCCATTTGCAACATCCTACTTGTGCGAGTTGACGTTTTCATCAATGACCCAAATAAAAAGCAAACAGAGAACTCGCCATCGGTTCCGCGATGGGAGAAATTGGTTAATGGTTATGTTTTAGGGGTCTTTTCATCGTTGTCCGTGTCATATTAGATTGTTAATTCTACATCATAAATAAACAATTTTTTTAGATACTTTATTTACATAGGCGTGCAAAACTTGACTTTTTTCCACTCTGAATGTTTTTATATAGAATCTATAGATTAGAACAGAGGTGCTCAAACATTGCTTATGTAAAGTACAATACATAGAAACGAAAAATTTTTTATATACACTGAAAAAAAAATTTAATATACAAATTTCTTTTAATTCTTTCACGAGCCTTCCAATAAATTGTCCAAATTATGTGAACGTTAGTTGTAGACAATTTTAATAACGCTTCCAAATTTTCGTAGCTTATTCTAGATCTGTGTTTACTTTTTATTAATTTTAAATTTGAAAAAGAACTTTCACAGATATATGTGCTACCAAACATGGAATACAAAATCTATTTATGCTAAATCAAATAACTAAGATATCTTTCATTATAACTATATTAAGATTTGCAATACAAACCACGATTTTTCTAAGTGCTTCTTAATACGCAGCTGCAAATTTGTTTTCCTATTAAGTCGTGCGGCAAACAACAACACAATCTACGTTATCGCAAATGTGAATGAAATGGAATGCAGTGAAGAAGTGAAATAGAAAAAAATGTTTACTTGTGTGTGTGTATTTTGAATGCCTGTGGGCAGACTATTACGTTTATAACACGCCTGGAACGGTTTGCACTTAGGTCAGCCTGACTCAGTACAGTTTTTGTTAAGTTATTTATGCGTGCGAAGTCTTGCTAGTCTTGTTAAAAACGTATATGTATTTTTTAAAGTTGCCATATGCATAAAATATGATATAGCTCCCCTCTCAAAATACGGATTTTTTAAAATTGCATTGTACAAGAAAAATGTTCAATGTAAAATGCATATTTTGATTTTTAATAACATTTTGCAATGATTTTTAAATCTATAATTCACAAAATCATTGAGAAGGAAAATAACTGCACCATATGGCAACACTGCACAAACCAACAGCTGGAACAGCTGATTTTCAATACGTCTGCAATAAGCTTTGCATTTATAAGACACATAAATACGGTTCGAGAAAATAACGACGGATTTAAAATGTGCGCTTGTTAAAGTCGCTTCGCGTGTCAAAACCGTACCGAAAATCAATTAATGCTTGTGTGCCGAGCTAAGTGCAAACCGTTCAGGCGTCTTATAAACGGGGTATATAGCTGCGTGCAATGTACGTACTAGAGGTCTGCATGATGCGTTCGAATCAACAATGTTCAATATAAACTGGGTGAAATAGAAGAATGCGACGCCGAAAGAATTCGAGTGAATTTGTGCACTGACGTCAGACTCAGTCGCACAACATTCACACAAAGATGCATGAATTGAATGAGTGAGAATGAGAGTTTGTTTTCGAATCAATTCGAATGCCTTCATTTTTTTCCATAAGAACAAGAAGATTGATTTTGTTTTGCTGAGCGTTAGGGAAAGAAGAAAGAAAACAACAAAAACAACATAAGCAGTACGCATATACATACACACAATCACTTACATAAGTCTGCGTTTTATTCTCCGCTCATTTCCTTGTACGATCGCGCGCTTCACTCAAATCGAACGAAAATTCGAATTAATTCGGATGTGTTTGGCTATGCTGAAGTTTTCATTTCGTTTTGCACGATAATTCTTTCTAACTCACGGCTTTCGAATTCAAAACACAGTCGCATGCATATTCATTCATTTCGTGTCTCGCTCTCGCTTAATTCAATTCAATTTGAGTGCATTCTATTAGACTTAAGTTGAGAGGGAAGCCACGCAGATCTCTAGTACGTACACAGTATGCTCCTGCCATGCCTAAGATTTTTACAAAAACATATGAGCATGATGAGTATAGGGCTTGAGCACCTTTGCATTAGAATCGCCCGGTTCTAATCAAATATGACCTTCATTTTGCTGTATCACGTCACATTTTTTATTGACGTATGGAAATTGAAAATTGGTCAAAAATTACATGTTTAAAGTCAGTAAAAGAATATGTATTTCAAGTAAACAAAAATGCAGTTATATTGTATTTTCCAATCCATTAGAAACATTTATGGCTATGTACGGGCGTTATCGGAACTACAGTGTGGTTGGCAATGATCGTTCGCCAACACTGTATTACCGATAACGCATTAATATTCTCACCTCTAACGTCAGCTGTTGGGCATGGGGAAATAAGGAAGAGGAAGAACCAAAACAAAGAAACCAAAGGTGAATGACATTTGTATTCTATGGATCTTTTTGGAAACTTTGTTTTTTGCTGGTGACCATTGGATGTGGAGAGACGACATCCATATTGAAACAATAGACTGAAGGAAGGAACCATCATGGCTGGTAGAAAATCAATTACGAAAAACCCCTGAGTGAGCAACAACGGGTTACAAAATTACCCCATCATACTTTTGTTTGTTTTGATTAAACCTAATTTTATATATTAATAAAACTTATTTAAACAAACTTTCTGATGATTGTGTTATTGTGGTTAATACTAGTAACGCCCCAGAGCCAACCATTGGCTCATCTTTGACTTAACTTTGGTCACAACAGGCTAAAACTAATAACATGAAACAATTGCGAAATATGTAAAAGGAAAATTGCTCGATCCTAACGTTGCCTCTTTCAAAAAAAAAAAAAAAAATTATAATTGTTTTTTAAATTTTTTATTGGTTTGGTATGTGTAGTCAAATTATCAAACAAAGCGAAATTCGTTGAAAAAAAAAGTAATGTGCCTCACCTATATAAGCACACTATTGAAGTGAAACTGCTGCATAAAATGTAAGGATTCAAGTTTTAGTTTTTAATTTTATAAAAATTACTAGGGTTGTTTTCTATAATATTATTCATTTATTTCAGCATAGCATATTATAATTAATAATTTAAATAATTGGGTTAAATTCAGTATTGATTTATATGACATATAACAGCAAAGTCTCTGCGATATGCACACAAATTAATATGCGAGATCGGCGTCGCGTAGGGCACACACAAATGACAAGCATAAATGAAATTCGCTCAACCATGAGCACGTATGAGTGAAGAGTAGAGCGAAAATGCAACTGTAGTAATTACGGGCATGATACAATAAAACAAGTTAGCGACATTTTGGCCATCAGTGTGCTAAAACGCTGGAAAAACACGCATTTAGTGTTGAGCATAACGTGAATGACATTCGGCGTTGCTCAAGCTAGAGTGGGAGTCACAGGTGGCGGATAGTGGACGGCCTGCAGACATGTTGGTTAGCTGCAAATAATGATTAAGCAGTTCTCGACCAATGAGCGACGAGAATGGAAGGGGTAGCTTAAAAGTCTGCGCACCCTTGTGAAGTTCTCGTGACGGGGCGAGTGGAAGGGCGGCCCTTCGTAATAAGCTTTCCCAAATCCAAGAGCGTCTGTTCCCATATTGGGCAGCTTCTTGGTCTGCGTCTGAACCTGATAGGTCGGCAGTAATATAATCCTGGCGGAGATGACCGATCCTCGTCACGTCGCGCTGGGAGTCTCCGAATCGTTGTTAGTTTTTTCGCTAATAATGGTGAATGGGTGATGTGAGCCTGCTTTGCCGAGGCGGCAGGCGTGACGTGGGTCAGAAACCAGCCACTTTGGACCCTGGCAGGGAGTGTACATTGGACGCAGTTCAGTAAGCTGCGTTGCCTCTGGCGAGCTCCAGTCCGTCCTCGTATTCCGGGACTGGTAAAGCGTAGGTCAGGCCTCAGGGAACTGTGGTAGGAACTGTGTCCCAAGGGTATACCCGTTCCTGACTATTACGGCCCGCCCCCCTGCACACGATGCGCTGGTAAACTAAAACAAGTAATGTTAAATTTTTCCGGGAAGAATACCACTACGGCAATGGCCAACTTGGTTGCCGTAGCGGACAAAGCTACAAGTTCATC
Organism: Amiota communis; assembly: GCA_037043315.1. Lineage (NCBI taxonomy): Eukaryota > Metazoa > Arthropoda > Insecta > Diptera > Drosophilidae > Amiota > Amiota communis. The sequence goes on along the minus strand of JBAMAV010000997.1, from coordinate 70,815 downwards.
TGGCAAGATGTGCCGCTCGCCTCCAAGAAAGACCGAAGATCCACAAACGATCCCGTGGGAGGTAGCTTGCGCAAATGAAGTGCCCTCTCCTTTCAAAGTAGGATCAGAAACTGTGCCAGAGGTGGTAATCACAAATGCCGCAGTGGAGAATACGCCGTCGGCACAAACGAATGAGGATGCAGAAGTAAAGGAGAAAGAGGTGGGTGTTGCATTAAGTGAGCCTATTTCAGTTTCTGCTAGGCCGACTAAGTCGAAATCAACTCAGCCAAGAAAGACGACGGCTGATAACAGTAGGCAAGTGGACGAAGATTGTCCGGAGGACCGCCTACAGCAAGCACAATGAGGAAATTGGAGCAGCTTGCAGTGATGATGGAGAAGCAGCGGCGCGTTAACAACGAGATAAGAGAGCTGTTAGCTACGGCAATAAGGCTTCACAGAGAACAAAAAGTTGCATCCTGTCTGGCTAGCAGTGAGCGTCGCCACGGTCGTGCTGATAGCGGCTCGTGTACATTGAGGGTTGCATATGAAAACCCTCAGCCAAAGGAAAATAAATGGCAAGTAGCTGAGCATCGGAAGAAGCGGAAAAAGAAGACGGAAACGCAGCCACCATCCCCTGAAAATAAGGGTGGGGCACCTTCCAAGCCACCACCTGAAAAGGTTGAAGTAAGGTCTCGCGGAACACGCCCCGATGTTCTAGTCATTACTAAAGCGTCGGAGTTATCCTATGCAGACATCCTAAGGACGATAAAAGGGAAAACTGAGCTCCAGAAAGTTGGTGACAACGTTAGCAGGATACGCAGAACGGCCAAGGGAGAAATTCTCCTCCAACTTTCTAAGAAAGGTAGTGCACAGACGGAAGCCCTAAAGGATGAGATTAAGGAAGCCCTGCAGAGCTGTGCAACGTTGAAATCGCTGTCCCAGCTAGAAGTTATAGAATGTCTTGATCTGGATGAAGTAACAGAGGCAAAAGAACTGAGAGCAGCCATTAAAAGCAATTTCCTGCAATCAAGCCCATCAGCATTGCCATTAAAGCAATGAGATTTGCTAGAGATGTGACGAAGACAGCAAATATAACCTTACTGGTCAAGCAGGCAGAATCTCTGCTTAAGGCGGGATCGTTGAAGGTGGGTTGGGCTCGTTGCCGTCTGAGACAACATATAAGTCCCACAAGGTGCTTCAAATGCTTGGAGTATGGCCACATTGCGAGAGGATGCAAGAATACTGCGGACCGCTCAAAATTATGTCTGAGGGACATATTGCAAAGACATTTCGGGAAAATTCCACGTGTCTTATTTGCCCGGAAGGTAAGAATGCACATGCTTCTGGGAGTTACAAGTGTGAAGCCTTTAAGAGGGCCATGCGTGATCTGAAAGCTAAGCATGATTAAGTGTCTGCAGCTTAATCTAAATAGGTGCAGTGCAGCGCAGGAATTACTCTCCCAAACAGCCATAGACAGGAAGGCTGATGTACTACTGGTTAGTGAGTTCCATAGGCCGAAGGAAGACATAAATGTGTGGATGCAGGATGTTAGTAGAGATGATGTCGTATGATGGTTTCACCTTTGCCAAAATACGGGGTATCCCATTTTGCAGCTGCTACACATCGCCAAACGTAAGTCATGATTCATTTGATGACTTCCTGGATAAACTGGTTACTGCTGCGAGGCATAGATCCCCACTCATAATCGCCGGTGACTTTAACGCATGGGCGGTGGGATGGAATGGGGTTGTACTAGCACCAATAGCCGCGGACGGGCTGTTTTGGAAGCATTTGCATCGTTGGATATGGCCCTACTAAATAGGGACAACTCAATCACGTTTGACAACGGGAGAGGTAGTTCGGCAATAGATCTCACCTTCTGTAGCACATCGATTGCCAGTGCTATAAAATGGGAGGTTGCAGATGTCTACACCCATAGTAATCACCCTACGATACAAATTTGTTTTTCCCCTCAGGCAAGGTTCACCATATCAAGATTGAGCGGGCCCTGGGTATCGTTTGGAAAACTTGGAAGCTGGATAATGAAACTCTGGATTTGTTTATCTCCGAGTTTGAAGTAGCGCCTGGTAATGCGAGTCAGCAATCCGGGCGACTTATGCAGGGCCTCACAAGGATGTGCGATGGCTCTATGCCTAGGAAGCCTAGAAGCAATGGCAGGAAACCTAACTATTGGTGGACTGATGAAATAGCGGAACTTCGCTCGCAGTGCCATCAACTACGGAGAAGATTCCAGGGCAGCAGAAGGAGAAATCCTGCTTCTCAGGATACTCTTCTCTTCCTCGACGAATTTAGGCACAAGAAGTCCCTACTAAACAAGGAGATCTGAGGGAGCAAGCGAAATGACTTTTGCAGACTGATAGGTGAAGTGGATCAGAATCCTTGGGGCAACGCTTACAAAATTGTAACGCGCAAGTTCAAAGGCCTCAAGGCGTCAGTCCCTTCCTCCGCCTCGCAAATGGAAAAAATAGTAGCCGCCCTCTTTCCACCAAGAGGATTGTTGAAGATACTTCGACCACTTGAGGTTGCAGATAAGAATGTGTCCAATATCACCACTCTTGAGCTAGAAGCGGCTTTGAGTAGGGTGAAGGTAAAAAAATCGCCTGGGCTGGATGTTATCCCTAATGTCATCCTTAAGAGAGCCATTGCAGCGAAATCTCACGTCTTCTGCGAGGTTTTCTCAAGGTGCATGGGAGAAGGACACTTCCCCAAATATTGGAAGAAGCAACGACTGGTTCTCATCCCGTAAGGAAACCTGCCCCCAGAGCTACCATCTACGTATAGGCCCCTGTGTCTCCTGAGTACCACTGGGAAAATCTTTGAACGGATTATTTGCGCCAGATTGCAGCAGTACACGGAGTCGCCGAATGGTCTGGCTGAAATGCAATTTGGGTTCAGGCCGAGAAGGGATACCGTAGGAGCAATCCAAAAGGTCTGCGGCATTGCAAGGGAGGCCTTAAATGGCACTATATGGCTTGGCAGTTACAAAAAGTATTGCGCAGTGGTCACACTGGACGTAAAAAAGGCCTTCAACTCTGCAGATTGGAGCTGCATCATAGACGCGTTAAGCATTTTGGACATACCGTGTTACCTAATCCGGATAGTAGTATCCTATTTCAGAGAGAGAATCCTGGTCTGTGACACGGAAGAAGGCACTAGGACATTGGACATTACTGGAGGTGTCCCACAAGGTTCGGTACTAGGTCCAATACTGTGGAATGTCATGTATGCGGCAGCCTGCGGATTTGTAAACCCGACGCCGGAGATCGTCGGATATGCGGATGACATTGCTATTGTCGTGATAGCAAAGACTCTGAGCGTGGTCAAAATAGATAGGACAGTAACAGCGTCGAGGAGATGGCTAACACAGAATCACCTTGGTCCGGCGGAGCATAAGACCGAGTTGGTTCTTATGAGCTCCAGGAAAAAGGTGGAAACACTCTCGGTTAGAATTGGGAGCCATTCCATTGAGTCGAGGCCTTGCATCCAATACCTGGGTGTACTTTTGGACCATCGACTATGTTTCAAGTCGCACTTAAACGAGTCAGCCAAAAAAGCAGCTGCCATCACACAAAAGCTGGCCAGGATTCTCCCAAACCTAGGGGGACCCAGACAACGATCTCGGGTTCTGATAGGTTCGGTAAGTAAATCCATACTGCTTTATGCTGCTCTTATCTGGGCCGGGGCACTTGCAATCAAGTCATACCTTCGTGATATAAGGAGTGCTCACAGGGTAGCTAACCTCAGGATTTGTAGGGCGTATCGCACAGTGGCAGACGATGCAGCGGGTGTCCTTGCAGGCAGACTGCCAATCGATCTGGAAGCCCTGGCTGCCAGGGACAAGTACATCGCACGTGCATCCTCTCAAGTAGCAGACACGGAGGAGATTAAGTCCAGATACCTGACCCTTTGGCAACACAGGGGGAGTAGGTCAGAGTCGCGGAGGATACACCAGCTGATCCCAGATATTACGAATTGGCTTAAGCGCCGTTCTGGTGATGTAGAGTTGGAATTTACTCAATTCGCAACTGGCTATGGCTGTTTCAGGCAGTATCTCCACAGTTTTGGGCTCGCTGCGGATCCGTTCTGTGGTCTGTGCAGAGATGTCGAGGAGGATCTGGAGCATCTTCTTCATGAGTGCCCCCGTTTCGAAGCGGAGCGACGAAGAGTGTATGCGCGCCTTGGCCACTATGATTGGTGCTCGAATGTACGAGCGAACAACGGCGCCTGCTTAATTTTAAGCTTACTATCCATCCCTAGGAAGGAATGCTTCGGCGGTGCCGTAGAGATTGAAAGGGGCTTGAGGCGATAGGGGGTTTTTTAGTCGGTAAGCTAATGAATCCGACATAACTTGTGGCACGGGCCATAGGTATCTTTAGAAGATTTTTACCTCCTTGTTTCGCACACAAAAAAAAATTAATAAAACAATTTTTCAGTAGCTAAGTAGATTAAAAACTTGTAAACCAAACTCTGTAAAATAGGAAAGATAATTTATTATGTATTAATTTGTATTAATTATGGGTTAAATAAATAATAAAATAAATAAAACAGCAAATTAATAAACAAAACAGCAATTTTTCTGTTTTTCACACAAATTCCAAATTTCAGGCAGTTAAATATGCACATTATTTCATATATAAATTGAAAAAACATAAATAACAACATATGATAGTGCTGAGCAGCGTAAAAATTTAGAAGAAGAGCATAAGTATATTGTTGAGAGAGAACCACATAACTATAAACTACCGTCGCTACCTTCTTTTATTGGATCAAGAATTGCGGGTGTGTTGTTGATAAGTTGTGCACAAAACCAAACAACTGCAACGACCTGCACTTCCCTCCACGATAAACGCAAATTGAGAAAGATAGCTCTGTTGTATGTTCGTTCGCAACAACAACAACGACGACACACACGAAGACAGAGAGGAGAAACTTCGGCTGGTGGTAAGTTATTCGGTCACTTGTTCGTACGCTCTTCGTAAAGTTAACACACATCAGTAAAGCATTTTTTATCTCTCTCTTACTCATGCATAAACATTCATTCTCTAAGCTGCAGACGAACCAGAGATGTGCAGTAAGCAGGATAATTAACGTCACAAGCAAAGTAATGGTTGTTGTTATATTGTACACAAAACCAAACAGCAGCAACAACAACACCAACAAAACATCAAAAACACAAGCAAAGTCATAGCCTTTGGTTTTACGTACGACGATCAGTGTGCCACCCGCGCACTTCCATTCTCCATAGATCCTCGCTTGGACATTCGGCCACTTGTTCGTAAAGTAAATACACATCGTCACATTTCATTTGCATATTTTTTGGATTTACTCCCCTTCGCTAAAGAAGTTTCACTTCAATAATCCTCTAACATATATATCATTGATTGGAGTACATTCACATCATCAGCTAGTAGTACTATATCATCCGCGTACATTAACACTCTTATGTTTGACCCATCAATATTTAGACCACCTTCCAAATTGTTGTGGATATCATTAAGATATAAAATAAACAGCAACGGCGACAGTAGACAACCCCAGAAACAGTATCAAATAGATACATTTGACATTTCATCACCCGTCCATACCGCGTACTTGGTGTCTTTGTAGATATCGTCTATTATTCTTAATATTTTTGTTAAAAGGCCAATCTCATGAAGCTTGTTTATTAGAGGGTTTCTGGGCACCTTATCAAAAGCAGCCTTGAAGTCAACAAAGAAGGCGTAAACTTTTTTGTTTTCTGCTAATTTTATGTGCACAATATTTGACAGGTTGTATATGTTATCCACCGTTGGTATCCCCTCCTAAAGCCTGTTTGGAATTCGTTAATGACGTTATACTGTTCTGCCCATTTGTAGATTCGGTCATTTAGTACACCCACATTTGCGATGGTAATCATAAACGCTATTCTCTTTTAAATATCGGGAACAGAATTATGTTTGAAAAACTTTAACTATATATTTACCTTGTTTATATGACGCTCATATCGCTTCTGCGAGGTTCGGTATAAAGAGTATCCATTGTCACTTTCAGACACCACGTAAGAATGAATGGCTACATATTTTCTCATGGCAATTATATTCTAATATTGCTATATTCTTTACTAGGTTCCTACACAACTACCGCAAGGACAAATGTACATTCGTAATGATATTCGATTTAATAAAAGCGGATATCATAAAAACATCAGTGCCAGCAATTTTGCAGTTGGATACAGCGCTACTATTTTTAGGTGTGGGCTCCTTTCAAAGAGTCATTGGCAAGGATGCAGATTTGTGGCTTTCTCGATCCACAGTTTGCAAAATGTTGTGGCAAATAATTCCGCTGTTGGAGAGGAAGCTTTGTCCCCGCTTCATCAATTTAAACCAAAGCGATGAAGAGAAGTCTGCATCAAAACGCCACTTCTATACAAAATATGGAATCCCTGGTGTCATTGGGTGCATTGACGGTACGCATATACCAATTTGTAAGCCGAATGATAAGAAAAGTCAATATCTGAACCGTAAAGGTTATTTCAGTTTAAATGCTATGATTGTGAGTATATTCCATATTAGCCGTATGTATATTTCTTGTAAATGTGTTGATGTGTTGTATTACTTTCGTGATGTCCTGTCTTCTATGCTACTTGCAGAGAAGTATTCCCATGTTGTTTATTGGCTACATATTAATATATTATTATTATTATATTTAGATTTGTGATTATGATCTGCGTGTGTTGTATGAGGATGCAAAAATGCCTGGGTCAAGTCATGATTCCTTTAAATGGAATCTTGCTCCGATGTCCTATGCTTGCCCCTATGTATACATAAATAAATTGTTATAAATTTCATTAACTATAAGCAATATACTTACATTTTTCCAAAAAATTTTCGCTTTTTCAAAATTTTTTTTTTCTTCTTTTATTTTGTGCAATCATGCGTTCACAAATTGCAGCAGGCATGCCAACTTTGTTCAATGAGTTTATTAAAATTTTTATTTCACTTATTAATTTCTACGCATTTTTAAATCAAAATGAACCCATCGCAGCTTTATTATCAACAAATGCAGTTAATTTCAAAATTATTAATTCATGAATTAGTGGAATCTTCGAAAATGTTAAAATTTATATACAAGCAGGTTGGCATATCCAGCATTGTTACGTTTTGCTTATTTCGTTTATTTTGCTTCAATTTAAAAGACGTGATAATGATATATTTTTTAAATGCAGTTTAGCGAGAAAAACAGTAAGGTACAGATCTTGGTACTTTTTTCCTTTAATAACTTTAGATAAGGGAGAATTTAACCAAATCGTCAGTAAAAAACTAGCCGATATCAAAAACGTCAAAAACGGTTTCTAGCACACCCAAAAATGGAATGGGGTTGGAATTGGGACGAAAGCAGTTTCTAGCTCACACCCGATAATGTGGTTTTTCTCAACAGAATAAGTTATTTTTTAAAATCACATTGAATAAAATAATATATAAATGTAAAATACTTATCTTGATTTTTAATAACGTTCTACGATGATTTTTCAGTATATAAATCACAAATTATTAAAAAAAAGTTAAAATAAAGCATAAAAGTTCTACCACGTGAAAACTCTTATGAAACAACAATCTGAAATATAAATCGAAATGAAAGAGCTACGCGTCTACATGACATCGGAAATCGATTTACAAAACCGAAATCGATTCTCAAATGCAGGTTTCATCATATCGATTCTTGCGTGAAATTCGATTTGAAAATGTGTTTAAAACTAAGGTTTTCGTTATATCGAACCTCACAAAAGCGACATGAGCGTCATATAAACAAGGTAAATTGTATTTCATTTTATTATTTAGATTCTTGTGGCACGAGTCTTGTCTTTGTACGTTGGTAGTCATAAGAAAAAGAAGGAAGTAAGATCAGAGGGCGCAGCAGTTACCAATCAGAGTTGCATAAAAGTTGACACCAGGGGGCGCAGCAGTTACTGCCACAGCTACTACCCCGATAGTGTTTACACGATTTACAGTAATTGTTGATGCTCGTGGTGGCTGCTGTTGTTGTTGTTTTTATTACTGGAATCTAACCCTTGTCTTAGCAGGCTGGGAAACATTAAAATCAATCAAGTGTGAGTCGGGTCGCACACGGAGAGTTCCGTAGCATTGTGCAAGATTTTATGCCGCAAAAATGAATATGCTTTTATTATGAAATTGACAAAATTCCAAATATTAAATTATTGATTTGACTTATGTATAGGATAGAATCAGTATTTATACTGCATTTCAACATTGAGATCGGAAACTGCGAAAAATATCAAAAGCAAAAGTGAAATACAAAATACAGCCTGAAAGTTTACTACAAAAAAAAAAAAAAAAAAAAATCCAAAATATGAAACACAATAAATATCAAAGCTTCTTAAACTGTGCGCAGTGCACATTGGAGCACACGTTTCTTGTATGGACCCCTTTAATTTTTTATTTTTATTTTATTTTTCGTATTTGTTATTATCATGACAATAGAAATAAACATTCTGTGAAAATTTTAACTGTCTTATCTATCATGAGATAAAGCCGAAGTCGGACGGACGGCGGAAGCTTAGTAATAGGGTCCCGCAAGCACCCTTTGGGTACGGAACCCTAAAAAAGAACTGAATTACTTAATTATGATCTCAAATAAAATATACATTGATTATATAATATAACTAAACATTATTTCACGTTTATCTACCATTAAAAAGGGTTGAAGCTTAGGTAAAACATAAGTTAACCGAATTTCTTGTTTTCTACTCGTGCTGTCTCCTTGTTTAGAGACAAAAAGAAATACATTTGTACAAATATCAAGAATATTTTGCAATTTTGTGGTTCTTACATCTCTTCTCGATTCCATTATATTGTACTATTGTCACGGTTTTTGTATTCATTTCTCTTTTGGGGGTTTTGAGGTTTCGTTTTTTTTATTAGGTGATTATATAGAAGACCATCCGACTTCATATCTGCACCATACAGCTCCCTACACGTTTAAACAGCTGGCTGGCCTTCACACATCAGTCCTTTTTTGCTATTGCATGCCATCCATTTTTCACCAATGCTGATACTGTCATTCCTTATCATTATTTTATGGCGCTTCTTCAATAGCAAAAGGTGTCTTTTTAACTGCATCAGTTCTTTTTTGTTTTGTTGTCTCTCCGAGTTAAGATCCCTTTCAATAAAAATTGAAGATCCTGCAAGCTTTCTTGCATTTTTTAAGATGTCACTTGCAATTTCGGTGGATTCTAGCTTAGCAACAACTCCAATTTTGTTATTTTTCTCAAATAACCACCTCGCCTCACGCACTTTAACATGTGCAGCTTGAGAGTCCTCCCGCATAATTTCTCAACTGCTAACTTAGGCGAACAGTCTTTAGAGAGTCCTTTGATGTTCAGATTGTTTTCTTTATGTTTGTTGACCATTCTGTATAACTCCTTTCTGTCATCTTCTCCACTTTGTTTTAACATCATTATTTCCCTTTTTAACATTTCGTTTTCTGCCTTCACTTCTTTGGTACTCAGGTGCAGATTTTTGGAAGATAACGTATATACTTTATGAGGTCTCTGATGTGTTACAAACTTCTTGACACACTTATAACACAATTCACTACATGAAGGGTATATACCGATCTTGAGATAGACTTTTCGTGACTTTTACTTATATTTTTTGTGGGAGGCAAACGGCTCAATAGAAAATTATAAAAAAATACCAAGTATTCCTTAGATCATAAGAAGATTTCTAAAGACTTTAAAAAAAAAAAAACAGACAGGGCATTTACCCAAAAATGGCACCACAAAGTCGCGGAATTAATGAGCATCTAACCATACTTTGTGTTGCGACCATATATTCTAACTAGTAGAAACCCTTTGACGTGTAAAATATCCGAAATTACACCTGAAATTTTCCTTTTTTCCTCCTAGATTCTCTAAGGTGTAATGGAGGATACTTTACCAGAGGACATTTTAGGAGGTCCTATAATAAAACCTTGAAATTTAGATGGTTGGTGAGTGTGAATCGTCTCGGAATTAATTAATTAATTCCGGGGACTGTACTATTGCATAGGATTATTAATAATAATAACTGATGTAATATGAATTTAGCAATATAGGGAGCTGCAATATGGTGTTTTAATTGCTTTTAGACCGGTGAAATCTTATTCAGGTCCAGATTAGTGGATGTTAACTGTTATGATTCATGGGGTCTGCGATGTCTACTTGTGTGTGTTACAAACCTTTTGATAAACTTATAATACTATTCACTGCGTGAAGAGTATAAAAAGAAGATAATCATTCGCAGGTAAAATCACATTAAATGTTCAATATGTATAAAAAATTTATCTATCTAAATCTGCCTATTAGTGTTAATAAAAAACTTTGATACATACATTGACAGATTGATTACAAGGCACAGTTGTTGGGTCTAAAGGGTGATATCCACTTTTGATGCTTGAGTTGGTTTCATCTTGAATATATGTTATTTGAAAAGGTACGTATACATTATTTGCATCTCCCATGTAATTAAACCATTTCGTAGGGCTACAACGAGATGCAGGATGAGCTCCGCACATCAAATCTAGGGCCAATTGTCCAGTTTGTGGCACGGATACCTAGAACGAATATAAGAAATTATGTTTACTATGGATTTATTCAAAGAGCTTTGCTCGGGTATCGGTTTTTTCGTAAAATATATGTAGATACGAATTGCATTTATATAACTGATTAAATACGTTATTAAAAATCAAGATATGCAAAGCAATTTTTAAAAATAACTTATTCAGATGGCTAATGGAATACAGTGGCCCGTATCACGATGATTCGGTTTTGTGCTTTATAGTGCTATTTTAATATTTTTGTTTTGATTGTGTGTTAATGGTTTTTGGCAATACTCCTGTGCGTACCAAACACTATGGAATTATATAGACCGAATAAATAGTTCACAAAAGAGTGCCCTCTCTTTGTTGTATATCCCGAGATTTATACAACAAGTTATGTGCGTCTTGGGATACATACGAGGGCGGTGCATTAAGTACCCGGTTTTGACGATAGAGGACGTTGCTGAGTGAAGTCAGTGTTATCATCGTGTGCTGCCATCTATCAGACGACGCTAATACAAATTTCAGACTGATTGATAAGTTAGTTTCGATTTGGCAGCCATCCGAGTCAGACGTGTTTCGTGATTTTCGCTAAGATGGAAAAAGAGCAGTATCGTTCAGTAATTCGCTTTTTGTCTTTGGATGGGAAAAAATGCGAGGAGATAAGAGCAAAGTTGGATGCTGTTTATGGGGACACGTCGCCATCTATGACCACAGTTAGATATTAGTTCAACGAATTTAAACGTGGGCGAACATCCGTTTTTTATGAGGAGCGACCAGGACGCCCGGCAGACGTGGTTACCGGGAAATCATTGAAAAAGTCCACGACATGATTCTCGCTGATCAACGAACGAAAATGCGCGAAGTAGCAAAGACCGTAGGTGTGCCGACCGGAACGGCAATTAATATTTTACATGATAAGTTGGCGATGAAAAAATTGTCGGTCCGATGGGTACCGCGATTGCTCACGCTGGACAACAAGCGGATGCAGCTGTTAACTTCGAAGCAGTGTTTGGGGCAATTTAAGCGAGATCCGAAGGACTTTTTGCGTCGAGTTGTCACCGTTGATGAAACCTGAATTCATCATTACACTCCAGAAACTAGGCAACAATCAAAACAATGGATTTCTCCCGGTGAATCTGCACCAAAGAAGGCGAAGACGGTCCCATCGGCCGGTAAGGTCATGGCGATGATTTTGTAGGATGCGAGGGCGTCATCCTCATGGATTTTTTAGAAAAAGGAAGAACGATCACTGGACAATACTACAGTCAGTTATTGAACCGCTTCGACAAAAAATTAAAAGAGACACGGCCGCAAAAAAGGTGTTGTTTCATCACAATAACGCACCAGCACATTCATCTGGTGTTGTCTCCGCCAAACTGCATGAATTGCGTTATGAATCGCTGCCGCACCTAACTAACTAACATGAAGAAATGGCTCGCGGAAAAAAAAAAATTAGCTCAAACGAGGAAGTCATCGCCGAAACAGAGGCGTATTTTGGAGAGTTCGACAAATCCTATTTTTTGGAGGGATTAAAAAAATTGCCGGAACGTTGGGGGAAGTGTATCTTTCTAAAAGGGAATTATAGTATGTTGAAAAATAAAAAACATTTTTTTGAAAAAAAAATGGTGTTTTCATTTCTAACACGGGTATACTTAATGAACCGTCCTTAAAATAAGAAGAAATGTTAGTGCAACCACATAAAGTTGATACCTCGTCATGTTGTGTATGCAACGAAAACAATAACACGGCATTACACAACCGATGAGCGTAAAGCAATAGAACAGAAGAGAGAACCAAAACCTCTCTATTCTCCCATTCTACTACGCTCACAACATCAACGGTTGTGTGTTGTTTTTAGAACGCTGTTATCTTTAATACCTTTTCTTACCTGAACCACTAGACAGATTTTGATAAAATTGAGATTCTACAAATCTAGCGAAGAATACCTTTAATTTTTTTTATACCAAAATCGGTTCAGTGGATTTTGCAGGAGAGGAAATGGGCGCGTTCAGCAGAACCGATCGCTGACACTCCTAAGATGCAAATTAAATTGCATCAGACTTTGAAGCCGCACATTTTACTACGCCGTAATTTTACAGTAGATAGCACTGCGTTCAGAAAAGTCAAATCAGTCAGGGCTTGGGCACTTGGTACTTCGGCAATAGATTCTGATATTCTTATTTCCAGAGGCCTGCATTTCGTATTTGTTTCTAATACCTTTTCATAACTTGGATATATGTTGCAATTCTTTTCAATATGCTCAACAATAAAGACTAAGGCCTCATCAGCTGTAAGCAAAAACAAGCTGCGCTAACTTGGGTGCGGTTCTGATTCTCTGGCAACTAAGACACGCGACCTGATAAAATAGTTTGTAGAAAATACATCTTAATAAAAGACATGAATACGAGGGCTGATATTTATATTTCGGGAATTGGCAATACTAATGTCAATACGTATAATCTGGCAACGCCATAATAAACTTTGTCATTTTTTAGCACATATGTACGTACAACGTTTTTATGTACAATTGGTTTTTGATTTGTTTACAATAAGTTAAAGAAATCAATTTGCCAAAACAATGGAAATTACTCGAGAGGATTTTCGTTTGATTATTTTTCACAACAAGAATGTGTCGATGAACTTAGTTCTTTATATGGTGAGAAAGCACTATCAAAAACGACAGTTTATCGCTGGTTTGCAGAATTTAGTCGTGGTCGTAGTTTAGTCGCTGACGAATTCCGAGAAGGTCATCCAAAATCGGTTGTTGTGCCACAAAACGTCGAAGGTGTGCGTGAACTGATAGTGCAAGATCGACATGTGACATATCGTGAGATAGAGGCATCCTTGCACATTAGATCCATTTCAATACATTCTATTTTGCATGAACACTTAGTTGTAAAAAAGGTTTGTTCTCGTTGGATACCCCATAACTTATCAATCGCTCAAAAATAGGCTCGCGTTGATTGGAGTAAGCAAATGCTTAAAAAGTTCGACCGTGGTGCTTCAAAAGACGTTTATAAAATCGTGACAGGTGATGAATCATGGATATATGCGTATGAGCCGAAAACTTAACAGCAATCGATCGTGTGGGTATCCAAGATGAGCCAAATCCAACAAAATTTGTTCGAGCACGAAGCACTTCGAAGCAAATGGTCGCCTGTTTCTTCGGAAGAATGGGTCATGTGGCCACAGTTCCGTTAGAACAACGTAGGACTTTCAATTCTGAGTCGTACACGACCATTTGTTTGCCGGAGGTCATCGGAGAAATTCGCAAAACCAACTGCCGAAAACGAATCATTCTCCATCAAGACAATGCGAGCTCTCACACATATCGGTAAACAAGTGAATTTTTAAGCAGTCAAAACATCGAATTGATGACTCATCCGTCCTATATCCTGACTTAGCACCCAATGACTTCTTTTTATTCCCTCACATCAAAAAAAAAAACTGCGTGGGCAACGATTTACGAGCGCCGTAGAAGCAGTTGAAGAGTTCAAAAACAATGCTTTGGAGGTGTCTCAAGAGGAATGGAAAAATTGCTATGACCAATGGTTCGAACGAATGGAAAAGTGTATTGATCATCAGGGGGAATATTTTGAAAAACAATAAAGCAATTTTCATTAAAAAATTTTTGTTCTTTTTGCTATTCCCGAAATATAAATAGCAGCCCTCGTAAAACATGCAGATCTGAGAATTAAAGGTACAATTACATCAACTTCAATTGTCTGCCGCACAACCGACTACTGCAAGTCCTCAACTTTGCCCACAAATGAGGACCCCAGAATTCAACAAATCTGAAATTTTTGGTTTACACAATTGGACCGTTTTTTCAATTCGCACAACGCAGTGGCCGAGAATGTAATTTGCAAGCGAAGCCCGCATCACAGAGCCACATCCAAATAACAAATACGATACGCTGAAGCTTCAGCAACACGAGGACTAAAAAATGAATCGGCTGCTGCAGTGCCGCGACTTGAAAATAGCCTTCAGACATTTTTTGACACTCATTCATCATTTAGCACCTGCCAATGGCTGTGAAGCTGTCATACGCAACATAGTTTTCGCTGAGTTACCGATGTCAATATGCCTGGTCATTTCCGTTTGGCAGGAAAATGACCTCAACAAGCTGGCAAAGATTGCGGATAAAATGCTCGTAAATAGTGCATACATAATATCAACGCTGACTAAAGCTGCTCAGCAAAAACAACACGATCCGGTGCGGCTAGCAGCAGGAAATCTAACATGGCAGACATCGCTGCCGCTCTGCACACTCTTTCACAGAAAGTCGACATGCTTTAAAACAATCTGCGCAGTTCACATCAGTCCAAAATTACACGCACAGTAAATTCGAGAAACAACGAGGAAAACGGTAGCGAATTGTTGTGTTATTACCATAAGAAATTCGGTGATCCCGCACGCAAGTGCCAGACAAGTTGCTGACGCTACCAACAGTTAAACTAAAGCTGGTGCCGTAACTAAACTGGTTGGCGGTAGTAGCATCTCTACGACTAGCAAAAGTCCTTACATCCAGAAGATAATTACGACCTCCGACTACACATGTAATCAGTTCCAGTTTCATAGACGAGGTTTAGACGGCACGATACAGCACAACTCTGCTACTGCATCCTCTCTCGAAAAGATTGTGTGTTGATAAGGAAAGGTTGTCGTTCGACAGCACAACTATCATTCGCTCTGCCGACATTTTTCTTTCGCCTTTTTCGTGTGTTTCTTTATTTCGTTTGGCTTGCGTGGAGTGGGGATTCATGCGAAATGCATGAGAAGAAATTTGCTTTGCGACCGAAGTAGACAAATTCACAGAGAAACATAAATAAAGAGGAATGCACAAAAAATTGATGAACGACATGTCGTTCTATCTTAATTGAAGCCAAAAACAATAAAGAGGAACCAGAGGTAGCTAACGTGCCGTGTAAGCCTCGTATTATCGACATCAAACGGCATCGTCTGACTGTATTTACTAGCAGCGGCTCAATAAACTCGCAGGATATTGTCAGCTCGATAAATGCGCCAGAACATCACTCTCTTCGCGTAATCAATATGGGTTCCGTCGACACAAACGCAATTGTAAGCACACAATCACATACAGATCACCACTATATTATAAATTCGGGCGCACCCGTAGCAGATCGCATCAGGAGACTAATGTATTAAAAACTTGCAGCAGAACAGATTCATCAACTACTCGAGAGTAAAATTTGCCTCTACCCTAAAAACTTTTGGGCCAGACCGCTACACAACGGCAACGGCGAATGGCGCAAGGCGAGCATTCAGCGACTATCATAAGATCAATGCGATAACAATCCCTGATCATTACCCGACATATAGCTAGTGCATGCAAGAGCTCTGTAGACAGAAGCAACTGCTGCCTGAAATGAGGAGAAGAAGGGCAATTGTGAAAAACTTCACTCGCAAACCAAGGTGCTTCGTCTGTGCTGCTAGGCAAATGGGCGACACAGACCATTTAGCCAGTAGCCGATTAAGTTACTGTAACTTAACCTGAACTATTGTGTTGCGGCTCAGAAAATGCTAACATAGGGATAGAATGATACCACTATAGTATCATTCTTTTACTCGATGCCGTATCGGTAGTAAGGTATCGATAGTTACTCAGCATCGACTGAAAATTATCGATACTTACTCGTATCGGTCGTAAAATTATGTAAAGTGTGTAATGTGTAAAATAATATTATAGAAATAATAAAATTATTACAAATGGAAAAAGGTAAAGAAAACAAATTTAAGAATATAAATAAATTTTTGAGGCCCAACAATAATAACTTGTCTACGTGTTTTCCCGTCAAACGATTTTTTTCTACAGTAACCGTCGGGATAGTTTTTGAAATCAACTTCCCACAATGTTCAAATACATGTAAAATGTGGTACCGTTGGTTTGTGAGTCTAACCCTGTGTCGATGGCAGATGGGAAGGATATAAAAGGAGCAAAGTCGTTAAAGAGGTGGAAGTCATTGAAGAACGTGGAAGCTGTCCGTTTGAAGTTGTATTACAGAAGCTGTTTCGAGTGTTATTACTTCCTAATTTTGTGTTTTATTATTTCATTACTTTTATTATACCAGACACTTATTATACCGAATATAATACATTTACATTAGAACTATATAATTAAAGAACATCATCTTAACATTTGGAGGCTCAACCGTTGAGAAGTGTATTAAGTTCGGAAAGTGTGAAGAATAAAAGTGTAAAAACAAATAAAGGTACGGTCAATGAACTCAGACAGAAAGGAACCAAAAGCTTTAATGAGTGCGAAAGAAGCTATATCGGAAGAAGTGAGAAAGAAATACGCGACGCGATCGAAAGCTCAGGTAATTGCGGAACAAGCAATTGCGGGTAAAGAAAACGGTGAAGTGAAAACGAATACTTAGAGAAATAGTTGTGTGGTTGCTGCGAGTGATACATTTGAAAACAATATGTCGCAAAATAAAGTGGAACCATCCAGTGACGTCGCCGGTGGTAGTGGCTTCAATGATAATGATTTACTTGAACTAATAAAGTTGATGACTCTAAAGATGGCAAAAGAGGAAGCAAGTGACAATAAAGCAAGTGTATCAGTGGCGGATTTCGGGAGGGTAATTCCGGAGTGTGATGGTGAATCTATACCAATCGAAAACTTTGTTCTCAACGCGGAAGCATACGGTTGAATGAGAAGCAAATGTTTGTGCAGGCAAGGAACAGAATGACGAAAACGGTTCAGTTGTTTTTGGAATCAACTCTCGTGAGTGATTTTCGGACATTACGCTCAGTGTTAGAGGCTGAGTTCCATAAGGATTATAATAGTGCAGAAATTCATAAGCAATTAAGTGATAGAAGAAAAAGAGATGATGAAAGCTTTCATGAGTATGAATTGCATATGAAAAAGATTGCTGCTCTCGGGAATATTGAAGACAATGCAGTGTTACGATATATAATTGATGGACTTAATGTGAAAGCTGAATTTCGATATGTGTTATACAGTGCAAAGTCATACTCACAGCTAAGAGAGCAGTATGACGTATATGAAAGAATAAATGGTAGTGGAACAATGAACAGAGTGCAACAAAAAAATGACAGCAAAGTTGAGAAAGTTGTAATGAAAACAAATCGAAGTAAACAAATACATTGTTTTAATTATGGATCGCCTGATCATAAGCGTAGTGATTGTAACGATGAATTGAAATGTTTCAAGTGCAACAAAAGTGGACATATTTCGCGAAACTGCCCTGTTAGCTCAAATAAGCATGATGTCGCGAGGAGTGTTCATTTCGTTATTGACAATAGTCGCGCAAAAACAATAATTTTAAACGATGTAAAGATTAAATGTTAAGTTGATACGGGCTCGGATGTAACGTTGATGCAGGAAGGTGAATATAAAAGCCGATTGGGATACATACACTTGATGAATGATGAAACCAAGTTGTATGGCTTGGGAAATGTGGAAACAGCGGTAATAGGCAGCTTTACTGGTAATGTTGTGGTTGATGAGCAACGGACGGAGCAGACTTTTTTGGTGATTCCAGACGATAAAATGAAATATGAAGTGATATTAGGTTTTGATGTCACTAAGAAATTTAGATTCGTTTCAGACGCCGATGACTTTAATATGCAATTTACACCAAAGTACATCACGTTGATGGGGTTTTCCGTTTACACCGGATATTTTGCATCACGAACAGCTGTTTTTTGTTTTGGTTATACACACACACGTGGAACTTGCGAGCACGTTGGTTAAATAAAAACTAAAAGTTTGTGAAAAATACATGATTTAGAACATTTTGCAACATATGCAAATAATTCTTGCAATTCCCTTTTTCATTCCTGATACTTATTTTATTAAATTCTTTTAAAAAAATTGACAATTTATTGTTTACTTAGCAATGTTTTGAGCCACCAGCTGCTGTTTAGTGATGCGACAGGTGGAAAAACATAAAAAAACTTGGCAGCACTGCAGAATATGTCTAGAGAGACCATTATTAATTTTCTTATCAAGGCACATCAGTTCTTGACTATTGATCCCCATCACATTCTACAACAACAACCCCTGAATGACGTCATTTTCCTTGTGGTTGTTGTCGAATCTGATACGTATCAGTAGGCACATCAATGTTGATGTTGATGTGCTTTGGTGTAAATTGCATATAAGTTTGCAGCTCTGGACATGCAGGACGAATGGCTGCAACCGCATATTTATAATATATGCAAAGCTACCAATGAAATAAAGGTTCCTCCTCGATACAAAGATGCCGTAAATGAGATGATCGCATCATTTGTACCCAGTCGGTTGCCGCCACATCAGCAGAATGTGGGACAAAGCAGTTAAAAGTATGGTTGGGTCAAGGAATTATACGTCGATCAACATCAGAGTATGCAGGTAGGGTAGGGTGGTAGTAGTAAATAAGAAAGACGGATCGTTTAGAGTATGCGTGGATTTTCGTCAGCTGAACTCGATGGTGCTTAAAGATCGTTTTCCAGTACCGTTGGTGAATGATGTCATTGAAAAGTTGGTTAAGGCGAAGTATTTTTCTGTTATGGACCTTGAAAATGGGTTCTTTCATGTGCCTATAAAAGAATCAAGCAAGAAGTATATGTATTATATTACGAAAGAAGGTTTGTTTGAGTTCAATAGAGCACCGTTTGGTTTTTGTAACTCGCCGAATGTCTTTATGCTGTACATTAAACATGTTTTCCAATGTTTAATTAATAATGATGTTATGGAATTATATATGGATGATATAATTATATATAGTGCTACGCCGGAGGAGGGGATGGAAAAGTTGAGAAAAGCTTTTGTTGTGGCTGCAGCTCATGCTTTCAAGACGAAAATTGATTTTTTGGGACAAGTGATTGAGAATGGTAAAGTGGCACCAAGTGATGAGAAGATTCGTGCTGTTGTGCATTTTCCATACCCGAAAAACTTGAAAGCAGTACAATCGTTTCTGGGGATAGTAGGGTACCTTCGAAAATTTATTACAGATTATTCCCAAATGGCGTATCCTCTTAATGAGTTACTCAAACTGAATGCTGTCTTTAAAATGGGAGAAGCGGAGCGATTTGCAGTGGATCAATTGTAGAGGGCTGTTACAAGTGCACCTGTTTTGCATATCTATGATAGGGATGCTGAAACTGAGGTGCATACAGATGCGTCGAAAGAATGATTTGGAGCTGTGTTAATGCAGAAATTTGAACATCAGTGGCATCCGATATTATTTTGGAGTAAGAAGACGTCGCCGCAAGAGTCAGTGCAACATAGTTATATTTTTGAGGTAAAAGCTGCATATCTCGGGTTGGAGAATTTCCGATATTATTTGTTGGGCATCGAATTTAAGTTGGTGACTGATTGTGCAGCGTTTAAACAGACAACAACGAATGCTGATATGCCACGAGCTGTTACGCAGTGGATTTTGTGTTTACAGGACTACAATTACAAAATTGAGCATCGTGCTGGTAACAGACTAAAACTTGTTGATGTTTTAAGTCGATACCCGTGCGATGTTATGATGGTTGAGAAAGGTGAAATTTCAGCAAGGTTCAAGCAGTCGCAACAACAGGATGATCATGTAAAAGCTATTGTGGAAATACTACAGAGTAGGCCGTGTGAAAATTATGTAGTCAAGGGTGAGTTGTTGTACAAATTTGTTGATGGGAATGATTTATTGGTAGTGCCGAAGCGAATGGAAACTGAAATCATTAAAAATGCACGTGATGTTGGTCACTTTGCTACACAGAAGACGCTGCATGCTTTGAAGCAAACGTATTTTGTACCCCATTTAGAGGCCAAGGTGAACAGGATGATCATGTAAAAGCTATTGTGGAAATACTACAGAGTAGGCCGTATGAAAATAATGTAGTCAAGGGTGAGTTGTTGTACAGATTTGTTGATGGGAATGATTTATTGGTAGTGCCAAAGCGAATTGAAACTGAAATCATTAAAAATGCACATGATGTTGGTCACTTTGCTACACAGAAGACTTTACATGCTGTGAATCAAACGTATTTTATACCCCATTTAGAGGCCAAGGTGAACAAAGTTGTCAGTAATTGTGTGAAATGCATAATTTTTAACAAGAAGCTGGGGAAGAAAGAAGGGTTTTTACACTGCGTAGAGAAAGGTGCACACCCGTTGGACACATTGCACGTTGATCACCTGGGTCCAATGGATATTACTTCAAAACAGTATAAGTACATATTGGCAACTGTCGACGCGTTTACAAAATTTGTATGGTTATTTCCGACGAAATCTACAGGCAGTGACGAAGTGATACGGCGACTGGAGAATTGTCTGACACTTTTGGTACTCCATGCCGCATTGTCAGTCATAAGGGGCCAGCTTTCATATCTACAAACTTTGCTGAGTTTTGTAGAATTAATTCTATTGAGCAGGTGTTGGTGACGACGGGTGTACCGAGGGGTAATGGCCAAGTGGAGCGTACTAACAGACTTATATTGTCAATTATTTCGAAGATGTCGGTAGATGAACCGTCTAAGTGGTTTAGACATGTGGGTGCAGTGCAGAAGGCTATTAATTGTAACGTGCACAGTTCAATAAAATATACCCCGTTCGAAGTAATGTTTGGTGTCAAGATGAGAAGTGACATTAGTAGTGGTTTGCTAAAGGTTCTTCCGGATGAGCAACTACTACATGAATTCGACAGCGAAAGATTTGAGTTGAGAAGCAATGCCAAAATGTAGATTGTAAAAGCTCAGAATTTATACAAGAGCAATTTCGACAAGAAGCGCAAGAGTGAGATTGAGTACAACTTGAACGACCTGGTTGCAATAAAGCGGACGCAATTTGTTGCGGGGAAGAAATTTGCGAGTGAGTTCATGGGTCCATATAAAGTAGTGAAGGTTAAGAGAAATGGGCGATACGACGTTTAAAAAGCAGCAGATTTTGAAGGGCCGAACAAGACGTCTACCAGTTGTGATTACATGAAGCAATGGAGAAGTGTCGATTTGGATGAAGAATTTGATTCATCTAAGGCAGATGAATATCAGGATGACCGAGTGTAAGATGTGGTACCGTTGGTTTGTGAGTCTAACCGTGTGTCGATGGCAGATGGCAAGGATATAAAAGGAGCAAAGTCGTTGAAGAAGTGGAAGTCATTGAAGAACGTGGAAGCTGTCCGTTTGAAGTTGTATTACAGAAGCTGTTTCGAGTGTTATTACTTCCTAATTTTGTGTTTTATTATTTCATTACTTTTATTATACCAGACACTTATTATACCGAATATAATACATTTTCATTAAAACTATATAATTAAAGAACATCATCTTTACATTCATGTTTATTTAAGGTGGGCAAAATGGGCTTCAAATCCTCTCATTCTTATAATGGGTTGGCTTTTAGTGGGCAGATAGGATTACAGAGGCACATTGAAACCTTATCGGATTTGAGTTCTTTGCTATTGGCCAAGTGCTAGTTGCTTGCGGTGCTCTCTGGAGCAGTGTTGTTGAATTTTTGGTCATTTCCAACTATTGTTGGTCATTTCGATTGTCTTCCGCTTTTTCGTGTTGCGATAAAATAAGACAATAAACAAAGCAATTATGAGTACCGATACAAGTATTTTTATCCAGTAAACTATGGATCTAAAAGTACTTGGTATCGAAACAAAAGTATCGATACGTACTCGTATTTGCTCGTATCGTTCGAACCATACAGATGTTGGAATGACGAAATCTGGTGCAGTGCAAACCGAAAAACCGATGATCTTTCAGATGCTTGGCCAGAGCAAAGGTAAGCGATTGCTGGGTATACAGCTGTTATCTTCCCCCCAGCTTAAGTATGAGTGAATTCAGGGAAACGCTAGACGAGTTGGTGGATGATGCGAGAGACCGGCACCCTATCATCATTACCGGAGACTTCAACACATGGGCTACAGAGTGGGACTCCCCGCAAACCAACCAAAAGGGGCGCACACTCTTGGAGGCATTTGCAGCCCTGGATGTGGTGCTTATAAACACAGGAATGGGATCCATAGTAGATCTCACATTCATAACTCATTTAAGTGGGCTCTTACTGACCTATATACAGCGAGTGACCATGAGGCCATACTCTATGAGGTTAACGCTGGTAGCAACACTCCAAGAAGACCTCGATACCCAGTCAAGAGGGGTTACAGAGAGTCTACACTAAGCCCCCAGTGTTTCTGTACTGCCCTCCGGACGCCAATTTTAAACGGACATGCGGATGAAATGGCCCTCAGGACCCAACGTGCAATCAAGCAAGCGTGTGACTGTAGCATGCAAGGCAGAGGAACCCAAAGCCACCATCAGGAACCAGTATACTGGCGGAATGAAGAGATTGCGTTAGCGAGACAACAATGCATTCTGGCGCGTAGGACATTCCAGCGTGCCAGGTGAACTATCAATCCTGTAGAAGAGCACTTAAGAAAGCTATCCGAGCCGGTAAAAGGAGTTGCTTCCTGAAGCTATGCGACGATGTGAAAAATGACCCTTGGGGTAAAGCCTCCCAAGTGGACGTCAAAACCGCAGAAGCGGTCCCTCTCGCACATCGTAATCAAGGGTTGCGACAGTGATAAGGCGGCTAGATCGTGTAAGGCTCTACAGAGGATGCTGCTGAAGACTCGAGGGCCCAGGCAAGGACGCATGTTGCTGCTGATGAATGCAACCAAATCTATCATGCTTCATTGAGCACCAATAAGGGCAAAAGCAATGAACAAGGTCTCCTACAGGAGACATCTGGAGAGCATCTATAGACTGGTCGCCACAGAGTATTCAGCACTCTTCGGACTGTATCGGAAGATGCCGCTCTTGTACTCGCAGGGCTGGTACCAATTAATCTACTCGCCATGGAGACGACAGAGGGCCTACACTTGGAGATCACGGCTTCTGGAGGAAGCCAAAGCACAATGAATCTAAACGAGATGCTCTTCCATCAGGACGTCTCAGACCCGGTGGGACAGCTCCACGAAAAAACGCTGGACACACAGCCTGAAGAAGAAGAAGTGAATTACTACCTCACACAGCTCCTGAGCGGTCATGGATGGTTCCGGAAGTACCTATGCAGGTACCACCACGAAGATGCTTCATGGTGAATGCACTGCGGCAACCAGTATGAGGAAGACGCCGAGCACGTTATATACGATTATAAAAGATACGATATAGAGCGGCTTGAGTTGAGAGATGCCCTAAGAGAAGAACCTACTGTCGCGAATCTGGTTGGTCACATGCTGGAACGGTTTCCAAGTTTGCAGCTACGATTATGAAGAAGCTACGTGGCCTGGAGAGATCCCGCCGAAACAAAGACGACGGCTAATCTTGCCGGTACCAGCCTTAGGGTAAGGCCACGCATAAAATTATTAAAGCTTATTGAAACTACATTGAAGTGACCACGAAGCTGATGAGCGATGAGGGATTTCGTACGCGACGGAGTGACGTCGCTCTGCAATTGAATTGGTTTTAATTTTTCTACATCGCTCAGAGTAAAAAGCAATGAAGCGAATGCAATGTGATTATTTACGATAACGATATGGGGAAAAAAAATGTGCGTTATTTTAATTTTTTGAGTTTATACGTTTATGAGGTTGTTGCGGATACGTGAACACTAAAGACGAGATCAATTGGTCAAAAAAGAGAGCGCTCTCAATTTTTCATAAATCCGGCGAATTTGTCCTATTTAACTTAATGAAAAAAAAATGTGCAGGCTTATTTTTTATTTATGACAAAATACTGTCAACAAAGTACATCACATAGTACACGAAATGGATCCTGAGAGGCAAAGTTAGTTGTGCACCTACATAGAGAAAGAGGAACAAAATTCCTAGTTGTACGACTAGGGACACAGCAACTAAGTTGACTCAAAAGCCACGGCGAATCCAACAATACCAGCAATAAGTTTATGAAGAAAGCTTATTCCTAAAGAAATTCGGCGGTTACTCAATGAAGAACGATCTATAAGAAGAAGCCTGCTTGAGTGACAAGGCAAACGTACAGTAGCGTTCCATTTTAAGCCCCGAAGTGCAAAAAGAAGGAATTGCTTCTGTACCGACTCAATACGGTCTTGATGTACTTTGTATTGAGGGCTCCAGACGCACGAACAGTACTTGAGTACTGGGCGGACTAGAGGGATAAAAAGAAGCTTTGTAACGTAGGGATCGTTTAATTCTTTAGACCATTTTTTAATAAAACCAAAAATACTTTTAGCTTTATTAACAGATGTGATGGTTAAAGCTCAGTTTAGGGTCAAAAATGACTCCGAGGTCACTGAAGGTAGAGACACGCGCTAATGAATTGTTGTCGATCGTGTAAGAAAGAAGATGAGGTTTCAGGCGATGAAAAGTCATAAACATGCATTTTGCGCAGTTAAGCTGAAGAAGATTGCAATGAACACCATGAATGCAGTGATGTTAGTTTGACATCATCAGCATATATGAGAACACGAGAGTAATTAAAGGATGAAGGAAGATCGTTTATAAAAAGGATAAACAGTAATGGGCCAAGATGACTTCCTTGAGGAACACCAGAAGTGGCATCAACCGGACAAGAAAGAGTAGATTTAATTAACACACGCTGAATTCTATTTCTTAAGTATGAAAAAACCCAACATCTTGCGGGAAACCTAAAAGGTCCAGCTTAAGTAAAAGCAGATCATGATAAACGGAATCAAACGCTTTGTTGAATTCAGTATAAATAACATCAGTTTGACATTTTTCGTTAAAACCAAGATTTACTAAAGATGTAAATTCAAGCAAGTTAGAAGTTGGTGATCTATTCTTCATAAAACCGTGTTGACACGGAGAAATAATAGATTTGTAGTAGAGATAAATGGTTGAAGTGAGCATTTTTTCAAACAATTTTGGGATTGCAGAAAGTTTGGCAATACATCTATAATTAGATATGTCAGCTTTGTTACCTTTATTATGTAACGGAACAATAAAGGATTCCTTCCAGATAGCAGGAAAAGATGCGCTCTGAAGTGATAAATTGAAAAGTTTAAGAAGCGGCTTACACAGAGATTCTGCACTGTGCTTAAGCAGACAACTAGATATTTTGTCTGGACCGGGTGAGGAAGTGGGTTTGAACAGTTTCAAATTTAAAAGAAGACTCTCCTCACTGATTTCAGGAGGTACAATTTGGTTACAATGGGAAGTGGGATATGGATAAAAGTTACCAACATATGGTTTAGAGGAATAAGTGGATTAAAAGAATTTTGCGAACAGTTCTGCAATACCTAAATCGCTATGGGCTTGTTCGTCAACTAGATACATGGATGCGAGAAATAAAGAAGACTTGCGCTTCGAGTTAACAAAGTTGTAAAACTGCTTAGGATCACGCGAAAATTGCAGTCTACAACGTGAGAGATAGTTCTTATAACAAAGGTTATTTAATGAATACAATATACGGGACATTGGCAACGAAAATACTGTATACCGTTGAATAAAAGAAATTAATAGCAGTAGTCATATTACTACAATTGACTAAAAAAGACCAATCAGTTCCAAGAAAGATTGCATTTAGTTGTGCAAAGTTAACATTGCGAAAACAAAACCGACGTTTGCATCTAGATGTGGGGGCTGAAGCAGGACAGGTTACAGAAAGTAAAATTTCCAATGTTGGATGGTAAGTATCCTCAGGAAGACATAATGGTTGGGATCTTGACACAGAAATTCCAGTGTTTTCATTACTGAACACAAGATCAAGTGATGAATTCAAAAAATTGACTACAGAGTTCATTTCAAACAAGGAGAGGTCAAACATGGTGCCCAAGAAATCATGATGTGCTGAAGGAACTAGATAACCCGATGTACTGGAAAAGGACCATTAAATGAGAGAGAGGTTGAAATCGCCTAGAATGAAAAGAGTCACGGTCACGAAGAATGTTATTAACTGATTCAATTGCCACTGGCATGACTTAAATAAATTTCCGAAATGGAATTAAGCGGAATATAGGAACATGATATAAAAATAGATTCATGAGGTAAATCTAACTTCACACATATAAACTCAATGTTGGTTGGAAAATTCAGATCGACAAGTTCCGATCGTAAGTGTGAAGTAACAGCGATGAGCACACCACCACCGCGGCGAATAGGGCGATCGGTTCTATATGTAACGAAATTTAAACAAAAAATGTCATTACTAAGTATATCCGAGTTCAGCCATGTCTCAGAGAATACTATAACGTCAGCTACAATGAAGAAACTATCCCTATACAAAACGTCAAGTTTACTGAGGAGACCCCTAACATTCTGATAATGAATAAAAAGAGTTTCAGAAGGCAAAATTAGTTTTTTGAGATTGTACTTGGTGAAGATGAACTAGTGGAGGGCACATTAAGAGATGGCCGATGATTTTTACGTTGAGGTTTAAATTCATGGACAACGGCGTGCTCAGGTCAAAATTTTGGAATCACAAACAATAGGAAAAATGCTGTCAGGAACATTTATTTTGAAAGAAGCAATATCACGGGTATTAGAAAAATTTACTTTTGAATAGATACCTTTACCTTTACTTTGGCTGGTATATAAGAAACAACATCATCACAGGATGTGTTAGCTGAAAACGTAGAAATGAAGACATGTTTATAAAAAAAATAGAGCGGTTTGTTTTTTGACCAATTTATTTAGTCTTTATAAATTTATTCTCTTTGTTTGTGCATACTCAAATAAATTGGAACGGATCTACTTAATCGTGGTGGATGACGGGAGTGGGGGTTCTTATATAAAGAACTGTAATTAAAGCGAAAGTATGACTAAAGTTTTAGTGTCGTTCTGCAAGCAAGCGTGTATCGTTCCACTTTTATTAATGGCGTAGTTTTTACTTGTCAAATGTCAAAAAATTACAGCTTCAAAAGTGACATCTACCGAAATAGCGGGTTATTCAAAATACCACCTCTTATTGAAAAACGTACTTCTACATATGTTGGGAGATACCGAGCTTTTTCGGCACCTTTTTATTTATTTATTAATTTATTGAAAATTAGAAAAATTAATTCTAAAATGCATTAAGCTAAACATTTTTCTTTTAGATTATTATATGTATAGAAACAAACAGTTAATTTTTTAAGATCTGTGATAGGAGTGGAACCTTCACTGCTTCGATCGTGGGCTTATGTTTATTCCGGTGAACCAACGCCAACTTTAATTTGACTTGACAAAGTACATATAATATAGCATTAGTCATCAAATAATAAGAAATTAAGAAAATAATTGTACTCCTGACTGTGGATGAACCTAGATGCACGTCGAGGGACAAAGTTTCATCCGATTCACCACAGAGTATATTTAAAATATGCCGTCTAATTTTGATATAGTATAAATGACAGTTTTATAGCAGCACACAGAATACATATTTTGATACAATAATTTATTTACATTTCACTAACAAATAAATATGTATATATTGACTCGAATTTACAAAAATCAATTACAATAAGCATCCGCTATCCATTTACACACATTGAATGGAAGCGATGTGGAATATGAGACTACAAATTCTGGTGAACACTTAAACATATGAAACACAAGTAAGCAAATATACAATAAATAAAACATTTTTAGCTATAAATTGGCATCCTTTCAGTACAAGCAATACCCGCTATGAAGACCGACTTCTCTGTTTCGGCACTTCCGCAAACAGCATACTTACACTTGTGCTCTCGCTCACTGATAGCACTACACTGATCCTTGTTCGCACTCAAACTTCTTTCAAGCCTAGCCTCGAATGCAAATAAAAGCAATCTGCGATTCACGAAACACAAATGAAGCGAAACATAGTGTTGGCGCGTGTAAACTAAAGGGGGTCCACGCAACAAAGGCTGATGTCCTATTTGTTAGTGAGTTCCACAGGGCAAGGTGAAACACGAACGTATGAACGCCGGATTCTAGTGGTAAAGCGGCTATTTGACTCCAAGGCAATGTAACCTACGCCTCTGTGAAAATACGTGGCATCCATTTTTGTAGCTACTATCCATCCTCTAACGTCACTTATGGCAGCACATGTGGAGCAGTACGGATGATTCACGAGCTTACCCCAAAGATTGCAGACTGGCTAAAGCGTTGATCCGGGGACCTTCAAATTTACCCACTGCTATGATGCTTACTTGCACAAATTCTAGCAGTGTGTATACTCATTCCGTGGTTAATGCCAATACCTTGTGGAAGGACCGGATCACCATATTCATGAGTGTCCTCGATTAAAGTCAAATCGAATCCGACATAAGTTGTGGCAAGGGTTATAACTTATAAGTATCTTTTGAAGATTTCAACCTCTGTGATCGCATAAAAAAAAGCTAAAACTTAAACTTCTGTTTAAAAATTACTTTTGTTCCACTCTGTATCTCCACTGAATTTATGATTTCCTGTTTTCTATGCTAAATATGCTTACTTCACAGATTCTACTTGCTCAAACAATGCCGACAAGGTCGGACCATCTTTTTTATTTTCTCTGACTTTCCTTTACTGACTACCTTTAAGAAATCCTTCCCACCTGCTACCATAGCAAATCTTTACAAAGCATCATAATAAAAGTTAAAAAAAAAAACAACAATTTCTATTATTTTATTATTGTATTGGATCATACAAAAAGTATCCGAGGTTTTTTGCCACTAGATGGTGTTGGTGTCCATAGATCTGGCAACACTAATCTGTTAGAACACGTGTTAACATTTCAGGCTACATTTTTTGTGAAGACAGCTGTGTAATTCGTTGCTCGTGTTAAAAGTTATACTGATTTAAATATGAGTAAAATATCTGAAGAAATACGCCATGTGATGCTTTTTTACTATAAAAAAGGGAAAACGCTGCAAATATGTACATGCCGAAAATTTTGTGCAGTTTACGGTGAGAATGCTGTGAGCGAACGCCAGACCCAGGAGTAGCTTACTCGATTCCATTCCGGAAATTTCGATGTCGGCCTTTCACTGAAAATGTTAATGAAATTTTGCAACTGATGGAGCAAGACTTGAGGCACTAAACATCAACCATATGACAGATTAGAATCATATAAAAAGAAAATGCTATTCAAAGAAGCTCGATGTTTGGGTGCCACATGAGTTTACTCAAATAAATTTAATTGACCATCAGTGAAACGCTGCTGAAACGTAACAAAATGGAACTATTTTAGAAGCGAATTATTACGGGCGATGAAAAATGGATTAAATACGAGAATATGCAACGCAAGATATCATGGTCAAAGGCCGGTGACCTTTAAAGCCTGGATTGAAATTGGAAATTGTCTATTATGAGATGCTAGAACGTGGCGAACAGAAAGGGAGTTGTCGTCCATCATGACAATGCTAGGCCACACACATCTTTGATGACCCGGAACAAATCGTCAAAGATTGCTTGGAAAGCTTTGAGGCATCCACCGTATAGCCCGGACCTTACACCCTCTGACTACTATTTGTTTCGGTCTCTGCAAAAATCCTTTAATGATAAAAAATTGGCCGGCCGAAGAGCCGTTGAAAACCATTTGGCCAAGTTTTTCGCTGATAAACCACAGAAGTTCTACACCGATGGAATTATGAAGCTACCCGGAAAATGTTAAGAGGCCATAGATAATAATGGCCAATGTGTACTAGATTGAAATTGATTTTGAATAAAGAATATTTTTGTTCAAAAATGTACCAAAAAACCGCGGAGACTTATTATATGACCCAATATTATTATTTCATTTCTTGTTTCATAACTTATTTTTTGCGATTTCGGGTCGCGCACTAGTCAGTACATATTCTCCATTAATCAAATTAAATAAGCTAATACTTTATATCTATAAAACTTATATCATTTTACCTGTGAGCACGAATTATAAGTATTGTTCACATATCGGGATGATATATGCAAGTCTACTGAATCAATATACACCTTGCCTGAAAATAAAAGAAATTTTGGTGAATTAAATAATTGACAACACAGGTCTGCAATGATAAAAATATGCTTTATAGAACGTAATGTTTCCTAGTGAGGAGCATGCCGACACAGAAAGTATCTGAAAGATTTGAGTGCAAGGAGCCAACTCATTGAACTTACTAAATAATAAAAACAAACTTTCCAAATTATTTCATACATTCAAGGTACAAGGGGTAATCTAGAAGTCCAATTTTCACACACTTTTCGTAGCATTTGCGGCCATATTTCGCCAATAACTCTTCAGGGTGTTCTCTGGTTTATCGGCGTAGGCAAATGACTTTACATAACCCAAAAGAAAATAATCCAATGGGGTTAAATCACACGATCTCGGTGGCCAATTAATATGCGCATTACGTGAAATTATTCCTTCATCAAAAGTTTCTTTGAGTAAAACAATTAGTCGGAATACTCACGGGACACTGTTTAACACCTTCCCACGCAGCCAAATTGGGCTTGATACAGAGTGATGCATGTACAACATGCCACGAGGTAAATGCTAGGGGAACTCTAGAACACCTACTTTGCCAATGTCCAGCTCTCAACAGATCACGCTTTAGCTATCTCGGATCTGTATCTTTCCTCTCCTTGGAAAGTATCGCGGATCCGAAAAGTAGCAATTTATTAAAGCTCGCAAAAAAGTGCATAAAAAACAGCATTTAAAGAGTCTCCATACTTCTTCTTGGCAACACAAAGGACCATTATTGGTCTATGTGAGATCTCTTGATCAGCCAAGCAAACCTAACCTAACCTAAAACAATTGTGTAGTGTGCTGTGTGGCATGTGGCTCCGTTCGGTTGGAACTACATGAGCAAGATGAGCATGAGCATGAGGTTTTAAACACCACTTATAAAGCTAGAAGACGTTCCGTTCTAAATTATGCTGCTCCTGTTCAGTGATACTCAATGGAGACACCTGCAAATCAGTCAAAATAACGCCCTTAGAATAGTGACCGGTTGCTTCCAGATGGCCAGTATTGACCATCTCTACCAGGGAGCAAAAGCAATATCGATTCGCCAACATAGTAAACTGCTTTCTAAGCAGTTTTTGTTAGCTTCACATATGAGTGCACATTAGAAGTGGCAAACTATCGATGGTACTATCGATAGTATCGATAGTTTTTTTTTTTTTGATTATCAATGAGTATTGATAGTTTTTTTTAAACTATCGAAAACTATCGATGGTGGGACTATCGATAGTTTGCCAACTCACGCAACACTACTTTACATTCTTTATACTCTTCACGGGAGTGAATAGTATTATAAGTTTGTTATGAAGTTTGTAACACACAGAAGGAGGCACCGCAGACCACATAAAGTATATATATTTGTGATCAGCTCGATGAGACGAGTTGATTTAGCCATGTCAGTTTTTGAGCTGGAGAGTTTTTGCACATAGGTTTCTTTTTATCATACGCTGCACATTTGTCGGAATCAGCCGAATCGGAATACTAGGGGGTACCTCCCATACAAACCCACCTTTAAATTAATGTTCTTATTAGAAAAAGAATAAATATGTGTTATTTAACATATCGAACTGAAATTTAGACAATATAGGTTTCTGATCCATATTCATCATCCATGTAAATTTCATGATCCTAGGCTTACCAGGAGGGGTACCTCCCATACAAACCCATATTAAATAGGAAACTTATAAAGAATAAAAGTACAATAAAATTGACACACAAACTGATGTGATGCTAAGAAAGGGGGGTTGGATGCAACTAGGAGGAGCGTGAAGAGTATTACATCTTTGGCATAGCCAATGATAGCCTTCTTTCTGGTTTTCGTTTAAATTTTTAAATCGATGTAAATGAGTTGATGAGTTGATATGGTAGATGTGGTGGGCAGAGAACGTAGTGATTGAGTGAGTTGGGTTAGGTTGAGTGACAAGAACAATTGGATGGTTTAAATATCATTTGTCAATTTCCTATGCAATACCGCGCCATAATGAAGAAACCCATTGGTGAATCTCAATTTGATCTTTATGATTTTGTTATATTCTTTTAAAGTTGATCTCAATTTGAGCTTTATGATGACTTTTTTACACTCTTTAATAATGAAATGAAATAAGAGTTGTTTTGTTTTATAAAAAATTCCTGATTTACACTTTTTATTTGAACTTTTTTGATATGATAGTGCTATCGATAGTTTTTTTTTTTTTTTGACTATCAATTAGTATTGAAACTTGTTTCCAAACTATCGAAAAATATCGATGGTGGGACTATCGATAGTTTGCCACCTCTAGTGCACATCCCAACTATAGCACTATTACGGGCGTTATTCCTTACAGACATATTAGAAGAGACATTAGGACTTACGAAGGAGACATAGCCATTTTATTAGGGGACACTCTTCATCGTCATAATGAATTACATCGGAGGGCAGTTGAAAATGCTATTGAGTCTTACCAGAACAATGTTGTACTAGGAGGCCGTCCTCCACCTGTTGATGACAACAACACTGTTCACATTTTTAACTGTCCCAAAACACCGACCCAACTGACTCCAATTGACTTATGGCTTCAACCGATAGAGGTGGCTTCCTTTTTAGGTCTTTATACTTAGGCTAGAGCCCTACCCATTTACTTTCTTACTTGACTAACTTATTTTTAACGTAATTTTAATTAATTTATTTAATTCTTTACTTTCTATTTTATTTGTATAACTAATTCTATGTTTCCTTTTTACCTTTTCCCTATCCTTTTGCATGCGTACCTCTATTTGCAGCCGCTTTCGAAGATCCGGGGCTGATTGTAGACAATACTATACTAAGTTTCTAATGGATTAGATCTTCTGGTTTTTTGCGTTTAAGTCTTCTTGCCCTTCATCTGGGTCGAGTCCGTGAGGGTAGAGGCTTCAATAATTTATGGTTGATCAGTCTCTCTTTGTGGGAGTTAGCTACTTTTTTTTTATAACGACCGCAATTCAATCGATAGCGAGATCACGTTCGATATCAGAACTGCGAATGTACCAAGGGGCACTAACAGCACAGCTCAGCACTTTGTTTTGAAACCTTTGGATTTGATGTGCATTGCTTAAGCTGCAACACCCTATCTGAGCACCGTAAGCACACAGGTTTTAAAATCTGCTTGTGTATGAGTACCTTATTGTGAATGGTTAACGATGACTGTTTACCCATAAGCCAATACATATTTTTATATTTTAATTCCAATTCTTCTCTCTTTTTCTTTACGTTACGCCTAAATACTTTGCAATATTCAAATACGGAATTTGTATACCATTAATATAAAGTGGATGATATCGATAAATATATATTATTGTACGTGAATGTAATATTCACATACTTCGTTTTATTTAGTTTGATATGCCACTTTATCTTCCAGTCATATATTTCGTTTAGACCGTTCTGTTATTTCGAGGTAGATTCCAACTCTGTCTTTCCGACTGAGAAAATAGCTGTGTCATCAGCAAATGTCGCTGTGACGCAGTTTTGATTGCATAAAAGGTCACACGTAAAGATATAGGAGAGGTTCGAACGGAACCCAAATTGGTGAGAAGGTATAATTATGTCATTAACAAATATTATGTTCTCTTTAACTTTTCAGTCAATTTTGATAGCATGGGGAGAAGCGAGATCGGTCGATAGGACGTTAGTTTGTTCGCTGATTTGCCTGGTTTTTTAAACATAACAACCTCTGCCGTTTTCCAATAAATTGGCAGATGCTTTAATATTTGAGCAGCTATTAAATCATACCCCGCCGTCTTTTTTGGTGTCAAGTTTACAATTTCATCGGTTATTTCGTCCTCGGTTGTCGAAGGAATCTCGTGTAAGAATCATAATAACATTCCATGTGAGTAGCTTTTAGAGAGCCATTTGGAATAAAAGTATCATCAAGATAGTCTGCAAAGACATCTGCCTTTTGGCTATTAGTTTTTGACTACTTATTACCTGGTATTTTGATTGGTGCGCATTGCAATGAAGGCTATTTGATTTTTTTTTTGCATTCCCACATTTCGAATTACGTTTATTTGTTACTTCTTGCATATAATTTTATAGGGTTCTATTATTGTCATGTTAAGCTTTTTTTAATAACTGTTTAGTAGGGTATTGTCAAGAGGCGGTCTTGTCTGATGCCACCGTCGCACAGTGTGATTTTTATCATTATTAGGATGCCAAAATTAATAACAGCCAAACAAAAATGGGTATGACAATGAAATTTGGCAACAGTAATGCAGAGATCTATATTGGAAAAAAAGGGCGTAATCCGCACTTATATGTAATATTAAAATTTTTCCTGAGATGTTCAAATTAGCGTACATTTATGAAAACAAATTTGAAATATGTGTATATTCCAAAAGAAAAAGTGATAAAAAAAAAAAAACAAATAAAAAGTTAGTCGTTCCCATCTTGAGCGAAAATCAAAACAAAGCTTGATAACATTTAGTTTTAATTTGAGGTGATGCACATCTCTTCCAATTAAAGTCAAAATTTGATGAAGCGCGGCATCATTCTTCTCTTATTTCTTGCTTTGTAGTCAAACATCGAGTAGTGCATTTCGAGAAACTGACATATTTGATTAGTGTTTGGATGAATTTTTTAAAAAATTCAGATCTTAAATCCGAGATATGGAACAAGTATATATTTGTGACTAAACAAAAAGAAAAAACAGAAAGAAGGCTATTATTGGCTTGCCAAAGATGTAATACTCTTCACGCTCCTCCGGGTTGCATCCAACCTTCCTTTCTTAGCATCACTATATTTTCTCTGTTACAGTTTGATTATCAACAAGGA
This sequence comes from Amiota communis, assembly GCA_037043315.1. NCBI lineage: Eukaryota > Metazoa > Arthropoda > Insecta > Diptera > Drosophilidae > Amiota > Amiota communis. The sequence continues at coordinate 35,606 of JBAMAV010000997.1, read as the reverse complement.
ACACAGCTTGGTGGCACTTTTATTGTACTTTTATTCGTTATAAGATTGTTATTTAATTTGGGTTTGTATGGGAGATACCTCTCCTGGTAACCCTAGGATCATGAAATTTACATGATTGATTTGGTATGGACCAGAAACTTATAGTGTCCAAATTTCAGTTCGATACGTTAAAAAACAAAGAACTTTTTCTAATAAGAACTTTAATTTAAATGGTGATTTGTATGGCAGGTACCCTTCCTGGAACCCTAGGATCATGAAATTTACACAGTTGGTGGATATGTACCAGAAACTTATAGTGTTCAGTTTGATACATCAAAAAACAAAGAACTTTTTCTAATAAGAACTTTAACTTAAATGGGGGTCGGAGCCAATATCTTCTTTATATTCATATTACGGTTCGGATAGTAAGCCAATAACTTCATTAGTTAATGTTCGCCGCTTTGTTTTAGTCCCATTTGCAAACTGCATATAAAGGGGTCTGACGATATGAGCAATCTGTGCAATAAATCTAAGTTACTATCAATTCTTGATGTCTTTCTAGTTCACGAAAATTTCTTGCATCTCTGTTTCTTGACTCTTGAGCTTCTTTAGAAAGTTGGCCAAGAGGAAGAATAGAAGACGCGATTAAATTCTTTCCATGAAATAAAATTTTATGCACACTTACTGGCATATTGTATCGCATATTCTGATAAATACAGTTCTCTTGTCTCTGTGGAATAGTGGTCGAAGGCGATAGAATTAATTGGATACCCACATCCTATGCACGAAAGTATTGAATGAAACTTTTTTAAGTGAATTATATTTATGCTTGTTATGTCCGCCATGTTACCATCATTTGTAGTGCCAGCTTTTTGTTTTGGCATATAAATTAGAAGACCAACTTATTTCCGAAATCTATTTTGGAGAAACATAAAAAGCTACTCCGTGAAGAAAAACGTCTACACACTAGAAGACGGCCAAAATTCTTATAGTAGGCATGCGACAAAATGCTTTTATAAAACTATCAACACGGGCAAAGACGGCTTTAACCCAAGAACGTACTACTGCAAAGATAGAGACAGCAATCTATTCACAGAAAAAGGAGACATTCTAGCCAGATGGCTAGAACACTTCGACAAAACTCTAAATAATCCGTCCTTGCAACAGGAAATAATAGATGATAGGGTCTTAGCAGACAATAACGACGAAGAAAGAGTTGAGACTCCAACATATGAAGAGTTCGAGACGGCAGTTGAAGATCTAAAGAATAATAAGGCAACAGGCACTGACGAAATTCCGGCAAAAGTGATAAAAAACATGGGTGAATTTGAGAGAAATTTATAAATTAATGATAACAATATGGGACGACGAAGTACTACCAGAGAATTTCGAACTAGGAGCCATATGTCCGATCCATAAAAAAGGCGATAAATTGTCATGTGAGAACTATCGCCCGATCACCCTGTTAAACATAATATATGAAGTCTTCTCTAGTTTACTACGCAATAAACTCCAAATATTTGCAGACAAGATAGTAGGTGACTACCAAGCTGGATTTAGAGCTGGCAAATCAACGATCGACCAAATCTTCATTGTCAAACAGATCTCAGAGAAAACTCGAGAAAACAATGTCACGACATTACACCTTTTTATTGACTTTAAAACAGGGTATGATTGAATCAGGAGAGATGGACTAATTGCGGCGATGTAAGAATTTTCTATCCCAACGAAGCTAATAAGACTAACAAAAGTAAGAAATGTTGGGAGAGTTAGGAATGAAAACTCCCGTGAGTTCGAAACTCACTTTGGTGGCACTTGAAAAAGTCATCAGAGATTTTACAAATCGGTGCAATTATTAGCATATGCCGACGATATAGACATCATATCGACATCAATAACAGACCTCAAGGAAGCCTTCAACAGAATCGAAGAGAATGCGAGAAAAATAGGTCTAATAATTAACGAAAGAAAGACCAAAGTAATGGTGTCCACAACATCTGACGCAATGAGCCATAGACTTGGCCAAAATGTTACTTCGGGGAATACAACTTTGAAGTAGTTGCAGACTTCACGTACCTGGGCAACGAGAACAAAAATGTAGAAATAGATCAACGACTTCTTGCTGCAAAAAGACAGTACTTCCGCCTAAATAAATTCCTGAGAAGCAAGAAGCTCGACAGAAATACAAAAGTGTCTATATACCAAACGCTGAATGCACCAGTTTTAATGTACGCCAGTGAAACATGGACACTGTCTAAGGCAGATGAAAATAAAATAAGTATCTATGAAAGAAAAGTTCTTCGAACCATTTTTGGAGGCGTACGCGAAAATGGAGTATGGAGAAGGAGATACACTCACGAGCTTGAAAGACTACACAATATAATAACGCAGATAAAAGTGAATACATTAAGATGGGCCGGGCACTTAATACGAGCAGACGACACGTATCCTCCGAAAAAAAATCGTATTTGGCAATGCCGTGAAAACAGATCAAAAGGACGCCCAAAACTTAGATGGATTGATGGAGTCGACCAAGATGCGCAAGATCTTGGTATTCGGTCTTGGAGAGCAATGGCACGAGACAGATCAAGCTGGAGACTCACGCTGAAGCAGGCGAAGACTCGACAAGAGTTGTGGAGCCAATAATGATGATGATTTTGGACGTATTCTTTCTTCTTTATTCCCCTTATTTTCTTCGCCCCGTACACACCATGTCTTCACTTTCATTCGATAAGCGATGTGTAGCATACACTCCATACATCGTATCCATGAATGGAAAGGAGAAAATCCGAAAGCAAGCATTCTTTCGTCTATTTTTCGACCCGATAATGCACTTAAATTATTCATATCTTTCGATGAAGCCCCATATATGTAGCATTTTTGGGATGATGAATATGCCGACAGGCCATTACAAACTTTACCATCAATCATGCACAACACAAACGTACTTTTTACTTTGAAATTTAGCTTATCTGTTTGAATTCTTGTGGATGCAGATCCGATATTTGATCTTCGATATACTTCGCCTCCCTAGAAACAACGTCTCGTGTTTCTTTTGTAAATATAATTTTTATTGGCCGATAATATTTCGTAGAAGATGAATCAGGGTTACTCCATATTATAATCTTTCGTTCGTCAATTGTTGTGTACATTTGAAAGACTACTAGTGATATAAAAAACATACTATTATCTGATTGGTTGTCTTCTGCAAATTTTTGTTTGTAATTGCTATGATCCGCGCCATCACAACCCCATTTCATAATTGCATGTACTTCTTCAATTTTTGGAATTGAAAGTAATACTTCCTCTTGTGCAGAACACAATCTCTTTACACTGCAATCAATTAGCGATTGCAACTCAATTTCAGCATAAGTTTCTGTTTCTCATCGAGATGATCACAAATATATATACTTTATGTGGTCTGCGATGTCTCCTTCTGTGTGTTACAAACTTCATGAAAAACTTATAATACTATTCACTCCCGTGAAGAGTATTAAAATAAACTGAAATATTAAAACCGGGATAAAGAACATGTACATGCAGGGATTAAGTTTTTGTAAATTGTTGTTGTAAAAATTATGAAGTGAATTGTCGATAGAATGATATCTTTTAGCTATGAACTTTCATCCACAATTGATTTGTATTTACAACTTCATGTGACCTTCATGCAGTGTTCTTCCTTTGTTCGTTATTAGTATTGACCACCAATGTATGTGTTTGGCGTTGTAGTCACCACCCATTACGAACCTATTTTTGTGACTCTTAATAAATTCAACATATACCTTGGAGGACTGTATACCGCAGTTATTGATAATCTACCCACTGCTCGCGCTCTACCTTAATTGGATATTGGAATTATTAATGGTCATGCCACGAGGATTGCTACTTAAGTCTTGAGATATGGCAACACCAATGTTGATATGTCGAATCTGACATTGGTATCGTAAAGCTTGTCGTTTTTTATGATAAATGTACTCAGAACGTTTTGTGATACGAGTGCTATTTGTATTGTTTACAGTGACTTGAAAACTTCGTTTTGGCTAAAAAATGGAATTAAATCGTGAAAATTTTCGTGCAATGATTTTTTATGATTTTCAACGTGGATTAACTCAACGAAAGTGTGCCGATCAACTCGGTCCGACTTTTGGTGATGAAGCACCATCCAAGGCCACCGTGTTTCGCTGGTTTTCTGAATTCAATCGTGGTCGTAGTTTTCTCCAGGACGAATTTCGTGAAGGTCGTCTAAAATCGGTTGTTATGCCACAAAACATTGATGCTGTGCGTGAACTGATATTGCAAGATCGCCATGTGACTTATCGTGAGATTGAGGCATGTTTGGGCATTAGTTCGATTTGCATACATTCAATATTGCATGAAGATTTGGCCGTCAAAAAGATTTGTTCGCGTTGGATACCAGATAATTTGACAATCGCTCACAAAATTGCTAGTGTCGATTGGTGCAAAGAAATGTTGAAAAAATTCAATCGCGGTGCTTCAAAAGGCATCTATAAGATCGTGACAGGTGATGAATCATGGATCTATGCATATGGGCCTGAAACTAAACAGCAGTCGACTGTATGGGTGTTTCAAGATGAGCCAAATACAACAAAAATTGTTCGCGCACGAAGCACTTCGAAGCAAATGATCGCCTGTTTTTTTTTGGAATACACGTAGAGACGTAGAACGGTTAATTCTGAATGGTATACCACCATTTGTTTGCCAGAAGTGTTCGAAGAAATAAGAAAAATCAACCGCAGAAGACGAATCATTCTTCACCACGACAATGCGAGCTCTCACACCGGCTCAAACATGTGACTTTTTAAACACTCAAAACGTCGAATTGATGGGTGATCCACCCTATAGTCCAGATTTGGCACCCAATGACTTCTTTCTATTCCCGCACACCAAAAATAAATTACGAGGTCAACGTTTTTCGACGCCTGAAGAAGCGGTTGATGAATTCAAAACACATGTTTTGGAGATACATCATTTCGAGTGGAAAAAGTGCTTCGAAAATTGGTTGGTTCTTCATGGAGAATATTTTGAAAAACAATAAAGTCATTTTAGATGATACATATTTGTTATTATTTGTCTGTCTCAAGACTTAAGTAGCAAGCCTCGTATAAGCCAACTTGACTGGAAATTGTAATCGATTAAAAATTGAAGGGTAATTCAAAGTTGATATTAAAGGTATTCGTGGTATAAATACCGTTTGTCCTTTTTCGTTACCCGTCATTATACTGGCGTCGATGATGTTATACTAGTTATACAGTTTCGCCGAATTCATATTCCGAAGTAAAATGATTGGCGAACAAATTTTCAATTTGTGGCAGTGTAATGGTATTCCTGGAACGAATTTAAACATTCAGTGGGGTAATTGACGCTTTCATCTTCATCAGTCATTGCATCAATTCGTTGAGGTGCTTGAACTCCCAGTTGTGTCATCGTTTGGTTGGATATCGTTAAACATTTATCCTCTAGAAAAATAATTAAAATTAATTTCTAGTTCCGGTTTTTGTCGTCGTAGGTCGGCCAGTATATCGTCACTCATACTTTCTCTATATTTCTACCATAGTCCATTAGGATTTGATGGATTACATATCAATATAATCGCAAACAGTTCACGAATTTCATTTGCTATTGCCGTTTGACATGCTTCACGATATGTTTCACAAGTGTAACTGTTCTTAGATGTTTAAAACATGTCGGCCAACGAATAGTGTGCAGTATGAAACGCAAATAGAAGCATTCAACGATTTTCCGATGCACGGTGTTGACTCTACCTATCGTCAATCAAGTCCATGTACTGTCATTTTAAGTTTTCATGGGGAAAATTTTTTAATTGATGCTTCCCAGGTGTAGTAAGTTGGTACTACCGAGTAAAATAAAGTCTTAGCAAATGGATCTTCTCGGCACAGCTCAAAAAACGCTGTCAAAGTTGCGACAGAGCCACCATCTCAAACAAGTGTTGTCCGTTTTCTAAGTAAGTAAATGGAAAACAGCTGGATCGCGATCGTGCATTGGGAAACCCGAAATTTGCCAAAATCCTTCATTGGTATTGATGTAACGACCTATTTGGTACTGTATTGTCTCATCGTACTGGTTTTCTTTAGTCACTGCAAAGAAAGCCATATCAATGCCCTTTTTAATATACTTGCATATGTCTTAAATGGGTTTGACAGAACTGCAGTATTCGACATTGATATTAGACATTTGCAATGATTACAATAAAAGTACATTTGAACTACTTACTCTGAAATGCGTACTTGATTTGCGTACTTATTTAAAGTTATTATAAGTATATATTTCGCGTTTGCTGTATAAATAGTAATCGTTTTAACTTTTTATGTACTAACTGCAAATTATTACTAGTAGTAATCACATTCATTCGAAATGATTAGGTGCGTATTACACACTTTAAAAAAGTTGTTGTTGTCGCTCACGAAAACCACCATCGTCACCATTCTCTCTCTTTGTTAACTGAGTCGTACCAAGCAAGCAAGAGATTTACTTACAGATTTATGTGCGTTGCAATGCTTACATACCACATTCTTTTTCCGATAACAATATTTGGATGTTCATCGTACTTTTTCTGGTGATCATAATGAAACGCCTGAAGCACTGACTTCTCGATTTACGTGCTGTAAGTCGTTGTTGGCCATTCTTACTTTATTTTGTTTATTTTGTCTTTCCCTTCGATCAGCTGACTCTAGTCCTCATTTTTTCGTTAATGATTGCTCTTTCTTCACTTTGACATCTTCTACTTGGTTGTACTCTTTCTCGATTTCTCGTAACCACTTTTCTTGTTGTTCTTCTGTTTCATTTGTACGCGCTGTTTTTTTCTTCTGAGTTTGTGTAAATAATTTTTTACGCTTATTTAGTTTATACTATAATTTATTGTTTAATCACTTAAGATTCTGACCTCGATTACTTGTTGATCTCTTGGTCTGATTCACCAAAAAGCATTGAACTTCCGCTTATATGCCGTCAACGATCGAAAGTACTAGTTTTAAAACATTCTGGAACACTCAATTACACTTTTTTATACCAATCCAGAACGTTCTAGACTGTCTTAAATCATTTTTAAATAAGTTTGAAAAGTTATATTTTAGAGTTTTCAAGATCGATCTCGAAATTTTTAGAATAATCTAGAATATTCTAGACCGATAAGAATAAGGGACTACCTGCAATAATGCGGGTATTTCTTGATAGCAGGGCAAATTCTGCTGTGGTTGTGAATGATGTCAGTATCGAATGCTTATAAGATATGTGGGGCAAGGGTGGACAGACAAGTGTGTGTGTATGAACGCTTTGTTGTGTGATTTTTTTCCTCGGGCGGATGGGGGGGATACCCTGCCTTTTGTGAAGGGTCCTTACGATCCGCTCCAGGCTGGTGAGTTGGAGGTGGCCTTCTCATTGTTAAAGTTGAGGACGTAACATGGTTTGGATGGAATGACTTTAGAGGTGTGCAAAATCATTCCATTCCAGACTGCATGAATGTGCTATAAGGGAAGTGTGTGTCTGAGGAATATTTTCCCAAGGTATTAAAGTGTGCTACGGTGATGGTGCTTCTGAATTCGCCCGATAGAATAAGGAGTGATCCTTGTTCTTTTTAGGGCATCAGTTTCTTACCGGTCCTTGGTAAAGTATTGGAAAGAGTTCTGGTAGAAAGGCTTCAATGAGCTAATGTCTGAATTGCAGTTTGGGTTTAGGAAAGGGTAATGCGTTGAGAATGCTTGGCACTATGTGTCTGATTGTGTTCGGACAAGAGGTAGATCACCACGGCTTCTTTGTCTCAAGGGGCGTCATTAAAAAATGCCCCGATAAAGTTCAGGCAATGAGAAATTACATCCAACCATCGACGCTATTTCGAATCAGATCTTTCCTAGGTCTCGCTAGTTATTATAGGTGTTTTGTAAAGGATTTTGCCAGTATAGCAAGGTCTTTAACTAATATTTTGAAAGGTGAAATGGAACAATAACCCAACAATCAAGAAAGGTGAGAATTAAACTCAACGAGAAACAGATTGATCTCTCATTTACCTCGTTTACTCTCAAATCGTTTGCATAAAATCCGATATAACGAAAACCGTATTTATAAACAGTTTTTCAAATCGAATGTCACACATGAATCGGTTTTAGGAACTTCGCATATTCGAATTCGGTTTTGTAAATCGATTTCAAATGTCATGTAGACACCAAGCAATTTTAGTTCGTTTAGAATTTCAGAATGTTGCTTCATAAGAGTTGCCATGTGGTAGAACTATTTTGCATTATTTTAACTTTTTTTAATAATTTGTGATTTATATACTGAAAAATCATTGTAAAGCGTTATTAAAAATCATTACATTTATATATTATTTTATTCAAGGTGATTTTAAAAAATAAGTTATTCTGTTGAGATAACCACATTATATTTTATGCATATGGCAACTCTGACATAATGTAAGCAAACCAAAATCGATTTAATCAAATCGATTTCGACTGCCTCATGTAAACATTAACACAAAATTCGATATTCGTTAAATCGAATTCCGCGCAAACGATTTGAGCGTTATGTGTACGAGGTAATTGGAAGAAGTACTCACGTCAGAAGACGTCATGTTAACTTACCCGGACTTTAAAAAACCTTTTGACTCAACAACTGACGCCTGGTCAACTGGTTTAGGAGCAAATAATGAAAGAGAATTATTTGGCCATAGTGTGGGCACTAAAAAGTCTTCGAAACTATCTGTATGGGGTTAATAATCTACAAATTTTCACAGCCCTTCAGCCGTTGACATTTGCGGTCTCATATTATAGGATTTGTTCCCAGGGTAAATACGAGAGGCATCCATTATAACATGTATTCGGAAAAACACCCGTCACAACGTATTGTGGGGAAATCCTTCCCGTTGATATCTTTTCTAAGGATTCAAACCTGTGTTGATTAACTTTCAAAATTTGCCATAGTCCAAACAATAGCTTCGAGGACAACTGAAAGTCACTGAATTCTCATAGCATTCAATCCATGTTACATAGTACGTCAAATGGGCAAGTATAAAGGTTTCACAACAGTACCCTTAGCGAAATCGCAACATGAGTAAAACTTGATAAGAATCTGGACGACACAAATGAACTAATTTTGTTGGCAACCGTGAAATATAGCAAGTCAGTCCATTCTGTCACCGGACAGAGACCAAATGATGTTTTCAGATCAGATAAGCAGGAACTTAGAGGAGAAGCTTCACAAAAATAAGAGACTCCCAGACTAAAGTCCTAGAAGGCCACAACAGAAATAGAATCAAGGACGAAAAAATGAAAATTCCGGGTGTAATGGCGGATTAAGTTGTGTGAGGGTACTTTATCCGTCAAAAAGTTATTCCCCTAGTTAGTCATAATGAACTAAGGGCAGATACACATTTTTAATCGGACTTTGTGGAGCCATTTTTGATGAAAACGCAGGTAGCCCTGGTTTTTATTTTTGATTATCTCACCAATTTTATATTTCGCTATAATGACATTAGGAATCTTTTTCTAATTATCTACCTGGTATTTTTTTTCATAAATTTCTATTCGGCCGTTTGCCTTCCACGCTACTGTATATACGGCTAAGCGCTATCCACTGCCTGCGCTCTATCTCAAGAAGGTTAACTGTATAAAAAAAATTTGCGTTTACCAAATTTGTAGAAAATTTTGTGCTCTTTTTGTCTAAACATTAACTGTCATTTAAGGCATAGGAAACTAGATATTTACAAAAATCAGATTTTTGTGACCTTTGACCTTGAATATCTTCACTGGGGTACATCACTCAGACCTAGACTTTTGTGGTCATATATAAAATGCCAAGATAAACATGTATTCCAATTTTTAGGTTATTTGGTTTCATTCCGCAGAAAAATCCTTATTTGACTGGGCTATGAAAAATCCACAAAAATTAACTCGATCTTATTCTGAGAAGAATCGAAGTCCTAGGATGTCCCAACCCTATTCAGGCTACCCACATTAAGTTGATCGACACACAACGCGGAACGATGAGACACAGAACGCAAGAAGACGGGACAAAACATAAGACGATGATCGGGAGAGTAGATGTGGCATCACGACGGCGAAACGGCGTTCGCAACGAATCGTGTCTTATCACCTCTGATCTGGTGAACAAACTACTATGTTAATATTGTTGCATCGCAAAAATTCATGCTACTGTACTAGTGACGTGAGTTCGTTGTCAGCCTAGCTTGCAAGCAGACGTGCTTTTTTAGCTGTGCGGTCGTGTTACTGTTTCTCGAATATTTTGCAAACAATTCTGTAACAAAGTACAAGTTAAAAAAAAAGTGTATTTAAACTAAATAAAAAGACAATGCCACCTAAGAAGAAGTGGGCCGAGGACAAGTCTAAGTCCATTGATGATATTACGGCGCTGACGTCATCGGACGAGGCCTCATCGACGTCCATCGCCGAAGGCCGCAGGAAGTCGGTGAGTACTAGGCAGCAGCTTCGGAAGACTGTTTCTGAGGCTGCTGTGGATTGTTGTGGGGGGAGAGGAACAAGGGAGCTTTCCTTGTTTTTGATGACCCGGGGTCTTCCGCATCAGCCTCTGCGCCTGTTAAGCGTAAGCGGACTGATGTGGAGAAGATGAAGGCTATCACGACGGATATACTCAACTGCATCCTAAATGATAAGGGTGGTGTGTCTGGGGGAGTGGTCCGCACTATCGTGTCGTACACGACCCAGTATGAGCTGTTGCTGAGGCACTTAATTGCGGAGAATGAGCGCCTAAAGAGACGTTAAGATGTTGCTCACGCATCAAGAGGGGGCGCTCAAAGCGTCCAGGGGAGTCCACATGTGAGCGTGCCCTGTGTTGTCCTGCCGGCTATCCCTACTGTGAAGCCAGTTGAGACCTGTTCCTTGGTTGTCAGAAGCAAGACTTCTGGCAAATCTTCTAGGGACGTGGTTGAGCAAGTGGTGAAGGAGGTCGGGCCAACATTGGGAGTTCGTGTTCATGAGGTGAAGCCGCTACGCGATGGTGGTGTTATCGTTCGCACTCCATCGGTAGTGGAGTTGAGCAGGAAGTGGGTTGGAAGTGTCTGTTAATGAGAAGATAGGTCCTAGGGTGGTGGTTCAGGGGGTACACTCGCAGATTGCTTCTGATGAGTTTATGAGGGAGCTTTTCGAGATTAACCTGAAGGAAAAGATGAGTGAGAGGGAGTTTAGGAAGAGTGTCCGCCTGTGTAGTAAGCCTTGCGCGGTGGCCTCTGATGGATTGGTGAATGAGAGTCTGTGCGCTGCTACATCAAGTGGTTCTCATTCAGGGTGCGCAGCTACGAGCCGGTCTTGGGTTGCTTCCGTTGCTTAGGCTTTGACCACAAAGTAGCGGAATGCAAGGCCAAGGATGATGTTTGTCGCCGTTGTGGGCAGACGGGTCATCGAGTGGCACAGTGTGCAAATGCGCTGAATTGTCGCAACTGTGCATTTAAGGGCTTGCCGTCGGGGCATCTCATGATGTCTCCGGCATGTCCTGTGTACAGTGCCATTATTGCCAGGACGAAGGCGCGACACTAAGATAATTAGATTCCTTCAGGTAAATTGTCAGGGGTCGTATGCTATAACGTGCGAGGTAGGAGCTACTATGTGCGACAGTTGCAGTGGAATTGCCCTGCTGTGCGACCAATGGTTGCGTAAGGGGACTACCTGCAATAATGCGGGTATTTCCTGATAGCAGAGCAAACTCTGCTGTGGTGGTGAATGATGTCAGTATTGAATGCACATTGGTGAATTCAACTGACTATGGTGTTTGTGTGAGTGTAAGTGGTATTTATTATTTATTTATGGTAAGATTTTTGTAGTGAGTATGTATTGTAAGTTTAGTGAAGAGCTGGAGCCTTACATCTTGTACATGGATGAGGTGCTACTCTATCATCCTTGGTATTGACGCGAATGCATCGTCCCCCTTGTGGTTCAGTAAAATATCTAGACGAGCGTCAGGGTATTTGAACCATCAACGGGGTGAGATGCTGGCGGAGTGGGCTGTGTCTCGGGATGTTAGGGTTGTTAGCGAACCCAGTGAGTGGTACACCTTTGATGGCCCAGTAGGAAAAAGTGATTTTGATGTCACTTTTGTAAATGAGGCAGCAATGAGGTTGTTTGGTTTCAAATGGCGGATTAAGGGTGGGTGGGGTGCGAGTGATCACAAGCTCATTGATGACTTACACCCCAGTTGTGAGTGAAAGGGTACCGTTGAATGTGTGCGTAATGCAAATTGGCCACTTCATGGTATGTATTTGACGGAAGCGGCAATGGAAGTTTCGCTTTCTTCTACGATTTCGTAAACGGAATCTTGGAAGAGTGAAATGGTGGACGAATGAGCTGAGTAGGAAGTGGAGACTGTTTCGAAGACTTCGTAAGATGTTTCAAAGGGCCAGGTTCGCTGGTGCAGTGAATGTGGACCAGCTCAGGAGTGTGTATAGTCGTGAGTTGAAAGTGTATAAGCATATGCTTATAAGAGTGAAAGAAGTTGAATGGAGGGCTTTTCTTCAGCGCAATAAGCATGACCCCGGAGTCATGTTTGTAGGATATGTAGGGGTAATGGTGGGTAGACAAATGTGTGTGCTAATCGTGTCGGTGACAATCAATTGACGGCATGGGGAGATTGTATGAATGCTTTGTTGTGTGAATTTTTCCATCGGACAGATCCGAGGGTTGCTCCGCCTCAGATGAAGGTCCCTTGCGATCCGCTCCAGATATTTTCCCTAGGGATGGAAGTGTGCTAGGGTGATTGTGCTTCTGAAGTCGCCCGATAGAATAAGAAGTGATCCTCGTTCTTTTCGGGGCATCACGTCATTTACCGGTCCTTCTTAAGGTACTGGAAAGAGTTCTGGTAGAAAGGCTTCAAGAGAGAGTGAATGAGCAAATGCCAGATTTGCAGTTTGGGTTCAAAAAAGCGAAATGCATTGAGGATGCAACTATGGAACTATGTGTCTAATTGTATTCGGACAAGTACTTCCAAGTATGTCCTAGGCGTGTTTGTGGATTTTATGGGTGCGTTCGTCTATTTGAGCTGGGATTGAGTGTTGAGGAAATTAAGTGATTGTGGAAGTCGGGAAATGGGTCTGTGGAGAACCTGTAGGAGCCAAGCACTTAGGTTCTGAATGGGGCAGTGGTGTTGGTGTAGGTGTGGCAATGGATAAGACAGTGGCAATGTTGCTCAAGGGAAGATTGTCACATAGTCGTCATCTTGTTGTCAGACTGAACACTGGCAGCCTACGGTATGTTACTGAGGTTAAGTACCTTGGCATAACCATTGGTGAAAGAATGAATTTTGTTCCTCACATTGCTCGTCTTAGAGATCAGTTGTTCAGTGTGGTTGGAAAAGTGCGCCGTATTTTGCGGAGTGATTGGGGTCTCAGTAGACGTGCTGTTCGTGTCATTTATGGGGGTCTATTTGTTGCTTGTGCAACATATGGATCTTCTGTATGGTACAAGGCAGTATGTTCTGCTGCACGCAGAAAGTAAGTGTTATCATGCCGGAGGGTTATGATATTAGGGTGTGTGCCTGTGTATCGCACTGTCTCTACTGAGACTTTTCAGTTGTTGCTTGGTGTGATCTCTCTAGATTTGGAGGTCAGGCGTAACGCCATTGGCTTCAGAATCAAGCCAATGTATGGTTGCATGGTTTAGATATGAAGAGCTTGAGTCGAATTGAGTGTAAGAGATTTTTGAATGAACAGGTTCTGACTGACTGGCAAATCAGTAGGGATAATGGTGTGAATGGGCGGGCAACATACAGGTTCATTCGGGATGTAACATTTGTTGGCAGTCGACCGGCCTTTGGTTTTGACCTCTGGCTGGATTCCTGTTGACTGGTCACGGTTCCCTTAATGTTTTTTGACATGTGGCGCGATAGGGGAAACGTGGCAGCATGTTCTTTGTGAATGTTCTCTGTATGATGATTTAAGGGACTTGAATGCGTTCGGTATTTTGAGGGTTAATGGTGATTTCAGTCAGGCGCTCTCTAGTAGGGATAGTGTTAGGAGATTGAATGAGTTTGCACGTACAGTATTTATTAGGCGTCGTCCGCTTGTAACATGAGGAATCCGTGTTTCGTGTGTGAGTGTATGAATGGGATTAGTGTTGTCCCTGAGCTTCATGGAGCTGTACTGGTAATGACCTTGTCACGCTACCTGACCAGAGGTACTTTTTCTGGTAGCACGGGCGTTTGGAAAAGTAGCGGTTTCAGCCTACGATCCATTCGCTAAAGTCCTTATGACAGTGGGGACATAGTTCGTTTTTGATCGTTGACCTAATAATTGCTGCCTTGGCAGAAGATGTGGGAATGGACTTCGCTCCGAACAGTGAGAAAGCTATATCCATGAATATAGTGTACACTGCGCCAACTGTGGGTTCTGCCTCCATTCTATTCTATTTTTGGGACACCAACCCACGAACTATTTGGGGTTCAAATTGATAGTACCTCGGGTACGAAGTATGACCAGAAGCTTTTTTCTGGTACCACGGGTGGTCAGGAGCCCACGGAATTTGTTCCATCCTGGCCAGCGGAGACGGCCCCTCTATGGGAGTATCGTGGTGTCTGTGGTTGCACCCAAATGAGCTCGACGTGGAGTTGCGTTATACAACCAGGCGCTGTGACCAGAAGTTTAGATAGGCCTTTTTCCTAACCAAGAAATGAGACATACGACCAAAATAAATATGGCTTGAGATTGGTACCTGTGGATATATATCCAAGGGGACGTTGATTGACGTTTATCAATCCCCTGTGCTCGGCACCGTGATATTAAGTCTCTACGACAGGTGTTCACGTTAAACAAATTGACTTTCATTGTACTAGTGACGTTGCGAATATTCGCATCTACGAATGTTTAAAAATTGATATTCGTTACATCACTAATACAAAGCATATTTAATGACTTGAACCTTTCGTTGAAAGCATTACTAGCAGCGTTTCATAATGTGTACACATCAAAACATTAAGTCCTTCAAGGGTTTCTGATTATCTATGCATAAAAAAAATGAAATAATAAATTATTACTTACCTTCTGTATTGTTCTTTATAGAAGATATATGCAAAAATTCAGACTGAATAGGCGAACAAGTGAAATCACATATGTGCCGCACTAAATTTGCAATACATGAAGGACACCTGTCTAAAATAGCAGCAGCTAATTTTATGTTTTTATTTAGGATATTAATCTAAAATTGTAAAAGGAATGTTAATAATGAAAGAATACCAATTGTTTATTTAAATTACCTGTATTTCGTCGCAACAAAATTCTTTAGTCTGATTTTCAAGAAGGTGACTGCATCGTTCTTTTAAAAGTCCTAAACCAGAATGCGATAATTCAATAGCTTTTCCGTTATATGGACAATATTGGCTTCTTTGTAGCGTATCAATGTTGCAAACTCCGAACCAAATACAGTTCTAAAATAAATGTAAGTAAAGTAATAATTTTGGTCATTCCATGATTATACAAAATATCTTCAGTTTAGTTGTTGATGCGAGACGCGTTGAATTTCTTTCTAGCATTTTACTAATTCGTAATTAAAAAGAAAATGTGCATCTACATGCAATTTAAGAAAGCTCGGAGCTTTCAAGTGTAATCGTAACTAAAGTTCTTATCAGAAAAACACATGGACCCGAGATTAACACCCCAACAGAGTTATGCCAACAAAAAAACACAACTTTAACTGTTAAATCAAAAAACAAAAAAAAAATTAATTTCTCCCTAATCTACTCAACCACCTTCCTAGCAGACTCATGCGACCACCGATGTTCTTTGTCGCAGGAGCTCCCTACCATCCATGAATCAGCACTGGTGCCGATTCCCTAGTCACACAACTCAGGCTGACATGGCCTGATCACGATTACCGACCATCTGTCCATTTTGCGATATTCCACTTTATTTAAAAAAATTACATACTAACAACAAATAAAAACCAAAATGGGGGTGTGGCTGTGTCGTGGACACGGACGTCTGTTTTATGTGAATGCGTCTAATATGCAATTTACACCAAAGCACACCAACATCAACATTGATATGCCTACTGATACGTTTCAGATTCGACAACAACCACAAGGAAAATGACGTCATTCAGGAGTTGTTGTTGTAGAATGTGATGGGGACTAATAGTCGCATCAAGAACTGATGTGCATTGATATGAAAAATAATAATGGTAACTCTAGACATTTTCTGACAGTGTTGCCAAGTTTTTCCTAGTGCTTCCAAGTTTTTTTGTGTTTTTCCACCTGTCGCATCACTTAACAGCAGCTGATGGCACAAAACATTGTTATGTAAACCATAAATTGTCAATTTAATAAAATAAGTATCAGGAGTGAAAAAGGGAATCGCAAGAATTATTTGCATATGTTGCAAAATGTTCTAAATCATGTATTTTTCACAAACTTTTTTTTTTATTTAACCAACGTGCTCGGAAATTCAACGTGTGTGTATAGCCAAAACAAAAACAGCTGTTAGTGATGCAAAATATCCGGTGTAAACGAAAAACCCCATCAACGTGATGTACTTTGGTGTGAATTGCATATAAGCTTAGAAACTCACACTGTCGAAACTGGCAGAGATATAGAAACTCGACAGACCGTGTCTGCTTCAAATGGCTAACTCTACTCATTTCCGACAAGATCTCCACATTCCGTAATGAAACATGGAACAATCTTTTATCCTCTTTAGACAAAGGTTCTTCGCCCTTCTGGAAACTGACTCATTAAAAAAAAGCAATATCCCCATACTAAGAGACAGCTCAAGGCGTTTGTCTACACCTGAAGAAAATCCGGAGATCTTAGAACAAACATTTAGCCTGAATCACTCTATTTCTATCGACTTAAGTGACCCAATTACAACGTCTGTGGTCAGAAACTCCATGACTTTACTTTGACTCATCTTCGCCCAGTCCGGAACAGACATATTACATAAGAAGCTCTGAATAGGCAACGATCTTAACAAATCTGAAGTCAAAGACATCCCCTGGGTCGGACGGAATTGAAAACTCATTCCTTAAAGCACTCCCTCGGAAGGGAATAAAATATCTTACTATTCTTATCAATGAGTGCTTACGTCTTTGCTATTTTCCCAAGCCATGGAAAATCTCAAAAGTTATACCCATAAGAAAAGCTAACAAACCTGTTGAGCTGCCTTCTTCCTACCGCCCCATAAGTTTCTTGTCCTCGGTCAGCAAAATTCTGGAAAAAGTCATCAAAATAAAATTTTCTCAGTTCTTAGATGATAATGATTTACTCCCGCTGCAGCAATTCGGCTTTCGCCGTGAACATAGCACGTTGCATCCATTATCCAGAATCAAGAACATTGTCAAAACAAACTTTCCAAGATCCGAATCGACGGGTATGGTCCTATTGGATATAAAAGCAGCTTTTGACTCAGTTTGGCATGATGGATTAGCTCACAAAATGAGTCATATGAATTTCCCACCAGAACTTACAAAAATTATCCTAAGCTTCCTTAAAAAGAGAGCAGACTGACCACTGAATATTCTTTCTATAGACCATGGGTCTCCAAACTTTTCAGCCATACTGATTACTTCAGTGAGTTGCAAGGGCCAACACCGTTTTAATTTTCCTTACAGTATCTATAATTTCTAGCAGAGGTCGCAAATGAGAATCTTTTATTTTCAAAGTAGCCTACTTGGAGAAAAAGTAAAAAAAATTGAAGCAAAAGTTGTTAGCTTTCATCAGATCCATTGGGCTGAACCACAAATAAATACGCGTGTTTACTAGATAGATTGGATTGGTTTACCATATCATACTGCCGTACGCTGGCTTATAGTCGGTTTTCACTAAAGGAAAAATCAGATTTTTTAACAATCAGGTAGAAAATGTAATTATTTTTATAACAACCATAAGGAAAAGTGATGTCAATGAGGGTTGTTGCTATGGAAACCAAAGTTGATTATTATCAGATAGAAAAAAAATCAACTTTCGACTGGTTGGGAAATTTTTTCCATTTTTTGACGTGGAAATATATACGTCTATATTTTTGATACATTTTGATAAATTGATGATAGGCAAAATGGGTATACACTTTGATGTTGTAGTTGCAAATCAATTGTCCACATCCAAAATTTCATTACACCACTCGGTAACTAAAGAATCAAAGAATTGGTTACGTTTAGTTAGGGCTGTGTAACATTGCGGAGGGTGGTGTGGGAAGCGGCGCAAATTTGACTTTTTTTGGCTGTAAAAATTATCGTCCAGTTTGTTGTTTTTGCTTTTGTTGTTGTTTTATGTGTATTTTGTTTTTGTTCTATGTATATTTTTTTTGCCATCGCTTTACGCACATTCTCTTTTGTTATTGCCGTTTGATTTATGTTTTTTCTTGTTACTTTACGTTTTGTTGATCATTATCATCATCATGTTTGTTTACTGATCATTATCATCATCATGTTTACTAAACTTAATCATTTCATTTTTACTTATTTATATTTGTTGTTTGAAATTAAGTGAGTAGGTAATAGAAACCTAATGTGTATGAATGCAGCAACAATGTGCTCATTCTTTTAACTCTTCTTCTTTGGTTATGCGAGCTTAGCTCACTTCATTCACATAGAAGGAGATATCGGAGACCCCATAAAGTATATACAAATATTCTTGATCAGCTCGACAAGATGAGTTGATTTAGCCATATATTGCAATATGAATAGCTTCACTGATTGCAACAAAATTAACATTAACATTTTCGAATTAAATTTAGAGATCAAAAACCCAAAGGTTGGTAGTGTCTGTCTTGTAAAAGTAACAGTTAATGGTATCTTCAAATTCATGCTCGGGTGTGTATATATCCATCTGGGCACAGCGTTACCAGAAATCAATCGGTGTATGTTACGAGCTCTAATGACATATTCTAAATACATCGTTAAGACTATACCTGAATACGAATCACATCTCACTACACCAATCATGATAGTCGGAGACTTTAGAGTTAATGGCACACAAGATTGCTCATTGTTAAGTGAGTGCAATTTATCTCATATCGAAACTACTTCAACTACTTTAGGGAATTGCTATTTTGATTTAACGTTTACAAGAAATCGCGATGAATCCTGTATGCAATTTGTACTTTTCTTCTCACAGATCAATTATTAATAAAGTTATAACACAGTAATTATTTGTTTACTTAATCCTGTAATTGATGAAAGGAATATGCAGCTATCATAAATAAAACATGAAAATCCGAAGGACTTTTTAGAATTCAAATATGATTAGACGTTTTCACGCAAAACAGACGGCCGTGTCCACGACACAGCCACACCCCATTTTTTAGCTCATTTTGGCTCTTTTCTCTTTTTTTTCCCTCCAAACATAAATCAGCTGATGATGGTACACAACATTTTAAGTAAAATATAACTTGTTAATTATTTTAAAAGATTTTAGTAAAATAAGTATCAGGAATGAAAAAGGGGACTGCAAGAACTATTTGCATATATTTCAAAATGATCTAAATCATGTATTTTTCATAAATTTTTAGTTTTAATACAGCCAAACGTGCTCACAAAGTACCACGTGTATGTATAACCAAAATAAAACACAGCTTTTCCGAAGACAATTGTATAAAATTTGAAAAAAAAACTAAAACAAAAAACAAGGAAAAAAAAATCAGTATATACACCTGATTAAACCAGAAAGAAGATTGGCTATGCCAAAGATGTAATACTCTTCACGCTCCTCCGAGTTGCATCCAACCTTCCTTTCTTAGCATCACATCAGTTTGTGTGGCAATTTTATTGTCCTTTTATTCTTTATAAGTTTCTCATTTAATTTGGGTTTGTATGGGAGGTACATCTCCTGGTAATCCTAGGATCATGAAATTTACACGGTTGATGGATATAGATCAAAAACCTGTATTATTCAAATTTCAGTTCGATACGTTAAAAAACAAAAAACTTTTTCTAACAAGAACAATAATTTAAAGGGGGGTTTGTACGGGTGTCACCCCACCTGGTAGTCCAAGGTTCATGAAATTTACACGATTGATGGCCATAGATTACAAACTTATAGTGTCCAAATTTCAGTTCGATATGTTAAAAAACAAAAAACTTTTTTTAATAAGAACATTAATTTAAAGGGGGTTTGTATGGGAGGTAACAGAATGTGTATTTCGATTGTCATGATAGCAACAAATACTAAAACTAAAATAAAGTTAAAAAATTAAAGGGGTACCCATAAAAGACACGTGTTCTCCAATATGCACTGCGCACAGTTTTAGAAGCTTTGTGATTTATTTTGTTTCATATTTTGGTAATTTTTTTTTTTTTTTAGTATACTTTTAGGCTTTATGAATATTTTGCAAAGCTTTTTGTCAATTTCATATAATCAGATGTGTCACAGAAATCGAAAGAAATTGAAATTGAATTGATTTCAATGCTTTAAAATATGCAATTAAAATTTTCATAATTTTAGTATACAAGTATATATTTACTCCATAATTAAAGTATCAGTATTATGAAAATTTTAATTGCATATTCTTAAGCTTTGAAATCAATTCAATTTCTCTCTAAAGAAACGTCACCCGAAGGATGGTAACGTCAACACGCTGGAAGCGGGAGAAGTAGAGAGGGGTCTCGGACTCGAATCGGTGACCAACTCTACTGAAACCCTTCAGCTGCACGGGGAAGGAAAGATGGAGGGGACAGACGGAGTGTCAACGACTACAGCTACACCCGTACAACGCATTGCTGAACCTGATGGGGAAAGTTTTGCAAATAAACCTCCATCACAGTAAGCCGGCTTCGGCCGAGCTGCACCTCACGTTAGAGGAAGGCAGCTATGACGTGGCTCTGATCCAAGAGCCCTGGCGATCCTTAGCACAGATGACCTGGCAGTGATTGTCGTAGAAGGGGACGATGGGCACAAACTCCTTGCCTCCTGCTACATGGCACACGACGCCGAGGCACCGCCCATGGAGTTACAAAATCTCATGGAGGAGGCCGGTCAACGTGGATGGAGGATAGTGGTAGGTGCAGACGCTAATTTGCACCACCCTCAATGGGGTAGTAAGGACATCAACCAACGTGGTGAGTACCTCTTTAACTATATATTACAGTATAATGTAAGTATAGCAAATAGGGGAAATATTCCAACTTATAAGGGTCCAACATCGGAGGATGTATTGGACATAACTCTCTTTTACGGTGACAATATGCAGATCTTGGATTGGAAGGTGCTTGAGCAACCCTCCTTCTCCGATCATAGTTACATAAGTTTGACTGTAGATATAAAGATCCCACTAAGAACGAAAGACATATTTAGGAACCCTAGAAATACGAACTGGGGCCTATATGAGAACTTGTTAAAGGGATACTTAAGAAATGTTCCTCAGATCACTACTAGCAGCGACGTTGAGGCAGTGACAGAACTCATAACATCTAAAATCCTTCTAGCTTACCATAAACCCTGCCTACCTACGAGACTTGGACGCAAATCCAAGCCCCCATGGTGGAATAAGGACGTTGGTAAGCAAAGACAGGAACTTAGAGAGTTCTTTAAGATAGCCAAACTTGCTGATTGTGAAGAGTGCTGGAGAGAATATAAGACATTACTATCGCTATACAAAAAAGAGATAAGGAGAGCCAAGAGGAGATCCTGGCAGATCTTCTGTGGTAATTTGGACAAGACTTCTGAGGTGTCGAGGAAAATACTTGCCAAGTCTCCTATAATCCCTTCACTAATCCGCAAGGACTCAGGCGAATGGACCAAAGACGGAAAGGAAACGCTGGAGACTCTTATAGAAGCCCACTTTCCTGGCTGTACTGAGGTTTCAGACGTAACTGTAACGACACGGGGTGTAATAAATGAGGTATGTGAAGGCTTAATTACATCGGTTAGACTGGAATGGGCCTTAAAATCGTTTGAACCCTTTAAATCCCCGGGACCAGACAGCATCTTTTCTGCGCTCTTGCAAAAGGGTTGTGCTGTACTGACACCATGGCTTAAAGGAATCTTCAGGAATTGCCTGAGGTTTAATTATGTTCCGAAGAACTGGAGACTCTCAAGGGTTGTTTTCATACCAAAGCCAGGTAAGAGCAGCCACTTGTATCCAAAGGACTATCGGCCAATAAGCCTCACTTCATTCATACTAAAGACGTTTGAAAGACTATTGGACTCGTATATTAAGGAAAAGGTTTCACCGTATCTAATATCGAGAGACCAACACGCCTATACGAAAGGCAAGTCCACTGAGACTGCGCTTCATAAGGTCGTGATGCAGATAGAAAGGGCCATACAGTACGGAGAGTATGCCATAGGTGTCTTCCTTGACATATCAGGAGCCTTTAACAACGTTTCGACAGAAGCGCTGTTAAATGGTCTTGAATCAATTGACGCACATTCATCCATACGGCACTGGATCGAGTCTACTGAACTGCCGGACAGTGGTGGCTGAATGGGGTGCGACGAGTCTGGCAAGGAAGGCAAACAGAGGTACGCCTCAAGGGGGCGTAATCTCTCCGCTGCTTTGGATACTTGTAATGAATAAAATTCTTAATAAAATGCGAGATGGAGGTGCAAGGATAACTGCCTATGCAGATGACCTGTCCGTAATCATCTCAGGCAGGTGCCTTAGCTCAATGAGTCAAGTACTCGGGGGGGGGGGGGGGGGGGGGGCGGCACTTAAAGAAATGAAAGACTGGGCAAGCAATGTGGGATTGGATGTGAATCCAGACAAGACGGACTTAGTACTTTTCACAACAAAATACAAGATTCCGCACTGGCTCCCTCCTAAATTAGGAAACATTGTACTAGCACCAAAGATGTCTACAAAATATCTTGGAGTCATATTGGATAACAAACTGACGTGGAAGTTAAATGTGGAAGAAAGGGTGAGGAAAGCTCTCAATGCCTTTTATGCTTGCAGGAAAATGCTCGGAAAGACATGGGGTTTATCTTCCCGTCTAACATATTGGATGTACACGGCAGTGGTTAGACCTATATTACTCTATGGTATCTTGGTATGGTGGGCAAGTGTCAACAAGAACACATATGTCTAAAAGTTGGAGAAGGTACAGAGAATCGCAGGGCTTTGTATAACTGGTGCAATGCGCACCACCCCTACAACAGCACTTGATAGAATACTCGACCTTCAACCTAAAGGCTTGGCAGCGAAGAACACTGAAAATAAGTCTGCGCTAAGACTAAAGGTAACAGGACAGTTGATACAGAGGTCACAGTAAGATACATGAAGGTTTAAACAATAGCTCGGACTATGTTATTCCCCAGGCCAACTTCAATGGAAGGCCTAGTGTAGTAATAGAACATAATGGGTGGCAAAGGGGACTCCAGTTTGGCGGTCATACTTGCAACCTGTTTACAGACGGATCTAAAATGGCAGAGGGAGTGGGAGCTGCAGTATTCTGCTCAGAGCTTGACCTTAAACGGTCATATAAGCTTCCAGACTACTGCAGCGTGTTTCAGGCCGAGATTTATGCGGCTACAAAAGCTGCAGAATTAGCAGCCGAGCTAACTCCTCTCAACTCCCAAATAAACATATTCATCGACAGCCAAGCAGCCATAAAGGCAATAGCGGCGGTGATGACGAAATCGAACTGTGTTCAACAATGTAGAATCAAAATTGACGAACTCTCTCTGTTTTGACAGACAAGTCACCATCTTTTGGGTACCGGGACATAAAGGAATTGAAGGGAACGAAGAAGCAGATGCACTCGCTAAAGCTGGCGCTAGCCAAGCTGAGGTAAGAGCGTCATACTTACGTCCCTCTTTGTCCACGTTAAAAACAGCAATAGACGCAGCAACGATTCAGGAGGCGAAGAGAATGTGGGATGGAACACTCTCTTGCAGAACCGCAAAAATCATGCTTCGCTCTGTTAATAATAAGACTACCAACTACATCTTAGCTCTCCCAAGAGAGGATTGCAAGGTATTAGTCGGAATACTCACGGGACACTGTTTAACGCCTTTCTACGCAGCCAAATTGGGCTTGGTACAGAGTGATGCATGTACAACATGCAACGAGGTAAATGGTAGGGGAACTCTAGAACACCTACTTTGCCAATGTCCAGCTCTCAACAGATCACGCTTTAGCTATCTCAGATCTGTATCTTTCCTCTCCTTGGAAAGTACCGCGGATCAGAAAAGTGGCAATTTATTAAAGCTCGCAAAAAAGAGCATAAAAAACAGTATTTAAAGAGTCTCCATACTTCTTCTTGGCAACACAAAGGACCATTATTGGTCTATGTGAGATCTCTTGATCAGCCAAGCAAACATAACCTAACCTATTTATTAAAAGTAAGTACTTCAATTATGCCCAAGTCACACCAATTAAATGCGAAAAATTTTGAAACTGCCGTTCACACATCGCTTTCGCTTTTTATGAACAGCTGTTTTTTGTTATGTTATACACACACAAGGAACTTTGCGCACACGTTGACAACATTAAAAATGAAAATTTGTGAGAAATACGTGACTTAGAACATTTTGCAATATACGCACATAATTCTTGCAGTCCCCTTTTTATTCATGATACTTATTTTATTAAAATTATAAAATAAAAACCAGAAAGAAGGCTATCATTGGCTATGCCAAAGATGTAATACTCTTCACGCTCCTCCGAGTTGCATCCAACCTTCCTTTCTTAGCATCACATCAGTTTGTGTGGCAATTTTATTGTCCTTTTATTCTTTATAAGTTTCTCATTTAATTTGGGTTTGTATGGAAGGTACATCTCCTGGTAATCCTAGGATCATGAAATTTACACGGTTGATGGATATAGATCAAAAACTTATATTGTTCAAATTTCAGTTCGATATGTTAAAAACAAAAAAAATTTATCAATAAGACCATAAATTTAAAGGGGGGTTTGTATGGGAGGTACCCCCCTGGAAGCCCTAGGATCATGAAATTTACACGATTGATGGCTATGGATTACAAACTTATAGATCCCAAATTTAAGTTCGATACGTTAAAAAACAAAAAACTGTTTTCTAACAAGAACATTAATTTAAACGGGGGTTTATATGGGAGGTACCCCACCTAGTAGCCCTAGGATCATGAAATTTACACGATTGATGGCCATAGATTACAAACTTGTAGTGTCCAAATTTCAGTTCGATATGTTAAAAAACAAAAAACTTTTTTTAAATAGAACATTAATTTAGAGGGGGGTTTGTATGGGAGGTACCCCCCTAGTGGACCGATTCGGCTGATTCCGACAAATGTGCTGCGTATGGTAAAAGGAAACCTATATGGTCTCTAGCTCAAAAACTGAGGGACTAGTTTGCATACATACAGACAGACAGACGGACATGGCTATACATATATACTTTATGAGGTCTGCGATGTCTCCTTTTGTGTGTTACAAACTTCATGACAAAATTATAAGACTATTCACTCCCGTGAAGAGTATAATTAGCAATTTGCATAACACTTAAAAGTTTTAGTGCCGGCATCAGCTGTTTACTGATGCCAAGACGGAAAAATGCAACAAAACTTGAAAACACTAACAAAAACTTGGCCACACTGGCAGAATCTTTCCAGCCCTGGTTAGCTTCAGCTTCACTTTTTTTTAGAAGCTGAACTGATGCTAAACGAAAGCAACTCTGAAATTTGAAAATTTGCCTGTTGTTGTTGTAGAATTCTGAAGCTGCTTACAGAAAAAGCAGCTTTCTTCTTGGTCTGACTAGGCCATTAGATTACAAATGAATCTATTTCGGCTTAGTGGCAACTCTTATCTTGTGGTAGCCCTGTGAAGTCAGCTGATTTATTATAAAATTTGATTGTGAAAATTGCCGCGAATTGTGTTTCAACATGCAGAAAATAAACAAAATTTTATTAAATAAAAAAAAATTAAAATGAAAAAAAAAAAAGATAAGTGAAAATATATGTGTTTGTTGTCCACTGTTTAGTTTATTGTATTTTTTAGCAAGAATGTAACAAATGTAATTTAGTTCCGTGGAGTATTACTTTAGTAGTGCATATTAATGCAAGCAACTAAAAATAGCAAGATATTTGTGAAAGTCCCCAGTGTTATTAATTTTTTTTGCCCGTTTTTGCCCCAAATTCAACATTGAGACCGAAAGATTTGTATAGGAGCTATACATACCGTGACCATTTTTTTTTTTACTCAATACGAGACATCTTTGATTTTGATTTGATTTAATTAACTCATTATTAGTTCCTCGCCTAGCTGCGCCCCCAAAATTGACGTTGACATTGTCACCACAAAATGCCACGACTTTTGGAGTCAAACTGTTATCTGATAACACTTGGACTAAATAATTGACAATAATGATATCAGAAGTTTCACCTGGTTGGTGTTGGAGGTCTAAAATTTATTTATTAAATTTTTACTTACTTTTCGTAAGGTTGGAAAAAGCGCACTAGAATAGGATATATTTTCTTATAACCGTGGTTTAAAGCATCGGTTAAAATTGTATTAAAATTGGATTTACCGAGATCATGTTCTAATTCGTTGATCGCTCTGGGCGCCAAAACTTTTACATTTCATCAAAATTTCTGATCAAAACATGATTGGATATCCGGCGATATCCAAATCATTTATAGTGAAGATCCCCAATTTCTTCAAACATTTTAACCAGGGTTGCAAACTGAACCGAACCGTTGCGTTTTTTGGGCTTCGAACTGAACCGTTTGTATTCTAACAAGACAGAACCCAACCGAAAACTACCCCAAATAAGGTTCGGTTCGTTTCATGCTAAAAATGGAATTCTTATGATAAATCTACTAAAATTTATTATATTTGACTTAAGTGCAAATGTAGATGAAGACCATTCAGAATCCATTTTTTATTAAATTTCAATTCTAAATAATAAATCATAATCAAATGTTTCATGAAGTAATAATTTTCGTAAAAGAAAAATTTTGACACATAATACAGACACTTATATGCAATTTACACCAAAGTACATACGTTGATGGGGTTTTTCGTTCACACCGGATATTTTGCATCACTAACAGCTGTTTTTTGTTTTGGTTATACACACACGTGGAACTTGCGAGCACGTTGGTTAAATAAAAACTAAAAATTTGTGAAAAATACTTGATTTAGAACATTTTGCAACATATGCAAATAATTCTTGCAATTCCCTTTTTCATTCCTGATACTTATTTTATTAAATTCTTTTAAAAATTTTGACAATTTATTGTTTACTTAACAATGTTTTGAGCCATCAGCTGCTGTTTAGTGATGCGACAGGTGGAAAAACACAAAAAAACTTGGCAGCACTGCAGAATATGTCTAGAGAGACCATTATTAATTTTCATATCAACGCACATCAGTTCTTGATGCGACTATTGATCCCCATCGCATTCTACAATAACAACTCCTGAATGACGTCATTTTCCTTGTGGTTGTTGTCGAATCTGATACATATCAGTAGGCACATCAAAGTTGACGTGGATTTGCTTTGGTGTAAATTGCATATTAGTGCAAAAATATTGAACCATTTGAACCGAACCGCGATTCAGAGGTACCCATGAACCGGTTCTTGTGCCGGAACAAGTTTGCTCTAAGTGGTTCGAACCACTGAACCGAACGACACCGATTTTAGAAGCGGTTTGCAACCCTGATTTTAACAAAGAAGAACTTGAAGCGGCTGCACGATTGGCATTTTTATGTTTGTCAGACTTTAACTGCTGTTCAATATCACTAGCACCTCATTGGAAACACTAAATTCTGGGATACACTTTTCGCATCTGACACCCGGAGTATTTATTAATAAATGGGTACTTTACTTGTACGCTATCATTGAACGTACACTTTCGGCATAGTCAAATAAGATTCCAAAACAAAAAACTTCACTTAGTTACCACAACAAAAATTAGATTTTTCTAGACGTCATTACAAATCGGATGAGCTATCGCATAGACAATATTTTAACTAGCTGTAGTAAGAAATAACATGTTTTTCAACTTGTGAATGAAATAATTGGGAATACGGGACAATTTTGCGTCCCAAAGCTTTATTCGGGGACACCGGGACGAAAAACCTAAAAAAGGGACGGTCTCGTTCAAAACGGGACGTATAGTCACGTTAATCATAACTGAGCCAGAGCAACGTGTTGCCGCGTCTGCTAGTATGCATATAAGTATACTTATGTATATGATTAAATGGTTTTCTAAAGTTTCAATAACATACTGTATAAAAATAAGCTGTAAGCCACTTTATATAGACATCTATGTACATAATTATGTATGTATTTTAATAGTACTGCTCATTTTAAAAATTACCTGTGTCGATTTAGCAAAGAAATTTACTAGGAACATGAAGATATGTATATTAGATGAGCGACGCATTTTGCCTTCAATTCCTTTATAACACTTAGGACTGATGCTGATATAAATTGGCTCATGTGTAGATAAACAAAAGAAACCTTGAAAACATAAAGGAAAATTTATGTAGTTATGGGAATATAGTAATATACAGTATATACTTCTTCTTTCTAAATTTACAGTACCAGTTATTATATTTAATGCATTTTTGGGTTAAATTATGTTATCAATTATGTGGACAAATAAACAAATTATTTAGAAATACACAATTTACTAATAAAATCTACTTTTTATAAAATAGACAAAATCGCACAAGTATTAATCACTAATCACTTAAACAATAATTATAAACTTGCGTCTTGAGGAAAAGTTTCTAAATTACTAATACGAGTTTCACGCCAGGCGTTCGTCAGTTAGTCATCGTCGGAAGAAAGTTTAACTGTATGGACTATTAAGCGAGTATTAGACGATGATACATGTCTACATACTTGGTATGATGGCATACCAAATTCATCGTGTAATACGAGGGTGCTACTTAAGTTTTGAGACAGACATATAATAACAAATATATTTAATCGAAAATGACTTTATTGTTTTTCAAAATATTCAATTCGACGTTTTGAGTGTTTAAAAAGTCACATGTTCGAGCCGATGTGTGAGATCTCGCATTGTCGTGGTGGAGAATGATTCGTCTTCTGCGATTGATTTTTCTTATTTCTTCGAACACTTCCGGCAAACAAATGGTGGTGTACCATTCAGAATTGACCGTTCTACGTTTCTCTAATGACACGGTGGCGACATGTTCGGTTATTCCAAAAAAACAGGCGATCATTTGCTTCGAAGTGCTACGTGCGCGAACAACTTTTGTTGCATTTGGCTCATCTTGAAAGACCCATACAGTCGACTGCTGTTTAGTTTCATCATATGCATAGATCCATGATTCATCATCTGCCACGATCTTATAGACGCCTTTTGAAGCACCGCGATTGAATTTTTTCAACATTTCTTTGCACCAATCGACACGAGCAATTTTGTGAGCGATTGTCAAATTATCTGGTATCCGACGCGAACAAATCTTTTTGACGGCCAAATCTTCATGCAATATTGAATGTATGCAAATCGAACTAATGCCCAAACACGCCTCAATCTCACGATAAGTCACATGGCGATCTTGCAATATCAGTTCACGCACAGCATCAATGTTTTGTGGCACAACAACCGATTTTGGATGATCTTCACGAAATTCGTCCTGGAGAAAACTACGACCACGATTGAATTCAGAAAACCAGCGAAACACGGTGGCTCTGGATGGTGCTTCATCACCAAAAGTCGGACCGAGTTGATCAGCACACTCTTGTTGAGTTAATCCACGTCGAAAATCATAAAAAATCATTGCACGAAAAAGTTCACGATTTAATTCCATTTTTTAGCCGAAACGAATCTTTCAAGTCACTGTAAACAATACAAATAGCACTCGTATGACAAAACGTTCTGAGTACATTTATCATAAAAAACGACAAGCTTTACGAAACCAATGTCAGATTTGACATGTCAACATTGGTGTTGACATATCTCAAGACTTAAGTACCAAGCCTCGTAGCAAGTATGTTTGTATGTCAGACACATCTGATGGTTTTCAAAATTTTTTGATGTTTGTCGCATGCCGCTCTATGTAATACTGCTGTTATAGCGCTTTCACACTGATCATTGCGCCAGCAACGCATTTTCTATTTTTATGAATCCGTCAATTTCCGACCGGAAAAGGAAGTGAACCAGAAAAGAACCTGTTTTCGAACTGTTTGATGCTGTGGTGAATGATTAAGAACTAATTTTGTAAATAGCAATTTACATTTTCATGTTTTTGTGAACGCCAAACACATGTTTGTTGTTTATATATTTTCGTTTATTTTACATTATTTGCATGTCCAAATGAAAGACATGGGTTATTTATTTTGTGTTGAGCGCAAGACATTTCATTTAATGAATAAATATGAACTTAATATGAAATGAAGTTGTCTACTTTATATTTCTGAATTAATTTACTTTTTTACTCATTAAAATTAACTCTGAATGGGATAGAACCCACCAATATACCATATACAATTTGTTCAAAAAAAAAAATTTTAAAGCATGATTATTATTGCTGCAACATATATGTAATTTTAAATAAACATATTCAAACAAATTATTTTCCAGATTTCTTCTATTCACTTTTATTTCATAAAATATATATATTTTTTTTTTTTGTTTTTTATTTCCCAATAGTTGAAGTACATTTGTTTTGTTTCTTATTATATAACAATACATTAAAAAAAAAACACTAATACTTTTTTTAACATTGAAAACGAAGTTTATATTTGACAAATACGAACATTTTCGAATTGTCAGTTTGAAATGTTATGGAAGGCTTCGTTTATTTTTGAGTACTACTTGCGGCTGCCCCACTCTCGCGAGATACCGTAACGTTCCACTCAACAACCCAAGACCAACACAAGTAGAGCAACTACGTTAAGTCCACTGGTCTGCTCCTTTTTTGTCTTCTACGTCTTGTTATTCGTCTGAAGGAATGTCAATCATTTCAACTTTGGAATGTCGTTCTAAGGTATTGTATGGAATTGTACCATTTGTATTATTAGATGATGCGTTTAATACGTTTTATTTATTAACTCCTATTTTCAATTATATTTACAAGTGCGTCTTTATATCCTTCACATCACCAATCGCAATTCCAAGAATTCCTAACCCAGAGTTGCTCATACTAATCGTGTTTTTTTTTTATTTCCCAATAGATGAAGTACATTTGTTTTGTTTCTTATTATATAATAATACATTAAAAAAAAAAAACACTAATACTTTTTTTAACATTGAAAAGGGGGTTTATATTTGACAAATACTAACATTTTCGAATTGTCAGTTTGAAATAATATGGAAGGCATGGTTTATTTTTGAGTACTACTTGCGGCTGCCCCACTCTCGCGAGATACCGCAACGTTCCTCTCAACAACCCAAGACCAACACATGTACATATTAGTGTAGGTATAATATGTAATATGTAAAGTTAAGTTAAAATGTATGAAGTACAGCAGCTACGTTAAGTCCACTGGTCTGCTCCTTTTTAGTCTTCTACGTCTTGTTAATTCGTCTGAAGGAATGCCAATCATTTCAACGTTGGAATATCGTTCTAAGGTGTTATGGTATCTTCTACTTGCATTGTTGAGTTCGTCGTGCACCATTTTTACACCCATTATTTTCCATAATGTCGGGTAGTGCCTTAGTCTTAATACTGCGTTAAACAAGTTTCTTATATATATAATTGCATTTGGAGGAAGCTCTTTTAGTAATTTTCCAGTTATTTGGTCATATCCTGGAGATTTTTTGTGACTAGTACGCTTTTCAATGCAGTGTCTTATTTCGTTAGTTGAGATTTTGCTTAATTTGTATTGCCGTGGAGGAGTCCTGTTAGTAAAATTAGTAAGATTAGCGTTGCTGTTAGTTTGGTTATCAGTAAAAACCTTTTCATAATAGTCAGCAAGTTGGGATGCTTTGTCAAAGTTGGTTGTAGCCCATGTCCAATCCGAATTGTTTTAGTGGCGGCTGGTGAATGGTGCGATTCGTTAAGTCTTTAGCTACTTTCCACAAAGAGTAGTTAGTGTCAGACGTTGGAGTTAGTGATTTTAGATATTTTTCAAATTGTTCATTTTTCTAAATTTTAAGTCTGGCTTTCAGGTGATTAATCGCTTTGTTAAGTTTTGCTTTATCATTTGCAACTCTCGTCCTTTGCCAAGTTTTACGCAGTTTAATTCTTTAAAAGGTACATTTATTGCTAGGTTGATATCAATGAATTTTCTATAAGAGTGCCAGTCAGTTCGTTTATTATACATCTTGCATGGGGGCAAACATTTTTTATTGAGCAATTATAATTAATTTGGATCGGAGAATGGTCAGAAGAAAGTTCTAATCGAGAGTCAATTTCAAAATGTGCCATATTCATATTTTTTATTACACAAAAGTCAATTAGGTCAGGTATCTTTGTTCGATAAGTTGGCCAATATGTGGGCTCTCCAGTACTCAAATGCGTTCCTCCAATCATTTGAATTGCACATTGTAAGTTTTTTCCTTTAGTATTTGTCAACCTTGATCCCCAGTTTACATGTTTGGCATTATAGTCTCCTCCAGCGATGAACCTTTGGCCAAGCTCAATAAAATAGTCCTTAAATTGAGCTGTTGTGAGTATGTGTCTACGTGGACAATAGATAGCTGCTACTGTAAAAGATCCATATATATCTTGCAGCATCAATTTGGTCGACTGTATGTGTGCTTGTTCATAGTTTTCCAGTTCAACGTGCCGTATATTATTTTTGAGAATAATAGCAGAACCACCATGACCTGAACCATCCGGATGATTTGTACCATATATTTTATAGCCGGGAATGCTTAGGTGGTTATTTGTAAAGTGAGTTTCCGATATTAGTGCAATGTCAATTGAATTCTCATTTAAGAAAAGTTGTTTGTGTAGTCCGTTCGCATTCCAAGCAATTATTCTTAACTTATTGTCCATTTTGTTTGTCAAGCTTTGTTACTAAAATTGTTATAATGTTCATCATGTTACCCATTTGTTGGATTAATTCTTTCATCATGTTTTTTAGTTCCGAGATATCGTCAGATGGGATGGTATGATTGTTGTTTTGCTGGGAAGAAATTTTGCCAGTAGTTACATTAACTTAGTTGACTTAGTCTGTGATGAAGAAGCAGCAACCTGCGAATAACTGATTTCTTTCTCCACTTTGCGAGAGGTTACGGACTTATGCTCGTTTTTTGTTTCATCGGTCAGTGTTTTGGGTCGAAGAGCAGGAAACCTTTGAATTTTTAATGTTTTGTAGATTTCGCAACCTTTATAATTGGCTGTATGAGCTCCACCACAAAGAACAAAGAGCACATTTTATTTTCTTTGATTTTCTATTTGACAGTCTATCGTGCTGTGTTTTCCCGCACATTTAACACAAACAGGATCTTTGGTGCAGTAGTTTCGGGTGTGTCCGTATTTTTGGCAGTTAGAACATTGCACTATCGTTCTCTTACTATGGGGGGCCTCAAATTGTATTTTGGTGTGAAGTAATGTAGTTATGTTATAAATGTTTTTGTTGTTAGGGCTGGCTTTAAGTTCGAGTGAGAACAGGGGAAGTGTCTTATTTGTGGTTTTTTGTCGAATATTAAATACATTCGTGACATCATGGCCTAATTCTTTCAGTTCTCGCTTAATTTCTTCGGTGTCAGATGATTGGTGAAGGTGTCTCAGCATAACTTTAAAACCGCGTTCGTCTTAAGTCTTAAATGTATAGTACTTGGTATTTCTGGTTGGTTGGTTGGTTTCCGTGGCTGGCTCGCATAAACCACTACGAGCCACAATTAGCACTAGAGTGCCGTTTTGATACCACTTCCTTGCCGAACGCAATCAGTATTACTAAATCCAACCTGTCGAATTTAGGTATTTGAGTAAGTCACCCGGACATGTGGCTGAACAGTCCGAGAGATTGTCTATGAAATATTTGCTCAGAAACTTATTTCTAGTCTTTGCCAAGGCTGGGCATTGACATAGAAAGTGGGTGAGTGACTCCTCTTCCTGTTCGTTTCCGCAGCTCCTACAATGGTTTCTAAACGGAATACCCAGTCTCAGCCTACATACCTACACACCAGTGACCGGTAAAAACCGCTGTGAGCCTTGCGGTATCCGAGCGTCTTCTGTTAATGAGTCTAAAAGACCTATTTTCGTTGTAACAGGGCCAGGTAGCACGTGCCGCTCTGCAAGATTCAAGATCTTTCCACCGTCTGTTAGCCAGCTGGCGGAAAAACAGGAAGTTGCTTCTCTTGACGACCGCCAGGGGAATCGAGGCTTGTTCCGCCAACGATACATCAAGAGAAGCACCAGAACGAGCCAATTCATCAGCCTTCTCATTCCCCTCTATGTTCCTATGGCCGAGAACCCATAAGATAGTGATATCAGCTTGACGACTTAGCTCGCTCAGCGTCGACCTGCATTCCTTAACGAGCTTTGACTTCACAGTGGTGGATTGCAGTGCTTTGAGTGCCGCCTGGCTGTCAACGAAGATAGCTATCTTACGACCTTTCGGTGCGTTATTTTTGGCCAGCCGACATGCTTCCCTAATGGCAAGGACCTCCGCCTGAAAGACTGTGGCCTCGTCGGGTAGCCGGAAAGAGTGGTCCAAGCTTATTTGTGGTGAGTGCACCCCTGCTCCTATATCGCATTAATTCTTCAACCCATCCGTGAAGATTGAAATGTCAAAATCACTCTGAAAGCTATTCTCTTTCCATTCCATCCTGGTAGGAAATTTTACCTTGAAGTTGCTCTTAAAGCTATTGTGCGCCACTACATAGTCTGTTGTTTTCTTGAACATTGGATTGTTAACCACTCCTAGTATATTGCTACGTCCATATGGTCGTTCTGCCCAGCAGCCGGTTTCTTTTAACCTTACCGCGCTGTTGCAGACCATGTTTTTGATATGGAGGTCAATTGGGAGAAGATTATCATTATTGTACTATATTGTTGGGGTTCTGTCACTTGGATACGAACTTCATTATTAGGCAAGGATTTAAGAATATAGTTTTTCTCTATAACTTCATTAATAGCATTAATGAGAGTATTAATGTCTTCTACCCCCTGCACATAAATAGGCGGTGGCTTGTTAACTTTAGGAGGCTGTTTGGTTTCGTTTACAAGGTTTTAACTGTTCAGAACTGGGACTATTGTTATTGGTGTTATTTGTGTTTTGTACTTGCGTATGTGTGTTTAATGTATGCATAACTGATGCTGATTGGTCAGCAGCTCGATATTAGGATGCATTGCTGTTGATGTTGTTGTTGATGTGAAAACTGCTTGCGATGACATGATCGAAGCAGTTGTTGAGTAAACTGTTGTTGTGTTTGATGCTGATGTAGCGGTTAATATAGCTGGAGTGCTTTGTGTTGTTACAGTTGCATTTGTTGATACAATAGTTGCTGGTGTTGTGTACAGTGGAGTTTGTGGGGATGGACATTGGCTGCTCCATGGTAATGGATTCGTGGTACCTATGGTATCAATGCACAGAACGGGAGAACAAGAAGTAGCTCTTCGCTCTGTCGATTTGATAGTTAAAAATGACGCATCATTTTTTTGGTTAAGGCCAGGAGATACGCATTCCTGGTTGCCTTTTTAACGTTGTTGTTGTTGGGTTTTTGATGAGCGAAGCTCATCTTAGTGGTGATTGATTTTATATACAATTTTTTTATTTGCTTAACGTGAAAGTGTTTGATTATTATGCGGACACAATTTATTGAGCGCAAAACACGTCTACACTGTTCAAATGACC